>CM037788.1:20010942-20060942 GCA_021229015.1 Solen grandis
TTTTTTTTTTTTTTTGGTATGTCGCGAACCCACGACCGCCTAATTACGGGGCGCTCTAGCCATTCAGCCACCGGTACCGGTTGCACGAGCAGTGAAAGCGTTATACATATATAAGCAGGATTGCGCCCTAATCTGTATATATTGGTAAAGATTATAACTGAAGAACACGATATATTATTTAAATCTTGTAAAATCTACATTTTTATTACGAAGCTACTCGATCATCTCTGATTTTTATCAATTAAATACAACATATTTTAACAGTCCTAAGCATAGAAATGATAAAGGCAATGTTTATGGGAACTATTAACCACAACAGGTCACTGGTGTTCTATATTATTATCCATGATCTTATTTTTTTTTCCAATTGATTGTTTTAAGTACATGTACCAGGCCCGGATCCAGAAATTTTCTGCTGGGGGGCCAAAATCCGAATGTGATAGGAGTGGTAGGGGGGGGGTCGGGGGCATGCTCCCCCGGAAAAAAAAGTTTTTAGTGTGATGGAGATGCATTCTGAAGGGTTTCTGGGGATAATAGTGAGGGTATTTGTTGTCGTTGTTTTTGTTTTTAAATCCGATATATATTTTTGAATCTTGAAGGCCTAGGTCCCACTTGGAAAAAAAATCGGTGATGTGGAAATAAACATTTTTTTTTCTACCGATGGCTCCCGATGTTTGAGCTAAAAAAAGACTGAGCAGTCCGTTGAAAAATGACAATTATTAGGCTTCGGGATTGGTCCGTTGAACATTCACTGTTGTATCGGCTTTGGCACAATAGCCTTGAGTCCCGATGTTCGGAAAAGCACTGGGGGACCTCCTCCTATGATCGGCGAAGGTGCCCCGGAGTTTCACTGAGTTTGTAACATCATCGGGGGAATATCCCCGTAGATTAGGGGATCTTGCGAACCATCCTACATGTCTCGGGGAAGATTATTGAGAGTATGAAAATTTGATGGTGGAATTAAGCGACAAAGTCAAGAGAAGACTTTTCAGGGGTTTAAGGGGATGCCCTAAGCAATGTCTAATGGCCTTTTTGACCGTCTCAGTCTAAGACTGGCCAAAACAGAAACTAATTTCTGGGTGCGCTTATTTTTTTTATTTTTTTTTGCAAATATTATGAGATTCAACCATAAGATCGGGAATGTGTCACAGAAAGGCCGCCGAATATCCCCGAATGCCCCCTGATACTTCGGCGAGACATCACAAACGCATCGGGAATTCATCGGAGGAAAAAAATCGCGGAAGCTCCGTGAATGCTGACCGGAGCTTCTCTGCGGATATTTCCCTGGCTTGTTTTTCCGATAAAACATCGAGAACACATCGGGAAAATTTCAATGAATTCTTTTTGCAGTACACCCGAGGTCCCGATGACTCCACGTGGCTCGCGACGCTATTTCCATCGGGAGTACGTATGCATCCCATCCCCGAGGCAAAAAAATGCCAAGTGGGACCGAGCCTTAAGCATTGAGCGATATAATGTTATCTTTTACCGGCGCAAAGTCATGTTATTGAATAACTGCTATACAATCGTATAAATTTGAGTACAATTGCATTTACAGGCCCCGACAAAAAAAATAAAAATAACGGTGGGGGAGATGGAAGCGGGGGGGGGGGGGGGGCCACTGATATTACTGAAAGCGCATTACTTCTTCCGGGTAAGAAATACGGGCTTATCTTGTATTTTCATTCACAAACTGGCATAAAATATTTAATAAGGGTTTCCTGAACCCCCACAAAAGTAGTATAGGTATTGAGAGTGTCTAGCTCACTGCGGGTCTAACACACTTCAAAATCCAGACGCGCTAATCCGCGCGCCTGGCTTATCATGTGTAAACCCCCAAAAAGCACACACTCTCAATACCTATACTACTATTAGTTAAAAAAATCAAAAAAATCACACTAATGTAAAATCAAAAAAATCACATTAATGTAAAATTTAAAAAAAACAACAATGAAAAAAATAAAGAAAATTATGTTTTTTTCCTGAACCATTTTTTTACCACTCTGAATATGGAGGAGGAGGGTTTTCTAACGTATTATAAAAATTCAATATTATACAGTTTTTATATTTTTGGATATTATCTAGAACTCAGTTATTGTAATTCTTGTTCATAAAAACTACCTATAATGTCTTCATCTTTTAAATCTTTTATTTTATAAGTAACAGGATTTGTATTTAAAACTTCTTAATTACAAATATTTTATTTTATTCTTCAACGTGTCATTTTAATTGAAGAATGAATTGTATTATTATAATCTTTAACTAATTGATCTAATACATCATAATATTTATTAGTTTCATGAGCAGTAAAATATTTAAAATATGTTGTTTCATAGTTCCTATCCAACGTTCTACTACACTAGATTTTTCTTTTTTTTAATTTTAATAAATGTTTTTTCAATAATTTTTAATGTTCACTTACTGTTATTCCTGTTTTATTTTTCAATGGAATTAACCAGCCATATTTACTAAAAACATCTATAACTGCTAATAAATATTTATAGTGTTTATTTTGTTTTAAAAAAAAATTTTGGAAATTTTTTAACTCTTTTTTAATCCACATAAACATTTACCTTTTAACATTTGTCTATTATTGGTTGTTGTTACTTGTTCTACTGAATTATTTTCAGTATTTTTTTTACAACGTAAACAATATATTTTTGGGTGATCCATTTTTAAATAGCTTAAAATTGTTTTCTTAAAAAATGGCAGATCGAAAAGTTTGTACAAAATGTAAAGAATACAAACTACTAAGTGAATATTACAAACAAACAGGAAGAAGATTTGGTATTAAATCTCATGTAAACAATGTCTTAAGCCTAATCAACAAAAACATTATCAAAACAACAAAGAAAAGTATAAAAAAGCGTATCAAGAGTTTATTGTTAGAAATCCTGATTATATGAAAAATTATCCTATGGCTGTGAAACACAGTGAAACACCTAATTAAAATTTATTTCTTTTAAAATGAGACCAAGAAAATTTAAAGATCTCATTGATGAAAAAACTATTGATGATATAGATGAAGAAAATATAATTAAATATATTATGTTATTAAGAAAAAGAATAGTTATTAATCAGTTTCCTTTAAAAATAAAAATAATAATAACAAGTGAATTTTTAACCCCTTTAGTTACTGATATAATAGAAAGTCATTACTCTCACCCTGTTCAAGTTATTCAAACACAAAATAATATAAAAGAATTCTATAATACTTTGAGAGATAAATTTGAAGCTTGGATAGATAAATTTCAAGAAAGAGGATCTGGTTTTGTTTTTAGAAATATTAAAAGTGTAGAAGTAAAACAATATAAATATGATTATCAGAAAGCTTCATCTTATATACCTCTTCAATTTAAATCAAATAATATTATTAATGTTAAAAATAAAAATGATAATAAATGTTTTCTCTGGGCAATACTATCAAAGTTATTCCCTGCAGATGATAACAAAGAAAGAGTGACAAAATATAAACCATATGAAAATAAACTTAATATGGATGGGATTGAATATCCAGTTAAAATAAAAGATATTTCAAAAGTAGAGAGACAAAATAATATATCTATAAATGTTTTTGCATTAGAAGTTTCCTTTTTTAAAAAAAATGAAATAGTTATTCTTATACATTGAAAGTAATGAAAATAATGTTTCACAGCTGGAACAAAGTTCCATTACCCATTATTGTTTAATTAAAAATTTAGATAGTTTCAAGTATGATAAGAATAAGCATAAATCATTTACATGTAGAAATTGTTTACAAGGATTTCAAAGAGAAATAACATAATGAACATTGTAAATCTATAATGCCTGAACCAGGAAAAAATATTCTTAAATTTAAAAATTACCATTTCAAAAATAAATTACCATTTGTTATATATTCTGATTTTGAATCAAATAATATTCCATTATCTACTACTAAACCAAATCCAAAAGAATCTTACACAAATAAAATATTTAAACAAGAAGTAAATAGTTATGGAATATATGTTAAATCTGATTATCCAAATATATATAAATCACAATACTTTTCTTATGTTGGAAATGATGCAATAGAAAAATATGTAGAAATAATGAACAGATTTAACCGATATTAAATAAGTATGAAGAAGAAGAATTTCAAGAAGCAACTGAATGTTATATTTGTGAAAAAGGTTTTAATGATGATAATTATAATGTTTCACAGCCGGACAAGGGAACCGCTACGGAACGGCTGCAGGGCACTGCTCTGCACAAAGTCCGTAAAGTAAGAGAACATAATCATCTTTCTGGGAAATATAGAGGAGCAGCATGTCAATCATGTAATACAAAAGAAGGTAAAGTAACAAAATTAATACCTGTATTCTTTCATAATGGTTCTAATTATGATTTCCATTTTCTAATTGAAGAACTTATGAAATATGAAAATAATTATAATAAAGTAAAACTTCTTTCAAAAAGTTCAGAAGAATATATTTCTATAGATTATGGATCATATTATAAAAAATTAAGATTCTTAGATTCTTATAGATTTATGTATAAATATTTTTAAAAATATTAAATAAAACAAATTACCAGATATTAAAGAATTTTATTCTACATTAACTCAAACAACAATTACGGGTAAAGAATATCAACATGCTCAAAAAGTTTTCTCTCATTATAAATGTAAATCTTTAAAAGATTATCATGAATTATATTTAAAGACAGATGTTTTAATCTTAGCTGATGCGTTTGAAAAATTTAGAAGTTTTTTCTTAAAACACCACAATATAGATCCTTGTTATTGTTATTCTGCTCCAGGATTAACATGGCAATGTGGACTAAAATATACTGGAGTAGAGTTAGAATTATTAACTGATATAGATATGTTACAAATGTTTGAAAAAGGAATAAGAGGAGGATTTTCAGGAGTATTAGGTCCTAGACATGTAAAAGCTTATAATAAATATACTCCTAATTATGTGTTTAATAGCAGATGAATATGAAAAAAATAAAGCTTTAGAAATATTAAAGAATGGAGGAGATTTAAATGAATTCTTTGAAGAAAAATTTTTATTATATTTAGATGCGAATAATCTTTATGGATGGGCAATGTCTCAACCTCTTCCAACCAAAGATTTTAAATGGGAAGAAGATCCTAATTATTACAAAAATATTCCAAAAGGTAGAGGTTGTATAATTGAATGTGATTTAGAGTATACAGATGAATGTAAAAAGAAAACAAATAAATATCCTTTAGCACCTGAAAAGATGAAAATAAATAAAGAACAATTATCTAATTATCAATTAAATTTATTAGGAGATAAACCATTAGGTAAAGAAGAAAAATTATTTCTTACTTTAAAAGATAAAAAGAAATATATTATACATCACTCAATTTTAAAAGAGTATATAAAATTAGGAAAATTTAAAATTTCATTTGAAGAATCAGATTGGTTAAAGAAATATATTAATTTTAACACTGAACATTTAAAATAAAAGAATAAAATAACTAGTTAGTTATATTAATGATAATCTTGTTGCAATTGTAAATAATGTTACTTCTGTTAAATTTAATAAACCTATTTATTTAGGACAAGCAGTTTTAGATTATTTTTAATTATTAAAAGGGAAAAAAAAAATGACATTTATACTTCGATATCCTAAAGATCATCCACTTCATTCACAAAAAAATAAAAAAGTAATTGGAAAATTTAAAGATGAATTAAATGGAAAAAGTATGAATGAGATAGTTTTCTTAAGAAGTAAAGCTTATTCTTTTTTTAATGAATTTGGTTTAAAGGAAATAAAAAATTAAAAAAAAAAATAAAATACATAAATTCTAAAAACATGAAATGTATATTAATGAAGTAAATAAAATAAGTATGTCTCCATTTGATGATAAAAGATATATATGTGAAAATGGAATAGATACTTTACCATTTATGTAGCTTAAAAAAATCACTTAATGTAGGTTCTTTAAAGGAAATTTTTTAACCACCAGTTGCATAATAATATTCTTTCATTGCTTCATCAACATCATCAAAGGTTTTTACAGCATGATCTTCCTTTTTCTTTTGTTCATTTAAAAAATCCAATCTTTGTATTCTTTCTTTATTCCATTCATCACGTGCAGTTTGTAATTGTTCCATTGCTCTATCATGTCTTTTTTTCTCTTCATCAGCATCCTTTTTACCAATATGAGAAAATAAATAATTACTACCTGTAAAGGCTAATGCGTTTGTTAATGCTCCACCAACCATCATCGCTATTGCACTTGCCATTTTAATATTTAAAAAAATAAACTACGCTAGTTACGGAACAAGTTCCGGCTGCGGAACGGCTGTTAAACACTGTATAACATTATGACTTCATAATATCATCAGGAATAATACCTTGCTTAACTAAGAATTCTTTTGTATAAATAGATAATATAATATCAAGAGTTAACATTGAAATATCTTTAAAATCCATTTGTAGTTTGGTTGTATTTGTTCTAAAAAGTTTTCTAATTAATTCTGAATAACCCACTGTAAAAGCAGAAATCAATACTCCATGATAAGCTGTATTAACAACAATTTTTTTTTCATCCGCCATTTTTTAGAAAACAAAATTAAATATCAAATGGGTCATATTCAACTTTTTCTTGTGGTTCAACTTTTTCTTGTGGTTTAATTTCTTTCTGTATGTGTTTCACTTGTTTAGAATTATACATATATAATCCCAATCCAACAACTCCAATTAGACATAAAGGTATATAATTTTTGTATATATTTACATGGATGAAATCTGGTTGTGAAACACTATGTTGGACTTCATGACCTACGGAAACTTCTTTAACTTCATCATTCTCTTTTGTAATAGATTTTAATTGAATGTTTTCTTTCTGCATTTCTTCTATTTCTTTTCTTTTTAATTCAGCTTTCATTTTTTTTGCTTCTGCAATTCTTTTACCTGCTTCAACTCTTTTTGGGTTTTTACTTTTTTTAACAGGATTTGGATTTTGTACTTCACTCATTTTTAATGGTACAAAGTTCAGGTTGTGGATCTTCCTTTTTTTCTGGTTGTGGACTTTGTACAAAATCATTTTTACTTTCAGTAAAGTGCTCCGCAGCCGGGCTTTGCCCGAAGTCAATATGACTAGCAGTTGTTAGCATAGCAGTAAAAGGAGCAAGATACATTCCATATCTATAATACAATTCACAACAAGTGTTAGTTAAAGCATGATTGATAAATGGATCTTCTTCTAAATCTTGTATTAGTTTTGGTGGATTAACAACATTAAAATATTTTGATACACCCATAACATATAAATTAATAAAAGAGTTTCCTAGTGTCTTAGTCATACTTGCCCCTAATCTAGCTTCATATCTACAGTATAGTTTGTTTATTTGTTCTGGTGTTATTGTATCAATATCTGACATTTGTAAGTCTTTACCAAGATATTGTTTACTTCCTCCACCAGCAACAATAGCTGATAATCTTTCTCTTTTTTCATTTTCATTATGTATATGTTCCCTAGCATTATTCTGATTTGGTGTTTCTAAAATTTCTTCAGCATTCAAAAAAATTAAAAATTTTTTAAAATAACCATAAATTAAATAATATTTTTAAAAAGATTTAATATGGACAAAGTCCAGCTTATAGATAAAATCTCCATTTATATAGAACAAAGTTCCAGCTATGGAACAACTCGGGAACCGCTGCAGGGCACAGTGAAACACAGTGAAACATTAAACAACTAAATAATTTGTAGGTTGATCAGTTTTTAAAATTAATTTACTATGTTTCTTTTTTTTCAATTCTTCTTTAATTCTTTCTCTTTCTTCTAATGTAGGGATAACATCGTTTTCTCTTAGACAGTTTTCAAAACTATCCCTGTCTTTAGTATAAAAAATACATAACCATTTTGTTTGTTCCCTAAGATCTTTTAAAACTGAATTGTATCTTTGTGAAATAACCCATACACTTTGTTCAGCATGTCTACCTGAAAAAGCTAACTCTGATAACATGTCTCTTTTCTTTGTTAATTGTTTAGTTGCACTACAATCATCTATAATATATAGAGTAGAATTTCCTGCATATTTATTAAAAAATATTCTTAATAGTTCTTGTAGTTTTTCTTCTCCATTACTAATAGGATTAACAATTATTAAATTCTTTGTTTTAGGATTTTTAACATCAGAGATCCATTCTCTATTTTTATATGCTTTATTCCATTGAATAGTTGGACATAAAATAATAATATATTTAAATACACCCCTATATTCATTCTCTAATAAATCTAAAACAAATTCTGTTTTTCCACAACCAGTTTGTCCACATATAATTGCACAGTGTGGATATTTAGGTAGTGTTATACAGCCGTTTCGTAGTTCCATTTTTCTAATTTATTATTTAAGGTATATATAGTAATTATTTAGTAATACTTAGTAATTATTTAATAATTATTTAAGGTATATTTAGTAATTATTTAGTAATACTTAGTAATTATTTAATAATTATTTAAGGTATATATAGTAATTATTTAGTAATACTTAGTAATTTATATACTTCACTATGGAACACTATGGAACACTAAGGAACTGCTGCTCTGCACTAATACACAATTTCTTTAAATCTACCCTCATCAAAATTAATTTGTGCATCTTGTATAACAAATAGATAAACATTTATTGACTCATCAGATCCTGCGTCTTTTGTTATTTGTATTGTTATACCTTCTGATGCATTTTCAATTCTTCTCCCTGAACCATGTAGAGAGTTATCATCCGTTGAACGTAAATCTAACCATAATGCATAATTGGTTGTTAGATATTTTTCTAATGTTGTATAGGTAAAATTTAATTTTTTTATCATCTTAATAATTTCTTTATCATCTTTTGAATTCAAAGCAAAGAATTTATTTATCTCATCCCACTGTTGATAGGCTTTCATTCCTTGACTGTATAGTTGATTTGGAACTCCTTCTATTGTTATTTCTACTTTTGTTATTTCAGGATTAAAATAATGTTCTGTTGATGTTCTATCTGGATCTTCAAATAACATTAGAATACCTTTCATACTTCTAGCTGGAACATTTAGATTAATATTCCAAAGTGTATCAGATTTGTTTTTTGTTATTTTCCTATGTCTAAGTATTCTATCATATAAAATAACCATCTTACCACTAAATCTATTTCTAATTATTCTAGCTAATCCAACATCGGAAACACTTTCAAATTCTAAACAAATATTCTTAATAACGTAAGAAGCATTATTGTCAGTAGATTTAACTACTTTATTATAATCATTAAATGTAAGTTCATATTCAAGTCTATCTCCTAGACCAGCTTGATAAAAAGGCATATGTGATTCTAATAATTCAAAATCTAGAGGAATACAAAATCTATTTCCATAAGCTTTTGCAATGGCTTCATCTTGTTTATCTGAGGAAGCATTACCAGATCCAACTCTATGTCTTAACATGTTTATTTTACCAATTCCTTGGTATGCCATATTTTCACGTTCTGTAGGAGACTTCCATAAATCTGTATAACAATGAAATATATCACTATCATCAATTGACATTACTTCATTTCCTGATATTTTTATTGTTGTTTTCTTAATTATTGATCTTCCTATGTTTGGATATATTGTTGCGTTTGCATCACTATCACTTTTAATTTCAATTTCAAATGCTAATCTTGTTGTTCCAGGAACAATAACATCATTACCACTTAGATTAGGAAATCTTACTAACAATTGTTGATTTTGATCAATAGTTGAAGGATTATTGCTTATTACAACACTTTGACGAATACCTCTAATACCTCTAGGTTCTCTTATTCTTCTGTATGGGTTTAGTTTTTCTCCGTAAGCCGACATTTTTTAGAGGAAATTTTTAATGTTTAATGTTTCACAGCCGGATAAAATCCGTATTAAAATGGCAGAAGGAGGATATGAATTTGAAAATCCTGTGTTTGATGAAGATGATTATGATGATTATGATGATGATGTTGATGATGATGAAGATGATGAAACTCCTTTTATAAATAATGATAGACAAAGTCAAATTACTCATATTGAGGATAATACAAGAACACAATTAATAATAAAACAGAGAAAAGATATGGTTGATAAATATTTTAAATATTTAGAAGAAAAATATGAAGTAAAATCAGAATATATCGATATTACAAACTTTGAAGTTATAGATAATAAACTATATTTAAAAGTTCCAGGTAAAGAGGAACCTATTAAACTTACTAAAGGTAATAGTTTTATATCTTTGAACACTTTAGAGGGTAAAATTGGAAGAGGTGCAATTAGAAACTTGTTGAATATACGTTATGAACCAGATAGACAAGCCAAAGAAAAATTACAAAATGTAGAAAAAAACATTCCAAATGTTGATAATATTGAAATGACTGATTTACCTAGAGCAGCTGAAACTGTAGCAAATGTTGCTGAAACTGTAATGGAAACATCTTTTTCTGAAGAAACTAGAGTGAAAGAAATAGTTGGAATTGAACAAGGAACACAAACAATTATAGATAAAAGAGAAATGGATGGAGTCCTTAAAGCAATGACCACCTGTAAAAGAAGAGCTTGAAAATAACTTGGCTAAACTTTCTGAAACAAATAAAGACTTAACAAGAGAAAAAAATAAATTAGAAAGAGCTAAGGAAGATAATGATGAATTCCAAATAAAAAGAATTACTGAAAGAATAAAAGATTTAGAGATAGAGAGAACTTCAAGATTAGAAGTACTTGAAACCAATAGAGATAAACTAAGAACTCAAATAAATAGAATAAAAGAAACAATACATAAAGTATTAAATGAAGATACAACATTAGCAGAAAGAATAAAAACTTTATTTAGAGAACAAGGGATTACAATTATTAGTATTTTAACTGCTTTTGGAATGATTCTTGGTGTTATTGTTGAGACTTTTATTCCTGGTGGTGGTGAAACTGTAACACCTAAACCTCCTGGGAAAGGAGGAAATGTAAGAGATTGGATAAAAAAACAATTATCAAATATTGCTAAACTATTAGCAAAACTTGCAGGAAAAGCGGTAGAAGCATTACCAGGGATTATTGGAGCTATTGTAGGATGGTTATTAAAAACAACAGGAAACGTTGTTGCATGGTTTGGAAATAATTTATGGGCTTTATTAATTTTAGTTATAGGAATGATTTATACAGCTGTTAGTGCTCCGCAGCCGAACAAAGTTCGTTAGAGAACATACTCGTAAATAAATAAAGCTAAAAGTCCTGCTGTAATACTTCCTATTATAATAGCTGTTTTATCATCTTCATGTTCATCCGTTGTTTCAATGAGATCACTAGGTTTTCTACGGACAGAGTGCTCCGCAGCTGTTCCATAGTCCGGCTGGGAAACAATTGGTTTACTACGGAACGGCTGTGAAACACTAGTCTGGACTTCGTCCATAGGTTCTGGTAAAGATTTTTTTGTTGGTGTACCACTTATATCTGTGGGTTGTGTAGTAGTAGGTTCAACATGAGAATCATTTACATCATTATTTATTCCAAGTGTTTGAATTTCTGTTGCAATTACAATTTCATTATTATAATCTTGTATTGTTCCAATTCTTAATTCCATATCACTAGGAGACATATATAACCCAATACCATAAACATAATCAACTTTACTTCTTGCATATTTTAATACACTTTCATAATTTTTTATTTGAGTAGGTATATCAATTGGACTGTTTATAACATCTTCAATGTTAGCTAAAAATTGTTTTTGAGCATCAAATGCCATTCCTGTTCCTAAAATATCTGTTTTAGTTTGACCTTGCGCACCAAGAATAGCCCAACAATATGTTCTTATAGACTCATTAATTCTTTCAACTCCTGCTTGTGTAAAACCTTTTGACTCATCAAGAATAAAAGTTGTCCACATGTTTTTAAATTCATCAGGTTGTTTGATATAATCAATAGAAATGTTTTTTGTATAAGACTTACCTTTAACAGGACCTCCAGGTCCAAAAATAAATCTATATAGTCTAAAAACAGATAAATCAAAAACATAAAGAAAATTATCCTTAAAATAAGTTTTTTTCCAAACATTTGAATCTTTTGTATATACATAACCAAGACCACCACCATCTTCTTTATGTCTCCAATCTGTATTAGGATCTACATTAAACTCACTACAAATTCTTTCATAAGCTTCTTTGTTATAAATATTTTTAAAAGCATTCCAACTTTTATCTTGTTTAAGAGGAATAGATATTTCTTTTAATATTCTTCTTGTTTGATAGTAAATATGGAATAAGAATAAAGAACCTGTTAATCCTCCCGCATTTATATGATTTTTTATGTCAACTCCACAACCTGTAGTTGAACACCAAATAGCAAAGTTTAATTGATTTTGCCAAAATAACATCCAATCACTTTCCCACCTTTCTACTATTTCTTCTGATGTAACTTTAGGTAATAAATATTTTTCAAATATATTAGGGAAATCTACATTAAAACTTTTGTGCAGAGCAGTGCCCTGCAGCCGTTCCGTAGTCGTTCCGTTTCCATCTGATGAAATTATTATTTCTTGTTTTATAATGTTAATATTCTTTTTTTTAAACACTCCTCCATGTAAATAATTAACATCTTCATTATATTTAAAAGCTTCAGGGATCATTTTTTATCGGTAAAAAATGTACCATATAATTTCCAATATTGATAAACCTATACACTTACAACAATATATAGATAATAAACATGGAGATAAGAAAATTAGATTAAGAAGTTTTAATTATACTATAGGATGGTATAATATAGAAAATATTCAAATAATGGGTTTTTCAAATTCTCCACTCAAACATTTAAAAAAAAGAGATGTAGGTAATTTAGAATCAGTAATAGAATCATTTAAAAATCATATAGAATTGCATGAAAAAAATTTAAAACTAAAAAATAAATTTTTTAAAAAAAAAAAAAAAAGAGAAATAATGGAAGAGTTAGAAAATAAAAGAGAAAGAATAGAAAGAGAAAGAGATAGAGAAAGAATGGAAGAGTTTGAAAGAGAAAGAGAAAGAGAAAGAATGGAAGAGTTTGAAAGAGAAAAAGAAAGAGAAATAATGGAAGAGTTTGAAAGAGAAAAAGAAAGAGAAATAATGGAAGAGTTAGAAAGAGAAAGAAAAATAATGGAAGAGTTTGAAAAGAAATAGAAAGAGAAAAAGAAAGAGAAAGAGAAAGAATAGAAAGAGAAAGAGAAATATTAGAAGAGTTTGAAAGAGAAAGAGAAAGAGAAAGAATAGAAAGAGAAAGTTTAGCAAGAGAAAGAATAGAAAGAGAAAGAGAAAGAGAAAGAATAGAAGAAGAGAAAATAAAAGCTAATATTATTAGTAATTATAAACAATTATATATTCACCTTGAACAAATAAATAGTACTTATAATTTTCATAATGGAGCACCTAGTAAAATCTTAGGAGTTATTCCTGTTGATAGTAATAAATTTGGAGATATTGTTAATATTATTTTTGATAATTCAGAGTATAAAAAATTAACTATAGGAAATATTTCTGAATTAACTATAAGTGTTTGTGATGAATGGGGGAAAAAATAAATAATCATGGATTACCAATGAGTTGTGTTTTAGAAATCATCTAGGGAACTGCTGGAACTTTGTTCCACTAAATTATATAAAATTTATTTTTTATCAATAAAAATGACTCATATAATTTCCAATATTAATGAACCTATAAACCTACAACAATATATAGATAATAAACATGGAGATAAGAAAATTGGATTGAGAGGTTTTACTTATAATATAGGTTGGTATAATTTAATTGGACAATGGATTGATACTAACATTCGTAAATCCCCACCACCCAAAAAAATAATTTCAGATGGTTTTTATAATTTTCAAGAAATAGTTGATGTATTTAAAAATTTTGACAACAGAATAACATTAACTGTTGATGAAAAAAATGGTATTGCTTGTTTAAAAGCAGAAGAATACCCAACAATAAGTTCAGTTAGTGATATAACCTATGGATTAATAATAACCAAAGAATTAAGAAAAATGTTAGGATTTAAAGAGAGTCATTATTTAGAAAATTCACCTCTTATTAACCTCCCATGCTATGGTGAACAACCAATAGATTTAACTCCTTATAAACAATTATATGTTCATCTTGAACAAATAAATACTTCTTACAATTTCTTTGATGGTGCACCTAGTAATATTCTTGGTGTTATTCCGGTTGAAAATAAACCATTTGGGGATATTGTTAATATAAACTTTAGTAATCCAGAATATAAAAAATTAACTATGGGAAATATTTCTGAATTAAATATAATTGTTCGTGATGAAAAAAGACAAAAAATAGATAATCATGGATTACCAATGAGTTGTGTTTTAGAAATTATTCCTTAGTGTATTCCATAGCTGAAATTTTATTCTATAAAAATGAGCATATTTGGTTATAAAAAGTATATACTAGATGATAGTAAGATAGATTTATATTTTAATAATTTAAAGTCAAATTTAGAAAGTAAATTATTTAATAATTTAAAGTCAAATTTAGATAGAGAATTACTTGACACTTTAACAAAATTAGACCTTGTGGTAAAAAGAATAGAGGAATCCTTAAAAAACATTACAATAAGTGCTGAAATAAAAGGTCATTTATTTAAAAGTAAGGTGTTTTCATTTGGAAATGCCGGTAGAGAAAAAGATGTTGGTTATGTTGTGATAAGGCGTGGTTATATTACTGGTATTGGTCTGTCGAGTAAAAGGACAAGTGGTGAAGTGCGAGTTGGTGTGTTGGTTGATGGAGAGCGTTTAAGTGGGTGTGATATTACTTTACAAACAACAACAGCAAAACATGATAATTTTGAACGCCCTTTTTTAGTTGAGGCTGGAAGTGTTATTAATTTTGTTAGTCTGGTGGATAATGGAACTGCAGTTAATACTGTTGCCTCGTTATTGTTTGAATTCAAATAATATATATAAAAATGAAGCAACCAACGGCCCCAAATTTATACCCTGATTTAAATAGTGAAATACTAGATTCACAACCAGACTTTGTCCGTAGTGCAGAGCAACCGGAAGTAGAACTTCGTGAACCAAGTCAAAATTATAGATTACAAAAAATCTCAGAGATTGAAAAAACATTAATTAATGAGAGAGATACTCGTAAAGCATTATATAAAAAATATAAAAGAGGAATAAATATAACAGATGGAGTAGACACAGCTTTTATGTCTGCTAGTATAATTATAGGAACTATTGGTTTAATTGTTCCTATTCTACTTCCGGTAGAAATTGTCGCTCTTGTATATGGAGGAGTTGGAGCCTCTATAAAAATTGTTAGGCTTAGATTTATGAATAAAATTAAAAAACATGATAATATTAAAACTATTGCTAACAGTAAATTAAATAGTATAAAAAATTTAATCTCTAAAGCTTTAACAGATGGAGAGATATCTGAACAAGAATTTAAACTTATATTAGATGAATTAGAAAAATATAATGAGCTTAAACAATTAACAAAAAACTCTGCGGTTCCAAAAAACTATTCAGAAAAAGAAAGGCAAAAATTAATAG
This sequence comes from Solen grandis, assembly GCA_021229015.1. NCBI lineage: Eukaryota > Metazoa > Mollusca > Bivalvia > Adapedonta > Solenidae > Solen > Solen grandis. Next base: position 20,026,469 of record CM037788.1, read on the forward strand.
AACAGGGGAGAAAAGAGGCAATGGAGATAATATCCAAAAATATAAAAACTGTATAATATTGAATTTTTATAATACGTTAGAAAACCCTCCTCCTCCATATTCAGAGTGGTAAAAAAATGGTTCAGGAAAAAAACATAATTTTCTTTATTTTTTTCATTGTTGTTTTTTTTAAATTTTACATTAGTGTGATTTTTTTGATTTTACATTAGTGTGATTTTTTTTATTTTTTTAACTAATAGTAGTATAGGTATTGAGAGTGTATGCTTTTTGGGGGTTTACACATGATAAGCCAGGCGCGCGGATTAGCGCGTCTGGATTTTGAAGTGTGTTAGACCCGCAGTGAGCTAGACACTCTCAATACCTATACTACTCACAAATAGTGACTTGTGATCATGTGATCATTAGTTTTTGACTCAACAGTGTAAAAGACAGTTTTGTCAAAGACTGAGAAAAAAAATCAATTTTCACGTTAAATATAATCATTTTGTCAAATATGTGGAAGGGAATAGATTCGACCTTAATGATATTGGCTGTCAAATTGTCGATCTGGAAGCAGTCTTCACACAGAAATTCTCAGAAAAAAAATCAGGCGCACGTTATAGGGTAGGTGTGTCATTTTTTATTTTGTACATTTTTAGTTTTAGTTGACACATTTTGGTTTTTCTAAGTGTTTAATCAGTGAAAAAACAAACAATAGATGTTGATATTTAATATAAAATCTTAAATATCCGTTTTATTTTGCACATAAATTGTGTATTCTGTGCATTAGTATTCGTTAACTTATCAGTAACATTGATCAATAACTGATTACCTAGATTTGATTTGAATTAGTAATCATAATCTACACATACACTGTCCCAAAATATGGCAGTTAACAATTTCCAAATTCTTTCATTTCTTAATTATATCTTATTTCTTATTTATATTTCTTAATTATATTCATAAATCTAAAATACACATATTTTATAATAATTATTATTATTTTATTCGTAAATAATAAGAAAAGTGAACATGATGATGTATAGACCTACTTTTTGTATTTATATATTGAGAGAGTTAGTTAAGAAGAATTTAACTGCTTCGTTAAAATAATACTTACAAGTTATGTAAAAATAGTATAGCTGATGACATTTAGAAACCCATTTCTGATAAAGTTTAATTTACATGGCTAGCGATAGGTATATGCATCTTCCCTGCAGAATAGCTTTTTAATTTTTTTCCAAAACAAAATCGGCAATTTTTCATACCTGAAAGTTCATCAACCTGGCAGTTAAATTGCCCGCTTTTAATTCAAGATTTAAAATTTTATAGATGTAGAGAAAAGTGAATTTAAAATTTCGTTGATTAGTCAAAGTTATTTGTTAAATCAATAATTTCTTTGGGCTCGAGTGAAAATATTTCGATAGCAATTACATTTTAATGTCCAACTTAGTTGTTGTTTTTAGTGGCTAATTTTATACTAATCGATTTTTATGCTATTTCCTAAACATCACCTGTCTAGAATAGTTTTACTGATAAAAAGTTTTTGTAATTGCCTATTTTTCTTCAATCATTAGATCGCTCGGCAGACGAGATGTCCTTAGGTATCACTCGACAATAGCCTGTGAATCAGTGAAGGTGTCAATCAATTTGCATACACAGTACTTTAAACACATGCTTATCACTAAGTCATGGATGACTGCCGATTCAGATTACCTACACATTAACAGCAGGGGGCCATAAGACAATAGGAGTCTGGCTGGTCAGGTGGTTATGCGGTTGGTTCAGTATGGGGGCCAACGCAGGGGATTTCCTCTAGACAGCTCAAACATTATGTAATCAATGGATTTTATAGCCTAGAAAAAAAATGTATAACCAGGGCAGCTGGGGGGGGGGGGCCAAGGCCCCCTCGGCCCCCCGGTGAATCCGGGCCTGTACAGTACCCCATGTAGAATCCCCTGTGAAACACATAACTCAGATAATTGATTGATAGCGCTTTGATAGAGTTTAGAACCAAATCCTCGACCCAAAGTCCCAGAACTTTTTGAAATGCCTTTTTATAAGGCAACAATCTATTTTAAAATCGTTTGACAAAATTAAAATGAACAGAGATGTAAATACCTAAATAACGCTTTGTGTGTTGAATTTAAACATTGTTTTGATATTGATGTATTTTGTGTACCAATTTCTGTTAATTTTATTACAGTACTTCCAATGAAATGATACTGCATTTAATATCATAAGCTGTCAAGCGATGATCCAGAGGTGGGTAGTGGGTCATAAAGGCCCTCCCATCCGCCCCCGGATTTGGGTTTTTATTAAGAGTAAAGAAAACAACAACTACTCTGTGCCACCTCCGGAAGAACTGTGGGAACCTCTGTATACCGATGGACCCACCCCTGGAATATCTTAAAAGGAAAAAAGGAAAGTACGGAAGAAGTCGTGGACCTCCAGCTCCCGTGCGACAGTTTTCATAGAATGGCTTGAGCATCCCCCCATCACCACGTACGGTGGGTAGATATGGTAATTTTCAATTTGGCAAACCCATCCCTGTTAGACCATCTCCGCCCGCCCCTGAGATAAATGACTGGGTCCGTGCATGGATACAGTATTAATTGTCATATAAAATAACTCAATTATTATTAAATAAAAAAATACCTATTTTGTTTAAAAGCTGAAACACGAACAAATCTTTTGCATTAACCCTTTCCCTCATATAAACTCATTTTGACGCACTCAATAGGTACCACATAAAGCCTGATCTGCAGAAAATCACAGTTAAACCTTACCAAATTTAATTACAAAATCCTCATTTCCAGACCACTGAGGAGCAGCGAACAGCATTAAACCTGATCTGCCTGCGAGTTACTCGCAGGCTGATCTGGTTCGCATAGATCTTTTTGGTGTCCTCTTGAGGGAAAGGGTTTCACCAGTAAAAGATCATGACAGGGTACAATATTATATCGCTTTATATTGAACAAGTAATTCAGGTCGATATGACTTTGGGCGAATATCAAAGTAGGAACGAAAGGAGATCGGGCGAAACACAATTTAAAGCGCGCTTATTGTTATTGCAAATTGACGATATTTTATTGAAAATTTCATACCTATTTAACCAGTGTTTAGACGCAAAAGCATGCAGATAACCTTATAAACTCTTTTGGAGCCAATGTAATGAAAACTATTCGTGAAAAACCTTTTAATAAGGATTGTTATTGTTTCGGATGTCTCGCCTTCACTACACTTCGTAATGTGCACATAAGAAAACAGCATGGTGTGAGACAATGTCTTGGAAGACATGTACGTAACTCATTCAAGATTTATTTTTACTTGAATATATCAGCATACTATTGCAAAACTGTACCAATTTCAGTTCTATAAATATGCCGTTTCTTATTGTGGCAAAGCTTAGGTTTGGAAATATTTTAAAATATAAAAAAGCGGCATATTTATAGAACAGATTTTGGTTATTTGCATTGAATATATATCTACTTGTTAAAAACAATCACTTTGATGCAGATTTTTCTTTGCATAGCAACCCCATTTTTGACAGGCAAGGGTGCATCTGGTACCAATTTTATATATCCTTGAGTGACCAAACTGCGCCCCTCAAAGATTAAATTAGGAAATGCAACATAAATACATAGAATAAAAACTGTTCATGTACCAATTAATTCTATCAAATTCACATCGATACCCCCAAAACATTTCTTTTTTACATAATTATTCACTCGAAAATAACATTTAATACATACAAGTCAAATATTATGCCATCATTTTGTGTGGTCCTAACTCCGCCCCCTAGGTGACGTCATAGCAGTTGCAACTTGTACACATATGACTTCCATTTATAAATATGTAAATACAGCAGATGGAATTTCCGAGATTCTCTTATTTTAAAAAATTGAGTGAAAAAGGGCCATTCTGTTTGGAAATCATTTTGTATTAAGAAAAAACACATTAACAGAGAGAGATAAAATTTGCAATATTTATCAGTTGAATCAAAATTTCGCACAAAAATCATCTGAGTTTATTTACAGAAACATAATAAAAAAATCTCACAGTCGCTTACGTGTGTGATAAAATCTAGCGAGACTACAATAAAAAAAAGAAGGTGGTGGAGTTAGGACAGGGGCGCAGTTAGGACCTCCGATGATATTTTTAGTTAGATGCGGTCACCAGAGGAAGTGCCCAGGCTGAGGTTCAAACCCCAGACCTCCCAAATGCAAAAGACACTCTACCACTGAGCCATTGTGCCAAGTAACATAGCAGTTTTTCCTCTGTATTATAAATTTGGAGATGAATTTCTTTTTGGCAGGGACCGTCCCTTGTGGCTGGGTGGTTAGAGTGTCCACCTTGAGAGTTAGAGGTCATGGGTTCTGTTAGTTTGATCCCTGGCTATGATATACCAATGTCATCAGAAATAGTACTGGTATAGCTCCCTTGCTTGGACCTCAGAGTATAAGGGTAGTTCCAGGACTGGTTGGCTCGGTGTCAGGATAATGTGACTGCCACAGGGTGTGGTTTATGCCACTGAAGTGTTGCAGCAATATGTCTGACTCGGGTATTAATGACCGAATTACTGTCAGTTGGACATTAAACCCAACAAATCAGCAAACTTTTTGGCAGGTAAGTAATCAGTATCAGTGAGAATATTATTTAGTTTTACTGTGACTGGGAACCATGATCAAGCAGTCCCATGTTTAAAATATAAGGCAAAAAATGTCATGGTGAGAAAAAATGTGCAGCTTTACTGGGATTTCAAACTTGATTTCAAACTCGAGGCTTCTCTACTGTCTACTGACAGAGCTTCCTTGTTGCTTATACACATTACCCTATGAATTGTTAGTAACTGGTACTTTGACATAATGTATTTGAAAATTCAGTTTAGAAATGATACACATGTATGCGGGTATTTAAATTCAGTTTACAACCTAATATTTAGCCAAATGTCACTTTATGTAGAAGCATGTAATTAGTTTGCATCGGTTCATTTATATATGCATGTACTATTGGTGTATCAGAAATATCAAATCAATAATGTTTCTATTGACCTTAACATTGTCTTTGGGTACTCATTAGGTCTGTGGTCATTATCAGCAGGGCTTGGTTTGAGCTTGTTGCCCAGGTGACCAGGATGTGTCTACTTCAGAGGTCTGGTATAGGAGACACTGGGGATGCTGATCATCGTGTTATGGCATAGCAAATGTGTGATTTCTCTCAACAAGACAGCATGATAAGGTGCTGGCCGAGTTAGCCCTAAACCAGTCTGTTCCTAGACATGTCATCTCTCTGCAGCATCACAGGTCCTGTCAGCAACAGGCTCACAACTGCTGCTGTCTTGTCCTCATTGTTATTTTCATATTGACAATAACATGATGATAATGATGATGATAAACATCACTCTGAAGACAAATAATTCATCAATGACCTCTCAGTGTTTAACCCCTACTCCCAAACCTGCTGTTGTCATATCTCTAAGTGTCTGCTTTATAGTCAACAAGAAACTTATTCTGTGGCTTTAGTTAAGCCTTTCATTGATGAACAACAAATATGAATAGTTTAATTTTTCTTCAGGTGAGGATCGATCTGGGTGTAAATTTGTCGTGAGGACTTGAAGGAACAGATAGAACAGAACTAGAGGCACCATGCTGCTTAAACTGGCATGGCCTTACCAAACAGGTGTCAGGTCTCTTGGAAGTGTGTCTTCCATGTGGAAAAACTGACGGTAAGTAATAATATTTACAACAAAGGCTTGGTTTGATTATGTTTGATGTTACACAAGTAGTACAAGTGGTCATTGTTTACTGAAAATATTCAGAAAGATGGCTGGAATGATATGAAACAGGGCTTTGTTGATTTGAATATAATTTCAACCACTGACTTCAATATTTTCATTAATTAAAGACCATAAATGATAAATGTATTTACCATAGCTGCTTTTTATGTCGTTCTTTGAAGCTGAAAGCAGTGTTTTTGTTTAATTGAACATGCCAAAGAAATATGGATCCCAAAACAAGTCAGGGTGGTTTTATATTTCATTGAACATATATAACAAAACATGGCAGATAATATATTATGGCCCTTAATTTGATGAAAAATGCGTAATTGATGGTGTCTGCTTTTCCTTTTTAAACCCATTAAAAAAAGCATGAACATTGCCAATTTAGTCACAATAATGTCTTTGCAAAGTTTAATAACCAATCAGAAAGTTCCAGACACTCCAGAGTAATGGTCCTTGAATTGATACAATTGCAGGACAGGCATATTTTGCAATAACCAGCATGTATGAACATATGAATTGATGTACCTACATAAATGAGTCAATGAAATTAGATGTCAGTAATAATAAAACAACTAGTAGGTAAAAGCAATGACAAAATGAATTGAATATTTATCATGCTAATAATTGCTAGCCATTTAACTGACTTGTTGGCTTGAATTGTGAGGTTTAATTGTGTGGGAAACCAAAGTATCAATTCATGTCTGACTAGATATTTATGTATAGTGCTTGGGCCCATATTGAAGTTGTGGTTGAATGGATTAAAACCTGCTGTGTGTGGCTTGCCATCATTAATTTTACATTTCAGATGATATTTGGAAAAAAATATTGTCTTTTTCTTTACATTGGGGAAAGAGAAAGAAGATGCTTATGAAGGCCTCTCATAAGGAAAGAAAAAAAAAGCCCTGTCTTCAAAAAGCCTTTTCTTTTAAATGTCCTTGGTTAAGCTTGTTAAATAGGACATTTTTGGTATTTAAGTTATTTATATATTTTCAGGTATAATTTCAGACCCATTCAAGCAAGGGACCGTTTATCTCTCCAGCAAATTGAAGCTGATTGGAGACATGCATCGGCGCTTGAGAAAACGTACAGGGGAAAAGCCTCACAAATGTCAGGTAGGCAGGTATTGGGAGGAGTTGTCACCATTATTAAAATATTTGATATAATGGGTGTTAAAATGTGTTTTATGTATTATACTTCCAGGTTAGAGGGTGTAAACTTGCCGTTTATCCTTGTTAGCTTTCCAGGGTGGATGTGTTATTGTGATCAGTCAGTCTGTCATGTAATGCAGGGTGCATCATCTGCAATTCACTTTGTAATACATCTCCATTCTGCATATAAAAATTGGCATGAAAAATCTTTGGATAGTTCTTCACAAATGTTGCTAAAAAAACTCTTTGCAAAGTTATTTGCCATGGCAACCAAAAGAATTAGCAATCATCTTCAAACTTATAGTCAGTGTCAGTCGGGCAGTACCAGTTATGGTTAATAATGATCGTATAGATCAGGAGTTATTGCTCTTAAATTGTTTAAACATGGCAGATTCCACTTCGGTTATTTCACATTGTTTTCACTAGTAGCCACATTTATAAAGCAATCTTTATCAAACTTAGTCACAATCTTAATGACATGTATTTGTATGAAAACCAGTGACACGCAATTCAAGAATAACACTGTTAACTTTGCACTTGTAATCAGTTCTTACTTAAAACCAATAATGTTGGTGTCAGTACCAATAAACAAGTTTAAAGAAAACTTATAGTAAAATAATGATATTCCAAGTAGTCAAGAAAAATGGAATACCAGTATTTTTTACTCTTGATTTGCCATTAACACGGAATGATACTTATAGCCTAACATTTCAAATTACATGAGATTCATGTATTCAATGGTTACACGCAAGGATACTTCATAGAATATTAGGTTCTAATTATTTGTTATACAAAATAAATAAAACAGATATTAAAATGTGCACTTTTTGTAAAAAAGCAATCTATATTGCATTTATTCTGGATTTGTCTCAAAATACAGGTTCTCATTATTTTTTTAAAGCAAAAATTATCCTTAATACAATAAAAAATACAGGACTTCTCAACAGCAAATATTTCATATTTGAGAATGAAAATGTTAACAATATTATTTTTAGAATTGAAAAGATATGCCACCGTGGCATTTTTACATCCCTTTTTATCAAAAATAAAACATTAAAAACTTAGAAAATGAAAAATAAATAGAATAAGAAGTTAATAATAAACATTTTTTTGTAGTATCAGTTGATAGGCTTGTTTGAATATTTTTAGATTCAGGTTTTGTTTAATCATCTAAACTCTACCAGAGTTGACACCTCTTACTTTGATGTATAAACAATAATATATTTTGGTCACTGACTGATCTAATCACTTGAGACAGACATGACTTCTAGCACCTGATGACAAAGCTATTGTTGTAGCAGGCCAAATGTTGTATGTATTGATTAGGTGTGAAGCCACATTGATAACTTTACTTAACTCATATATGCTATTTTATATTTTGTAACAATGGAACATCAGAACATAATCTTTATTTGACTTAACCCTTTCCCTCATATAGACTCATTTTGACGCACTCAATAGGTACCACATAAAGCCTGATCTGCAGAAAACCACAGTTAAACCTTACCAAATTTAATTACAAAATCCTCATTTCCAGACCACTGAGGAGCAGCGAACAGCATAAAACCTGATCAGCCTGCGAGTTACTCGCAGGCTGATCTGGTTTTATGTTGTTCGCATAGGTCTCTTCATGGTTTCCTCTATGAGGGAAAGGGTTAAGCACAAAGCTCATCGTCACAAAAGCAACAAAATACAAAGCATGCAACATGGTGAACTATAGTTATATGAATAATTATGTGAGATGTGAGAGTGATATTATAACCAGCTGACTTTAATATCCAGATGTATGATTATTTATCAAAACTACTTTGGTGGTAAGATAGTTAATAAGTATTATACTGAAAAATTAAGTGTATTTTCTCTAAGTTGAAATCCTTTTTTACAATAAATTGCTAATTTAGTTAATAATTCTTTGTTTTCAGTGCTCAGAAGTTCCAAACATTTAAACATATTTGGTCTGTTTGAATAATATTTTGGTATGTACTTTGATCGTAAACATGTATAAAATGGACAAATAAGAATAAAGTGAAATTCATCTTCTATATCATTTCTATTACATAAGTTGCACTTCCTATCATTAATTTCCTCCAGTTCATTGATAAATTATGAGAAGAAATCTTAACCTCAATTATATTTTGTGTTTTTTAAAAATGTATTATACTTATCTAAGATCCATGACTCAGGATCCTTAAAAACAGGGGTCCATCATTAATTTCAGGGGGTCCAAGCTATTTAACCTCACCAAAATATACTACTCAAAATTTGCTAAGGATCACTAGGATCTTGCGACTTTGAGGGCATGGAATGTTAAAGTAAATTTTAAAACTTTTTTTTTTCTGCGCAGATGTGTTGTTACTATACCAAAGCCATTATCTTTAACTAAAAGTATGTATTCCAGATCCTTAAAATTGAGAAATTTATTAAATTTAATAAGTGCAAATTTTGAGAATTCACATTAAAATTTGACTAGGTGGATAACAGACATTCTTGTTTTCTTACAGTATCATTTCAAGCATCCTTAACAAGTATTCCTTGTAGAAAACAAAAATATCTGGATATTCAAAATTCTGTTATACACCGTCTGCAACTGAATCACATAATCATTGAGTTCACTAACAGTATTTTCAACACTTTGATCGTGATCAGCTTTAATAGCGGTTGCGAAATTTGAACGCATATTTAAGACTTGTAAGCTGTTCATGTAGACATCAGTGTCTTGATGACGAATTAATAAGGAGTTTTGAAAGTTTATGCAACCCTCTGTAAAGGGATTTGATGAGCTTTTCGCCGAAATGCAGGTATTACAATACGTACATGCCTTCGTCACGGAACTGTAGCCATTTAAATTTTTCAAGCCATATACTGAAATTTCTGCTCACGTTTTGATTTTGAGGAAGATTGTAACTGTAATCAGGGTGACCAGTTGACAATAAATTTTCATGTTTCTCGTCATCGCGATCTTTTCTTTTGCCCCATAAACTTCTTAAGTCAGTTTGTGTTTGCCATGCTTAACTTTGATAAGACATGTGAGCGGAAGCGTTCAATGATTGGACGCTAATTTTAAAAGGCACAGTGATTGGCTTGTAAATTTAACTAGTTAAATATAGCGTTGGAAATTCCAAGAGATTTACGAAGACATTTGATAATGAATTGGCACAGATATTCTGGACAATTCGTGCGTACACATGGACGCAGACTTTATTTTTCGGTGCGTACAGTCTGTGATTCATGCGTATATGGACGCAGGATCCTGCGTCCGGTAAATCCCTGTAAATGTAGACATGAGGATCTTTCCATACTGAATTTAATGGATAACACTGGTTATAAAATGATTACTTGTTTAATTTTATTGGTCAGTTGTAAAACTTTAAGACAGTCTCGAGAGTAGTCTTGTAATGCAATCTTGGATAGTTAGTCTTGCAGGAAGTCTTGTGAAAATTGGATTTATCTTGAATAGTTATCTTGAGTTCACATTTTTAAGTTTAATTTATGGAAGGAAAATATAATATTGGATAATAAAAGGAATCAACTACAAGCTGGCTTGTTGCATTCAATTCTGCTACATTCTGTGTGATACAGAGTGGACTCCATGACAGTTGAGGTGTAAGGCTGAGAGTGAGTGACTTGGAGTGTTTGTGGGATTCGCTAATTCCCCACTGTCACATCTCACAGACATAACACTCACATGGCGTGGTAACCATGGTAGTAGCATCCAACTATCATCCACACCAACCACACACCCCGACTGGCCACAGAAATATTTTCCTATGTACAACAAAACAATTTTTACCAAATTTTCAATCAGTGATGAATAGCTTAAAATTTGCTCGGGAAATCTGCAAAAATAAGCAATGCATACCTTATTGATTTTTAATAAAAATGAAATTTTAATCATGACAAACCCATTTATTGAATATATTTTCCCTACATGCCCACATGTTTTCTGTTTGTTTCAATTTTTTGTTCTTTTTTCTTTTTTTATATATACATATTTTTACTGATGATATATTGTATAATTTATGTATAACTCATTCCTAATAATGTATGGTGTGGAGTGGGATGAGCTTGACCCACACACACCTATTGAGGAAAATAAAAGGGGTGACCCTGATTATAGGGACTGCCAAAAAAAAAAAAAAATCAGTGATACTTGAGTTTGACTCGCTTATTTTCAGTATGAAATATATGACTGTCAGAGCTCGTGAAACAGTTTTGTTCAGTGAAAAGGACTGAACCATGTATAAGTAAGATAGAGGTTTGCAACAAATCTAGGAGAATTTCCCCACATGCATGATTCTCTAGCCTGATCCAAGCATCAAGGAAAGTCTCTTGAACCATACTTTAATCATATTAAGTCAGAATGTATTTGTTTACTTATTTGTCTCAGGTTTGTGGGAAGGAGTATACCAAGAGCTCAACCCTGAAGTACCATATGAAGTCACATGCTGAATGCCACACGGTGTTGCACACTGATGGCAGGATGAGGTCAAGAAGGAAATGGCCACATGTGTGTGAACAGTGTGGGAAAAGTTTTTTTGAGCGAGATCATCTGGTGGAGCACCTTGAGCAATTCCATAAAGGTTAGTATCTATTCTTGTGTCTTTTTTATCCGCCTGTTGAATGACTTATTATGGTTCACCTGCAGCGGCATGGGGTGGGGGCAGCACCCACTAAGGTTGTCAGCTCTATGACTCTAGCAAATGTTAACTGATCTTTACCGGGTCTCAATGTGTATGGGCACAATATCTCGGCCAAATTTGATAACCAACCAGAGTGTCCTAGACTTTCCTGGGTTATGGCCCTTGAATGGATGAAAATTGTAAAATCAACAGTGATTGCTCTCTAACTCTTGATAAACTTGAATCAATCTTTACCAAACTTGATCACCATATGAATGGACACAATATCTCTATCAAGACAATAACCAGCCAGAATGCCCTAGACACACCAGAGTAATGGCCCTTGAACCAATTAAATTACAGGACAGGTGATTTGTGATAACCATCGCTCTTGTTTCAAATGAAGGGAAAGTAGCCTCTATACTTTTTTTTTGAGGAACGATCTACTGAAATAACCAACAGAAAATGACTCTTAGTTGAATTTATTGCAAATCATGGGCTTTTTTGTCCCTGAAATTTTGTTAGTGTCTCATGTTGGCATATGATTTGCACATAAGTACAAACAAAGCTTTATCTCAGTAAACACTGCATGTATTGGATAGAAATTTCACATATGTGTCCTCCCACCATTGCATGTAATTTACTCTGATTCATAATTTCTTTGTTAGGAGCTTTGATTATTGATTTAACCAATAAACGAAAAAGCACCAAAATAGTCAAGAACACTGTCTCATGGACAGCTCCTGTAACAATAAATCTTTCCTGACGGTGCCTGGTTGGGCATGAGTTGTGTTTTACAAATTGTTTATTTAAGGGTTTTTGAGGAATGCTTATTGTATGTCATCATCACTATACTTCCAGTGACATACCCTGGATAAAAGTGGATGAAAGTTGGGCTCTGGATAGCATATTGGAACATACTTCACTTCTCATGAGTTTGTCCTCTGTTCAATTTTCCCATATGATGTGGCTTTTCTTTCTTTATTTCAGCATCAACTTCACTTCATAAGGTCACAGCGTGCCCAGTGGAAGGCTGCAGTGGCACTGGGAACGTTTCCAGCATACACAAGACACACAAAATGTAAGTTTAGTTTTCACGATATTCTTCAATGGTTAACAGCCATTCAAATTGTTAGATTATTACAAGTAGGTAGGTGCTGTACAGGAATCGCTGTTCAATTTCTTCAAGTCTACTGGTGCAGGTGGCTTGTGGTTAGAACGTCTGTTCCGTAACCTGGGGATCTTGGGATAATCCCCGGTAGAGACATAACGAAGTCATCAAATTGGTATTGGTATATCTCCCTGGTTGGTCCAGTATCAGGATAATGTGACTGGATGTGGCATAATGCCACTTGTCTACGGCTTGATATTGCAGTTATTGATATTTAAGTTAGAAATAAGTGTTTTTTTGTTGTTTTTAGCTCACCTGAGCACAACGTACTCAAGGTGAGCTTTTCTGATCGCCTTTTGTCCGGCGTCCGTGCGTGCGTCCGGCGTCAACAATTGCTTCAAACAACATCTCCTCCTAAACGGCTTGGCCAATTTAAAAAATATTTTGCAGGAATGTTCCTTGGATGAAGCTCTACTGAAGTTGTATAAATGGTTCTGGTCCATTGCATAATTAGGTCACAGGAGCTAAAAATAGATTTTAAAAATGCAAACTTTGAAAATCTTCTTCTGCAAAACTGCAAGGCCTAGAGCTTAGATATTTGGTATGTAGCATCATCTTATGGGCCACTACCAAGATTGTACAAATCATAGCCCTATGGTGATAAATGACCCCGCACAAGGGGTCACTTGTTTTACATAGAGTTATATAGGAAAATCTTAAAAAATCTTCTTCCATGAATGCATAAGGCCTAGAGCTTAGATATTTGGTATGAAGCATCATCTTATGGGCCACTTCCAAGATTGTACAAATCATAGCCCTATGGTGATAAATGACCCCGCACCAGGGGTCACTTGTTTTACACAGAGTTATATAGGAAAATCTTAAAAAATCTTCTTCTATGAATCCATAAGGCCTAGAGGTTAGATATTTGGTATGTAGCATTATCTTATGGGCCACTACCAAGATTGTACAAATCATAGCCCAATGGTGATAAATGACCCCATACCAGGGGTCACTTGTTTTACAAGAGTTAAATAGGAAAATCTTAAAAAATCTTCTTCTATGAATCAATAAGGCCTAGAGCTAAGATTTTTGGTATGTAGTAGCATCTAATGGTTCATTACAAAGATTTTCAAAGTCTTGGCCCTACGGTGATAAATGACCCTGCGCCCAAGTCTTCTCTGAAACCATATGGCCCATTGCTTAGATATTTGGTGTGTAGTATTGTCAGGGGTAAAGTGTTTTAGATTAAGTTATATCAGAATCCTTGTCTGTTTAAAAACCTTGACATCAGTTGAAGCAATGGTACTCAGGTGAGCGATTCAGGGCCATCATGGCCCTCTTGTTTTATTTATCGATCATTTGATTTTCAACTTTTGTTTTAGTTTCATATATGGCGATGAAGCATTATTTCTAAATGCCTGTAATAAACGATAAATACCACCTATAATAAACGATAAACACCACCTATAATAAACGATAAACACCACCAAAAAAAATAAACACCTATAATAAAGATAAACACCACCTGTAATAAATGCTAAACACCACCTATAATAAATGATAAACACCACCTGTAATAAATGCTAAACACCACCTATAATAAACGATAAACACCACCTATAATAAATGATAAACACCACCTGTAATAAATGCTAAACACCACCTATAATAAACGATAAACACCACCTGTAATAAATGCTAAACACCACCTATAATAAATGATAAACACCATCTGTAATAAACGATAAACACATCCTGTAATAAACAATAAACATCACCTGTAATAAATGATAAACACCACCTATAATAAACGATAAACACCATCTGTAATAAACGATAAACACCACCTGTAATAAACGATAAACACCATCTGTAATAAACGATAAACACCACCTTAATAAACGATAAACACCACCTGTAATAAATGATAAACACCACCTATAATAAACGATAAACACCACCTGTTATGCATGGTTTGTGTGAGGGTTTGCAGCTCTCTCTCTTTTTTCACATACAAACAAAATCAGTTCCTTTAATGACACTTGATTTATCCGGAGGACCCATCACATTTTCTTACAAGATCAGCAGGTGCGTAAATATGCTTTACACAGCCTTGTTGATATTATGTTTTGCCTACTTACTGTCCAGATGTTGTGTGAAACAAATACAAAAGCATCTTGGTCAAGATGTTAATTACAGAGACAGTTGGTCATGGAGCCAGGTTTGATAAGGACTATGAAGAGTCTCGAAGATATTGCATAGGATATATCTAAGGACCAGGCACAGAGCTCGAATTAGAAATGCATGTTTGTAGAATTACCTAATACTTATGTAGAATAAGAGGCAAAAATCAAGGGACCAAGTAGCTTGAGTCATTGCTGTTTTTCAATGAATTACAACATTGAGGAATGGTAAGACCACTGTATGTCCAAATACTTAAAGTCTGTCTTGCCTACATTTTTTCATGAAATTGAAGTTTATAATTATTTGATAGAAATATTGTTGCCATTTTTAGGGGACCAAGATTAACACCACAATGCTATAAATTATTTAACCCTTTCCCTCATATAGACTCATTTTGACGCACTCAATAGGTATCACATGAAGCCTGATCTGCAGAAAACCACAGTTAAACCTTTTCCAAATTTAATTACAATATCCTCATTTCCAGACCACTGAGGAGCAGCGAACAGCATAAAACCTGATCAGCCTGCGTGTTACTCGCAGGCTGATCTGGTTTTATGCTGTTCGCATAGGTCTTTTCATGGTTTCCTCTATGAGGGAAAGGGCCAAATATTGCCTATAGTTGTAGGGATGAAACAGAACAGGACACTCATAGTCTTGAGCCATTCAAAGTACATGGTCTTTGGTACAGTACAGTATTGATTACTATTCTAGGTGATTTTTGCAAATTTTTGCGTGTCAACCTGGGAAACCTTGCAAGCTGTGATGTCTTTGGTGTCCCCAAGATGTGACGTCAAAATATGTCCAAACCTTTGACCTACAGAATGGTTGTATGTAATTCTATGATCATCTAAAATGAGGGCTTTTGTATGTATATAGAAATAATGAAAGTCAAGACATAAAGTCACATTTCCTTGGATACGCAGCAGCCATAGATATGTAAGACATTGGCCACTCCTTTGGCTTATTCAGAATTGTACTCAATACATACCCAAACTGTACCTGGTAGTAAACTGCAAATATTTGCCATACAGTTGTACCGTTTAGTACTGTTTCAGCCCTACCTATTTGTAGGATCCCAAGATTAAGGCCTCTGGCTTTGTATGTTTATAGATGTGTGAAGGCTCGAGTTAAACCATGTCCCCTTTAAATGTTTCAGTACTTCACATTGTCCCATTGCCATGAAGAGAAAATTGGGTTCATCAAAGGAAGACGCAACTCCACAGAAAGCAATTAAATTAGAATGTGATATAGACATCGAAAACACTAATATTGAAATTGACAGTAAAACTAAAAGTAATGAACAAGAAACTGTGAAAGGTGGAGAAGTGGTAGCTCTTCTGAATGAGGTATCGCATATGCTTTCAAAATTAAAGAAGAACCAGTCACAGACACTGATGACAGCATTGTAGCCAAGGAAACTGCAAGTGGACTGCCTAATTGTGAATTTGGTATTGATAATGTGATGCAGGAAATCATTGATCCAGATCCAGAAATTATCTTTAAACATGACCACTCTTATTGCACAAGCTTGTCAGAAGCAAACAAAGAAGAAGAGTGTGAAAAAGATTTGGAAATTACAGGAAATAGGGAAATTGTGATTACTAAGGAAGTGGTGAGACCTAGACCAGTTTTTTTGGTTGTCAACCAGAAATATCAAAATACAGCACTAGCTTGTATTAAGGCTGCTCAATCAGTTGGGACTTCAAAAGAAGAGGCTTTGTTTAGTAATGGAACTGAATTAAACCTGCAGGTTAGCAAGAGTCATGATCAGTCCTGGCGTGGACAGGGTCTGTCTAATGTCTTTGTAAGTGGAATACAGGTACCATCAGAAAGTTTAAATGTATCAAGAAAAGAATCTAATAAGAGAGAAGTGAAAAAAAAGTTATCTGAGATTCCACAGCAGGAAGGTGAAGTTAGTGGGATAACAGTGAAACAGGAACCAAGTGATGATAGTAATGTTGAAGAGTTTGGGGAGTTTACAGTGTTAGCAGAGTGGACAGGGGAACACCTGGAAAATACAGGAACAGTAGAGAATGAAGATACAGTAAAGGTTGAACAGGACACTGCAGGAAAAGAAGCTGAGAGGAGCACAGGAACGGTAGAGAATGAAGTGACACTAATGGTTGAACAGGGCATCACAGGAAATGAAGTTGAGTTTACAGTGTTAGCAGAGTGGACAGGGGAACTTTTGGAAAATACAGGAACAGTAGAGGATGTAGAGACAGTAAAGGTTGAACAAGATATAGCAGGAAAAGAAGCTGAGAGGAGCACAGGAACGGTAAAGAACGAAGTGACACTAATGGTTGAACAGGACATCACAGGAAATGAAGTTGAGATGAGGAAGGCTGGCAATAGTGAAAGTAACAGTACACCTTGTAAGTATAAAGTTCTTTTTTTTTTTTTCACGAATAGTCTGATAAGATGACGACGGGCATATAGTGTTACAGTTGTCTGTGTGTGTGTGCAAGAATTCATGTCCTGGCTGTAACTTTGTTATGTATGGCTGCTTTTTGAAATAACTTGGCACAAGTGATCCTTAGGACAAGACGATGCAAACAAGAACCAGGTTGCTAGCTTGAAGATCAAGGTCACAGCACTCAGTTGACCTTAAAATCTTGTCCCATTTCGAACTTTGGTCTTGATTGGTCCTTTTAAGCTCAACTATTTATTGAATAAGGAGAGCTATTCTACTCACCCGAGTGTTGGCATTGCTGTATCGATTAAGTTTTGTATCACCTCACTTTATTACTGAACCCCTTAAGGTATTGTTTTGAAACTAAGAATTCTTGTATAATACCACCACCCCAACTTGTAGGCAAGAGGGGATAACTCTGTCATGGATATTGACCAAATTATGCCCCTTTTTAGCTGGACTATTTGAAGAATATGAGAGCTATTGTAGTCGCCCTGGCGTCGGCGTTGGCGTTGCAGCTTTTAGTTAAAGTTTTGCATGCAAGTTACTATCAACCTTATATCTCAATAACCATTTATGGTATTGACTTGAAAGTTTATAAATATGTTCAGGGGCATCAGACAACCAAGGTAGATAACTCTTGACTGAATTTAATATGAATTATGGCCCGTTTTTAACTTAGAAATTTTGGTTAAAGTTTTGCATACAATAGAAAATTTGGTTAAAGGTTTGGGTGCAAGCTACTATCTAGTTTGTATCTCAATAACCATTCATGGTATTGACTTGAAAGTTTCTGAATATGTTTAGGGGTATCAGACAACCAAGGTAGATAATAGATGGAATATAGTACAAATTATGGCCCTTTTTTAACTTAGAAATTTTGGTTAAAGTTTTGCATGCAAGATACTCTCATGCTCATATCTCAGTATCCAGGCATGTGATTGATTTGAAACATCTTTAATATGTTAAGGGGTATCATACTTTCATGATAGGTAACTCTGGATAAAATATGTTACAAATTATGGCCCCTTTTTAACTTAGAAATTTTGGTTAAAGTTTTGCATGCAAGATACTCTCTTGCTTATATCTCAGTATCCAGGCATGTGATTGATTTGAAACATCTTTAATATGTTTAGGGGTATAATACTTTCATGGTAGATAACTCTTGATAGAATATGTTACAATTTATGGCCCTTTTTTAACTTAGAAATTTTGGTCAAAGTTTTGCATGCAAGGTACTTTCATGCTTATATTTCAGAGTCCAGGCATGGGATTGATTTGAAATATCTTTAATGTGTTTAGGGGTATCATACTATAAAGGAAGATAACACTTGATGGAATATCTTAAAAATTGTGGCCCCCTTTTAACTTAGATTTTGCATTCAAGCTACTATCAAGCTTATGTCTTAGAAATTTCTTGTGGAATTGACTAGAACGGTAAGGAGTGTCTTCAGGGGCATCAGAAAACCAAGGAGGATAACTTTTGGACTGATTTATATGCAAATTATGGCCCTTTTCTTGCTTGGATTTTTGGTTAAAGTTTTGCATGCACATTGTTATTATGCTTATGTCTCAGTAACTAGGCATGGGATTGATTTTAAGCTTCATAAAAATATTAAGGGGTATCAGACTATGAAGGTATATTATTTTTGACTATTGTTATGTACAGGGTATGAGAAGGGCAACAATTGAAATAGATTTCATTTGATTTACCAACAAGCATTCTGAATAGTCGAGCGTGCTGTCCTCTGACAGCTCTTGTTTGACTTATCTTGGTTCAGGTTTCTGTACTGCCACACTTTTTCACTGAACCTCTTAGTCTTAAGGTATTGTTTTGAAACTTTGAATACTTGTATATAACCACCACCCCAACCTGTAGGCAAAAGGGGATAACTCTTTCATGGATTTTGACCAAACTATGTGCTCAAGGTGAGCTTTGTGATCGCCCTTCGTCTTTCGTGCGTCGTTCGTCGTCAACAATTTGGCTTGTTAACACTCCAGAGGCCATATGTTTTGGCCAATCTTCATGAAACTTGGTCAGAATGTTTGTCTCCATAAAATCTTGGACAACTTTGAAATTGGGTCATGTGGGGTCAAAAAGTGGTCATGAGGTCAAATCTTAGTAAAACCTTAACACTCTAGAGGCCACATTTTTGGCCCAAACTTCATGAAACTTGGTCAGAATGTTTGTTTCCATAAAATCTTGGACAGGTTCGAATTTGGGTCATGTGGGGTCAAAAAATAGGTCATGAGGTCAAATCTTAGTAAAACCTTAACACTCTAGAGGCCACATTTTTGGCCCAACTTCATGAAACTTGGTCAGAATGTTTGTTTCCATAAAATCTTGGCAGTCGAATTTGGTCATGTGGTCAAAAATAGGTCATAGAAAAATCCAACATATGTTGCTCATTTATAATCAGGTGAGTGATTCAGGGCCATCATGGCCCTCTTGTTTACTTTTTTTATATACCCCACAATCAGGTCGTCCTTCTGTTTGTCCGTCCATGTTTACAAGAGGAAACTTGCTGGGCAAATGCAAGTACAGATGGGATTAACTGGGTGCTTATTTACTGTTTGGTCAACCAAATAATATATATATATATATATATATATATATATATATATATATATAAATGTGATGAAAAATGTCCTACTGGCTATTTGAGAAGAACTACTCAAAAAAGTTTTGGACATTATTTTTGTCCAAACTATTGTCTTAAGTGTCTGAGACCATCAGAAGACTGAAGTTTGTTTAACGAGGGTTCCCGGTTATTTTGGAAGAATTGTTAGCCAGTGGAAGGTTTGGAAAACATTGCGCATTGACATCTGATTGCACATTTTGTTCGGCACCATTTTAAATCTATTGGACAAATGTTTGTTGGTAAGTATAGAATTTTATATTTGTTGGGTAAATTTTTGGTAGTTGGAAACATCCTGCTTATTATGATGAGTTATATGACTGCCATTTATACATTTAATAAATACTTATTATTTATTTCTTGAACAAAACTTTCACACCGATATTGTATCGATAAGGGTCAGCTATTACGACCCAGAGGAAGTTGGATGTTTTGATAAATGACCATTTCAGTAAATTGATTTTATTAAGTAATTGGTTTGGACGTTTTGGTAAAAATGATTTTAATAGTATTTACCTATGATATGTATATCACACCTATATGCATGTGTGAACATAGATTGTTTATGTTAAATTATCATTAACATAGACATTAATTAACGTTAATTAAGCAAGACAGAGTAAGATTTTATTCTCTCAGTACAATATACAATTGTAAACATGAGGTTGAACTAGGGTATACATTTCATATATATATTTAACTTTTCCCTCATATAGACTTAAGGTATATGTTAATGATATTTTGATATAAACAATCTATTTTACACATGTTATTTAGGTGTGATCCTAGGTTAACACTATGAAAATCATTTTGCTAAACTGTTCAAATCAATAACTGTATAAAATCAATTTAATGAACTTGTCATTAACTGAAACTTCCATAAATCACCCAGACATGCAGATGTAGAATTCGTCAAACCGAGTCACATGGTGGTGTGTAGTATGATATGCACAGAAACATGCTGTTATTACGGTTCTTTTAGCGTAGAATAGTTAAGGGATGATCCTTGGGTGAAGCTTCACAAAAGTTGCTGAAAAATTACGATATATAAAAATACATGGCCGCCAGGGGCGAGTTAATTTGCCTTATATGTGTATAGTGAAATCTCTAAATGACATCTCCTCTGAAACAGCTGGACAGAATATGATTTAAGTTGGCAGGGATGATCCCTGGGTGAAGCTTCACAAAAGTTGCTGAAATTATTCAGATCCATAAACAACATGGTTGCAGGGGGCAGGACTAATTTGCCTTATATGTATATATTGAAAACTTAAAATGACCTCTCCTCTGAAACTGCTGGACAGAATTTGATAAAACTTTGCAGGGATCATCTCCTTCAAAACTACTGGCCAGATTTCAAAGTGTTTTATTTACATGCCAGATTCAATGACATGGACACTGTCACATTTGCTACTGGAAGATAGAGGGATATTCCATATCCAGTTTTAGATGTACAAGTATGTAAATATACATTGTTTGCAGAATTGACAATGATTGAAACACAAGTTGCTGGACCAGATAGTAACAAGGACTTGCTGTGTTACAAAAATTGAGTCATTTAGACATAATTTTGGCTTCCAAAAGGCTGGTTCACAACTAAAAAAGTTGAAATAAAAAGCTATTGAAAATAATAAACTGTTAAACATGATTGGAATTAATATTGTGAGAGTAATCTGTGTGAAAAATTCAGTGACTCTGTTGATTCTTTACTTCGAAATATTTAACTATTTAAAAGTGACAGTCATTTTGCAACATGCTCTAATACAGATGAAATCTATTTTTGTTCCAAAATCTATGCTTTTCAAACACATGAACATTTTTTAACAACAATAAAAAACAACCATATTTGTGTATTAGAGACAAGCAGCTTGATTAATTTATGCAACTCAAATATTCAGTATGTAAATTCTTGTAATCTACAGATTATGGATGCAGCTTACTGGTCAAATCTGCTTCTGAAGAAAGTAAAATGGCTGCAGATAATTGTATCTTGGTCAGATTCAGAAGCTCTGGTATACAGTAACTCAGGGGATGCATGGTAAGTATCCAAGTTTGCTTGCTTTTGCAGGTTTCTTCTGTCTAATATAGGCCCAATTCTAAATTGAAAATAGGCAAAAAATTCGAATGAAGTTTGTGATGTGTTTATGAAAGAAAATGCCTCTTTTAACAATGTTACACATACTCTTTTTTCCCCCTAAAAATTAGGTTATATATATAAATACCAGTCTAGGTTATATATATAAATACCAGTCTAGGTTGTATATATAAATACCATAGTCTAAGTTGTATATATAAATACCAGTCTAGGTTATATATATAAATACCAGTCTAGGTAGTATATATAAATACCAGTCTAGGTTGTATATATAAATACCATAGTCTAGGTTGTATATATAAATACCAGTCTAGGTTATATATATAAATACCAGTCTAGGTTATATATATAAATACCAGTCTAGGTTGTATATATAACTACCATAGTCTAGGTTATATATATAAATACCAGTCTAGGTTATATATATAAATACCAGTCTAGGTTATATATATAAATACCATAGTCTGTTTTATATATATAAATACCATAGTCTAGGTTATATATACTGACGGGCAAAAGAAACGCCCCAACGGAATTTGGCGTTATTTTCCTCATACCTATTGAAATTTTAGTGAAATGTAGTCTGTATACATGTACATTGACCGACAATCCCGGCAAAGAAAAAATCGTGCGCTTCTATTCAGCCCGATGTCCATTTCCGGTGGCTGCTCATGATTTCCATGTGCACCTCGTGTATGTTTACCACGTGGTGAAATCGATCACATTTTACACAGTTACACGTGCTAGTCGATAGACAATCACAATTTCAGAGATTTTCTGATTAAACATTCGTATTTAAGAATGCCAAGGCTAAATTCTGAAGAGAGAGCTCGCGTTTTGGCCATGCTTGAATGCGGGCGAACGCAAGAACAAGTCGCCAGACGTTTTAAGGTCTCGCGTTCGACGATTTGGCGTCTTATTCGACATGTTAGAGTTACGGGAACGTTTGCCGATTGGCCACGTTCAGGAAGACCTCATGTGACGTCTGTAAGACAAGATAATTTCATACGTCAACGTCATTTGCGTGACAGGTTTGTGAAGGCGGAATCGACGTCGCGTTTAGAAGTCGGTAACCGTGGTCGCCCAATAAGTCGTTATATGGTTAGAAGACGACACGACTGAGGGAACGTGGGATTACCTGCCGTAGACCCTACCGTGGTTTAGTTCTAACTTTACGCCACCGTCACCAACGTCTGATCTGGGCCCGCAACCATCGCGGTCAGCGTTGGCAGAATGTGGTGTTCAGCGACGAGTCGCGTTTCAACTTATGGAACGCCGACAAGCGTATCCGTGTGTACAGGCGACGTCACGAACGCTATGTTGACAATTGCGTTGTCGAGAACATGGAATTGGGCGTTTCTTTTGCTCGTCAGTATATATAAATACCATAGCCTAGGTTATATATATAAAATACCAGTCTAGGTTGTATATATAAATACCATAGTCTAGGTTATATATAAATACCATAGTCTAGGTTATATATATAAATACCATAGTCTAGGTTATATAAATACCATAGTCTAGGTTATATACATAAATACCAGTCTAGGTTATATATATAAATACCAGTCTAGGTTATATATATAAATACCATAGTCTAGGTTATTTATATAAATACCATAGTCTAGGTTATATATAAATACCATAGTCTAGGTTATATATATATATAACTACCATAGTATACGTTATATATAAATACCATAGTCTAGGTTTAATATATAATTACCATAGTCTAGGTTTAATATATAATTACCATAATTTAGGTTTTATATTACCAAAACAAATATTTTTTGGTTATTAACTTCTTGTTATTTTTTTGTTACACTGATATACTTGCCAAGGAAAATTGGACACAACAACCATTATATCTTAACATAATTTCATAAACTTAGGTTCTAAGTACTAAGTATAGATATATTTACCATGATAAAGACATGACACCTATTAAGTATGAACATACAATTTCTTTAACTAACCTGACATAGCTTCTGCATCTTGTTTACCCAGTAAGTATGGACATACATACCCAGTAAAGTTGGACATGACACTTACTTATTCATTGACTTAATTACTAGTTCTTGCCAGGTGACAGACGATGTGAACCACAGACGATGTGAACCGGGACAATGTGAACCTGTTGCCTAGACGATGTGAACTGTTTTTGGGAGACAATGTGAACCCTATATAAATTACATTATATTCGATTAATTTATACATATATTAATATATATATATATATATATATATATAGTAAACATGTTTTTGTGTTTTGATTTCTCACCTCCCACGCAGTATCATATAAAATATGTTGATTGATTTCCTTGATAAAAACTACCCAAACCGACAACGGTTCACATTGTCCTATATAATGGTTCACATCATCCTGGGTTCGAACTGACAGCGATTCACATCGTCCCATATAATGGTTCACATCATCCTGGGTACGAACCAACAGCGGTTCACATTGTCCAGTATAATGGTTCACATCATCCTGGGTTCGAACCGACAACGGTTCAGATCATCCTATATAATGGTTCACATCATCCTGGGTTCGAACTGACAGCGGTTCACATCGTCCTATGTAATGGTTCACATCATCCTGGGCAAGGATCCTAAAAACCGATTTTTTACCGGTTTTGACCGATTTTGATCTCAATCGACCGGTTCAGATTTCAAAAAGTACCAAAAAAATCGGTCGAAAAAAAATCCATAATCCTCGTCTAAAACTTTCAAAATCGGTCCAAACGGTTCATAATAGTCCCTCTTACACACCAATTGACCTACTTCTTGAATTTCCGGTGTGTCCTCGGGGCAGGTGTCAGTGGGGGTCAGGCAGGGACACCCGTCTAGGTCATTATTGGGCAGTTAAGATGAATGGATTGACGGTTTGTACTTCGCGATTATTTGGACGGTGCCGTGTAATTATCTATGCCGTAATAATGGACCATTGCTTGTTTGCAAACTGTAACCGGTCGACTTTTAAATGCGGTAATTAATGACAATATCAAAGGCTAATCAAAATGTTTGATCTCCTTAGTAATTTGTAATTTGTAAGAACAAAAATGTGCTGGGCCTCGACGTGGCACAGGGGCGAACGCTACTTACTTACTTACACACATGGTAGTGGCTAGCTGCAGCACAACGCATTTAAATAAAAAAAATAATCACAAATGAATAAAAGTTATTGACAAAAAAAATATATAAACACAAAGGCACATAATAAACAACACCAAAACGACTGCTTCCAACAATTTATTGATTCGTTAGAGTCATATACAGACCGTCATATACATGCACTTCCGGTAAACAAACTTTCGATTTCGTAGAGGTAAATATTGCAGAAAAATACCTTATTATGCCAACAGGATGCTGAAATATAATAAAAGATCTATTTTCACACTGCAAATGATTCAGGGTATGTTGATTGAAAATATCAATGTTATTTTTTTTTATTTTTTTTTTCGGTAAAGTTTTTTTTCGGGGGGGGGGGGGGGGTACGGAACGGAATTGTTGTAAAGGGGGGGGGATTTTGCCGTCGACCGGTTGAGATTCCAAAATTTTAGGATCCCTGATCCTGGGTCGTACCAACAGCGGTTCACATCGTCCTATATAATGGTTCACATCATCCTGGGTTCGATCCGACAGCGGTTCAAATCATCCTAGGTACGAACCTACAGTGGTTCAGATCGTCCTATATAATGGTTCACATCATCCTGGGTTCAAACTGACAGCAGTTCACATCGTTCTATATAATGGTTCACATCATCCTGGGTTCGAACTGACAGCGGTTCACATCGTCCTATGTAATGGTTCACATCATCCTGGGTCGTACCAACAGCGGTTCACATCGTCCTATATAATGGTTCACATCATCCTGGGTATGAAGCAACAGCGGTTCACATCGTCCTATATAATGGTTCACATCATCCTGGGTTCGAACCTACATCAGTTCACATTGTCCTATATAATGGTTCACATCATCCTGGATACGAACCAACAGCGGTTCAAATCATCCTAGGTACGAACCTACAGCGGTTCACATCGTCCTATATAATGGTTCACATCATCCTGGGTATGAAGCAACAGCGGTTCACATCGTTCTATATAATGGTTCACATCATCCTGGGTTCGAACTGACAGCGGTTCACATCGTCCTATGTAATGGTTCACATCATCCTGGGTCTGACAACAGCGGTTCACATCGTCCTATATAATGGTTCACATCATCCTGGGTACGAACCGACAGCGGTTCACATCGTCCAATATAATGGTTCACATCATCCTGGGTACGAACCGACAGCAGTTCACATCGTCCTATATAATGGTTCACATCATCCTGGGTTCGAACCGACAACGGTTCAGATCATCCTATATAATGGTTCACATCATCCTGGGTATGAACCGACAGTGGTTCACATCGTCCTATATAATGGTTCACATCATCCTGGGTATGAATCGACAGCGGTTCACATTGTCCTATATAATGGTTCACATCGTCCTGGGTACGAACCGACAACGGTTCAGATCATCCTATATAATGGTTCACATCATCCTGGGTACAAACCAACAGCGGTTCACATTGTCCAAGGTTCACATTGACGTTGGTTCACATCGTCCGTAATTCGTTCTTGCCTACCCACAAGTTATGGACATACCTTTCCAGGAAAGTTGGACATGGCAAAAATTTTGGAAATTTTTCCCCCAATTTTAATAAATCTATAAAAATCTTTTTTACAGCCAGGATGGGGCCTGGTCTACCTAGGAAATATGGATAATACACCAAATAAGTCTGGTACAAAATTTCCTGGGTAGGTATGCACTTATTGAATATACTACTAGCAACATTAAATTGTAAGTCTAATGAAAATTAAAATGGTAAAACTGTTTTTGATTTTTCAGTGGCGTTGAAAAAGAAAGCAAAGACACTGAAGTCTTTTGCAGAAGACGTACAGTGGGCACATGGTAAGTATTTATTTTTATATTATATTATTTTGAAACAAATTAACCATACTATTTTACAAGTTCATGAATCAGTTTGTTATCTATAATACTTGAGTAGGAATAATGTATCAGGAGAATTAGAGTGTTGGAGATTACCAAGTTAAAGACATGGAAGGGCTCTCCTTAGAGTCTGAATATCAAGGATCATTGAAGCTTTTGGTTAAATTTTTAGCTCACCTGAGCACAATGTGCTCATGGTGAGCTTTTGTGATGGTCCGGCGTCCGTCGTGCGTCGTCAACTTTTTAATTCAAACGACTTCTCCTCCTAAACTACTGGGCAGATTTCAATAAAACTTTACACAAATGACCCTTGGGTGACCCTCTTTCAAGTTTGTTCAAATGGTTCCAGTCTGTTGAATAACTAGGTCACAGGAGCTAAAAATAGACAAAAAAAATGCAATCTTTCAAAATCTTCTTCTCTGAAACCAAAAGGCACAGAGCTTTGATATTTGGTATGTAGCATCATCTTCAAATTATGGCCCTGGGGTCAAAATTGGCCCCGCCCTGGGGGTCACTTAATTTACATAGGCTTATATAGGGAAAACTTAGAAAAATCTTCTTCTCCAAAACTGTATGGCCTAGAGCTAAGATATTTGGCATGAAGCATTGTCTACAGGATCTCTACCAAGTTGTTCAAATTATGGCCCTGGGGTCAAAATTGGCCCCGCCTGGGGTCACTTTCTTTAACATAGGCAATATAGAATATACTAGAAATTTTCTCTGGAACTAGCGACTTTGATATTGATGTAGCATGTCTAATGACTCTACAAATGTCAATCATGGCTGGTCAAAATTGCCCGCGGGGTCACGTCTTAACATAGTATATTGGAACAAATCAGAAATCTCTTCTTGAACAATGCTAGAGCTTAGATAT
This sequence comes from Solen grandis, assembly GCA_021229015.1. Classification (NCBI taxonomy): domain Eukaryota; kingdom Metazoa; phylum Mollusca; class Bivalvia; order Adapedonta; family Solenidae; genus Solen; species Solen grandis. The sequence goes on from CM037788.1 coordinate 20,054,323, forward strand.
TTGGCATGTAGCATTGTCTACAGGATCTCTACCAAGTTTGTTCAAATTATGGCCCTGGGGTCAAAATTGGCCCCGCCCTGGGGGTCACTTTCTTTAACATAGGCTAATATAGGAATATATCTAGAAAAATTTTCTTCTCTGGAACCTTATGGCCGGGAGCTTTGATATTTGGCATGTAGCATTGTCTAATGATCTCTACCAAGTTTGTTCAAATAATGGCCCTGGGGTCAAAATTGGCCCCGCCCAGGGGGTTACTTTCTTCAACATAGACTAATATTAGCAACTGTTTTTCAGATCTGAATGATACTGTGCACAATTACTCATCTTAACATGTACATCACATATCAACAAAAAGGAATTGCTTTGTACATTTAGATAATTTTTCAACCATTAAAAAAACACCTTGTTACCTTGATCTTTAACCTATCTTTTGTAACTTTATGGTGGGACATTTTATCTTTACTCAGGTGAGTGGATTAGAGCCCTCGGGCTCTTGTTTAAGAATTAACACCAAATATTCATATTTTTATAGCTGCCACATACTGAAAATAACATTTTTGACATTTATTCATCTGCACATTACAAAATAATGCACCAAACTTCATAACTTAGTAGCCAAAAGAAGTGAAGTAAATTTCTTTTCTTTGGAATCACAGATTGAAAATTTACATAGGTCCTTTCTGACATTGGAACAATTCCCAAGAACGGCCATAAAAATGGTCTCCAAACAAACCTGGCATGGAGACAATAGTTTGTGGTTGCCCGCTTCAAACTTTCAATAGACATTAATTAATCTCTGACGGATCATGCCTATAGAACAAGTATAACAAAATACAGTAAAGCTATAATTCATGTTTAGGCACTGTTAGGTTGGGTTGCCTGGAGAATGCCATTAAAATTGGAAAGTACAGAAGTACATTCGGTGCATATGTGTTACAATAATGTAGAAATAGCATAAAGAAGTTGATTCAACTGACGTCATGGTAACAATACGATGTTGACTTCACCCTTTTGAAGTTTGAAATAATTTGCTTAATAATAGATATGCAAGCTTTAGGCCTTTGTCAGGAGTTGATGTAAACGAAATCGCAGCGTCAGTTTGGATTTTGCCATCAAAGCGGAGCAATAGCTATCATAAAAGCTTTTGTTGAATAGGGAAAGTCGTAAGTTGGGAGAAGGACACAGTTGGAAATGGCACAGAGTGGAAAAGGTGGTTCTCAGGCCCTAGCATATTTGTTGCACAGGTGATTTTCGAAATCCGATTCTTCCATAAAGGTTTAAAGGAGACAGGAGATGAAGTGCAACCTTTATTGCAATGAGTTTTGTGTATTATTGTACATTAGTTTGGTGCAGAAGTATTTCTGGTTTGACAATGTTTACTTCTAAAAAAGAATGACCTCCAACCAAGCTTAAAGTGTGCTGAGATCAATGTAACGTCATGACCATGACGTCGCCGTGCTCCAGATAAAGTCAGATCTGTAATTTAAACAGGAGCTGAAACTATATGGACGTCATTAAGAAATAAATATTTTGCATACAGATTGTACTTTTGTTGGGCTGTTTTGTGGTGTAACACTTAAATTTGTATTTCTTTTAGTTCCTTAAATATTCATTTTGTCTCAATAATTTTCGAACAGGCCTGGTATGTGCAAGTGCTGACTCGAACCTGTCACAGAGGAAGAAGAGAGAACCTGACAAGACTGCACGGAGAAAATCTAAAAGATGTAAGCCTACATCACAAGAGCAACGGATGCAATGTCAAGATCCTACTGTCAGTTGCCAGGTAAAAAAAATGCCATCATTAAATTGTAATCATGGTCTTTCAAATGCTTAAAAAAGACTTCATTGCAGATGTATGCATCCATTGACTTGGATTCACAGGCTCTTTTGCTCTAAGTCTATCAAGGCTAGCATTTAAAGTAAACCATCCATCATTAAATTGTGATCACATATAAGTGTCAAGTAATATTTACCGTATACACTGGCAGATTAGGCACACTGTTTTTTTCCAGATAATTCAAGTTTATAGAGGGGGTGCGCCTTATATGATGATATACAGTTTTTCAGGTTTCTTTTTTCAATCACAGAGAAGTGAAATTTACCGGTGTAGGATCTCAGAAAATGGATATACTGAAAGCCAATGAATACGATAATATGCCACAAAGTCTATACCATGATAAACAATATCAGGTTATTGTTTTTGTTCTTATTAGTTATCCTACTGGTATATTTCATGATAAAATGATCGTGAGAAACTGAAATTTGACGGAAGCCATTTTCAATATAAAAAAATAAGTTTATTTTACGGGACCTCATGATGTACAGAAGAAACTTGACAGGTGGCATTTGTTATGTAATGTTTGTTAGTTGGGAGAATTTTGACAGGTGACATTGGTCCCGAGTGTTATTTAGAATGCGGGAACATGGTTGAGTAATGTCATGTTATGAAAATGTGTCACCTTTATCATATCGCCTTGTTAATGTAACGGTCTAACGGTAAACTTATGCAAAGTGTAAATAAAACAGATCACCGTATGATTAGCCGGTGACATTTTTTCCGATAATACATAAGATTTTTTTTTTAAATAATTCCCAAAAAACTAACCGTGACTAACGCGAATAGCTTATTTGTACTTTGCATGGATTGTTCCAGAATGAAGACCAGGAAATGTGTGCTTTGGAAGACAACAGTAAAAGAACAGAGTTAAGTTGTTGCACAAATGAGGACTACAGCCAAAATTCTCTAGTACAGGAAGAAACCAAGGGAAATGTGAACAGGGAGATAAGAAATACTGATGCAAGCAATGAAAGTGAAATTGAAGCCAGTGAAGAAGAAAATATGTATTTTGAATGTGAAGTATCAGAGTGGTGTCCATCAAGCCATGGAAGTGGTGGTGAGGAGAGTGATGAATTTCCATTTATAAATAAAAAGTTTGTAAGGAATAAAACCAAAGGCAATAACATGAACATGAAACATAACATGAAAAGCAAAGACAAGCAAACAGGTGTTGTGGACTCCACTGATGATGAGAATAAACTTGAGGAAGCTCCTGAAGAACAAAAGGGAAGAAAAGAGCATTCAATTAATAGCAATGAAGCATTAAGTATAAAAGAAGTAGACATTAACAATCCCAATATTTATGTAAGAAAAAGCCTTACTTCAGGTGTTTCAATATTTGGAAAAGCAAAGAAGCACAAGACAGTATGGAATCAGGCACATGCCTGTAAGTACTGCCACAATGTAGTTACCAAAATTTCCAAACATTTAAAGAAACATGTGAAGACAGAAAAGGAAGTTAGGGATGTCCAGTCATTGGGAACAAAACTTGGAAAACACCACAAAACTGTAAGGGGTATGTGGAACATCATTAGAAATGAAGGTGACCATAATCATAATTTAAAGTTATTGAAAATGGGAGTGGAGAGGTCATACTTGGAAGAAGGCATCCTGGAAGCCTGGACATCAGCAAGTACGGTCCTTGTCCAAACTGTTTGGTGTGGATTCATTTAGACAAAACAATGTATAGCCATCAGTCATTTTGTCCTGGCCGTCAACAAACTGACTGCAGAATTGGCTCTTTGAGGGAGCTTAGGATAGCAAGCCTTGTGAAAAGTGGCAGAATGCATCCCAACAGCAAGCAAAGCTTTGAAAGATGAAGTATTTGCGATAATGACTCTAGATAAAGTTGGTGAAGTAGCCATGGGTGACACGTTAATCATAATGTTGGGGAATATGTGGATGACCAAAAACATTGGCAACAAACATGCAAAGAAATATTACACCTCAAGTCGAATGAGGGATGCAGCACGCCTTTTGATTAATTTGAAGGAGGATAGTGGTGAAGGTAGCCTTCACATGTATGATTTTTTGACACCGGAACATTTTGACAAAGTTGTAAAAGCAGCCTTAAAAACTGCTTTACCAAACTTTGACGATGTTGATGATCTACTATCTCGAAGCACATCTATAAAATTAGGTTATGATATAACGCAAATGACAAGTGCCAAACTTGGTATGGCCATAAAATACAACAATGTTGAGGACAGAGCAATGTGTTTGGACTTCATGAAGTTAATGGAGATGGAGTGGTCACTCAAAGTCATAAAATTAGCCAGCACTACATTGCAAATAAGAAGATTAGCAAGGACAGAAATTTGCCGGAACCGGATGACCTCACCAAATTGACCAAAATGGTCAAGGATGAGATCAAGAAGATTGAAAACATGATGGGAAGTCCCAATTCCACCTTGTACCGCAGGGCAGTTATGTTGGCTGAAACAAGATTGCTATTATACAACAAGAGGAGAGCGGGAGAAATTGAAAGAATATGGTAAATATGACAGTGTTTTTCATTGTTTACAATGCTACCACAATAAAAAAAAAAAAGTTAATATTCTTTCAGTAATGATAAATGTTTTATCAAATTTGTCATTTAAAACAAAATGTTCTGCAGGCTTGGCTATTTGTTTCAAATTTGGTCTGTAGTCTGGCTAGCAAAGGTCACTGCTGTGATTTTATTGCATTATATATGCATTGGTATAATAACCTTGTCTTACTCATGGATGAAGTGTTGAATGCAGAGAACCAGATTAGCTGTTTGATAGGGCCATTTACTATTAAACCCAGTAAGCAAAACATTTTTTTTTAATATGGTGACTAAATAATGTTTATTTTACAAATGCTTCTTTTAAAACCCAATCATGATTGATATGAATGCATAAATACCCATTTGCTTTGTAGATCTTCTCTAAGTTTTATATTTAAATTTGTATGCTGTGCTTATTTGTTAGGCATTCCCATATATGTTTTGATAATCGGTAGAAATGATATATTTAAGGCTCAAGAATTATGTATCAAGGAGGTTTGGGGTTAGCAACATCGACGCAATGAGGTAAAATGACAGAACTTGAACAAAAACTGTTGGAATCCCAGGAGGTTCTGGAAACCAGAAGCAAGGTAATATTTATATTTAAGCTCATCTTTTGTTTGTATTTTAAAGAAAAGATTCACAACTGATCACATTGTCAATGTCATAGTCCTTTTGCAAAATCTTTTCCATACTTTCTGAACAGACTTTACTGACAACCGCAAATGTTGCTCTTGTTTTATAATACTAATGACAAAAGTTGTAAACTTGGTTTTAATATTGCAAGTAGCAGAAACTACACTGTAGTATACTGTATGACGTGGGATCAGACTCCGCCTCCTTTGCTTTATAAGTGTTATGTTGATGTTCTGTTTCCTGTAACATAACAGTACTGTATGAATTTGCAACATTTCAGTATGGACAAAGTGTGCCTGTAATCATACCAAGAGATTGCAGAAACCTCCTTAGTTTTCTGGCCAACTCAACGGTGCGACAAGCAGCAGGAATTAGGGATGACAACCCTTACTTGTTTGCAAACTCCAGTAAGTATAGCAGTTTTTCTAGCAGAGAAATATTTCTATAATTTAATCAGTAGTAAACCATGCTCTTCATCTAAAGACCAACTTGAGTGGATTTGTATGTGCACCTTGTCTGATGGTAGTATCTGAATGCACCTATTGATCGGACAATCAAATAAAATTAAGCAAAATCAATCCAAACAAAAATGTCAAGATCGAAGGACCAAGCTATTAGGATTCTTAATACATGCTGGTTAAAAGAGATTTTCTGAAATATTGGTAAAGAGTGACTAATTGTTAATTGAATTATTTCCCACTGGAAAACCTACATATTGGTCATTAAACATCAGTAATCACACTAACTAATGCCACCAATGTTAAAAATGCATTTCAGACGTGGGTGTTCTTCGGTCATATGACAGTCTGAAGTATTTGTGTAAGGAGATAGATGTCAAAAGCCCAGAACAAATCACTTCCATCAATTTAAGAAAATATATGGCTACAATTTCTCAGGTAAGATTGTAAAGATGCATTTTTTGCCATCTCTTTTTAAAGGGGTGATTTTTTTCATGCTTTCTTTGTACAGATGATTATAATGTCCTTTAATTATGTTCCAGGACAAAGAACAGTTGGTACAAAAAATATTAACAGTTCATACACATCTACCACATTGAATAAATAAAGCAATTCCTTTTAAACTTTTAGAACTTAGCTTGCAAAGAAAGATCTTAGAATATACAAAACAGTCCATAATATGCAGATATAAGATGTTTTGCAAGGCAAGAAAGGTGCTGCATATATTTTTTAGCTCAACTGAGCATTTGTGCTCAGGGTGAGCTATTAAGATTGGTGAATATTGTCCATTGCACTCTAGCATCTTCATTTCTTAAGCAATTTTCTTCAAACTTAATGACAATGTTTATAGTCATAATCTCTCGACCAGGTTTGATTTGGCTGTTATTGACTATTAGGTTAGGAGTTATACCCCTTTTAATATTAAAAAATGCTAGATTCCACTTTGTTTGCACTCTAGCATCTTTATTTATGCACTCTAGCATCTTCTTTTTTATAAAGCAATCATCTTTTAACTATATAACAATGTTTATAGCCATAATCTCTCGGCCAAGTTTGATTTTGGCTGATATCGGACTAATAGGTCAGGAGTTATACCCCTTTTAAAATAAAAAAATGCACACTATCTCTTTACATTTTTATTTCTTAACCCTTTCCCTCA
>CM037788.1:20061042-20076658 GCA_021229015.1 Solen grandis
ATTTTTCTACATTTATTTAAGTTGAATGGGTCATTTACTTTAATACTGATGCAAGAATGGATTTTAGTTGAATCAAATATCTTAAACGTGATCAACTATTTATTGCAAGTTGTACATTAAACTTTATATCAGTCAAATTGCCTTTTTATGTCTTCAAAAGTATAAATAAAAAAAATAAAAAATCATGGTCAGTACAAAAGTTATGACTGGCCAACAAAACTTAAAAGAAATAGAAAAAATATTATGATGGTATGTCCTTAACTGTGCTGCATCATTTAAGTCCCAGTATCTTATAATTGTTTGTGGTAAGTGAAAGCCTCTGTGGGAATTGTATTCTTGTTCTATATTTAGCTCACAACAACATCAAACATAAAATTAACATTCGAGGGGTGTTTCAGAAGTTGGTGGATTTTTTAGCTCACCTGAGCATGTGTGCTCAGGATGAGCTTTTAGGATCGATGAATGTCCGTCGTCCGTCCGTCGTCCACAATTTGTTCGTTTGCACTCTAGCATCTTCATTTTATGAGCAATTATCTTCAAACTTTAAAACAATAACCATAAAATCTTGACCAAGTTCGATTATGGCTGATATCGGAACATTAGGTCAGGAGTTATGCCCCTTTTAAAATTCAAAAAATGCCATATTTCAAGTTGTTTACACTCTAGCATCTTCATCTTTTGAGCAATCCTCTTCAAACTTTATACAATGTTTTGACCATAAGGTCTCGATTGAGTTCGATTATGCTGAGATCCGTCAATTAGGTCAGGAGTTATGCCCCTTTTAATATAAAAAAAAAGCCATATCACTTGTTTAACTCTAGCATCTTCTCTTTTAGCAATCATCTTCAAACTTTATGACAATGCTTTTGACCATAAGGTCTCGATTGAGTTCGATTATGGCTGAGATCCGTCAATTAGGTCAGGAGTTATGCCCCTTTTAATACAAAAAATGCAAGATTTCACTTTGTTTATTCTCTACCAACTTCATTTTTTTAACAATCATTTTTAAACTTTAAGACAATGTTTATGCCCATAATCTCACAATCGGGTTCAATTATAACTGATATTGACTTGTAAATTTAGGAGTTATGCCCATTTCACCATAAAAAAAAACCAGATTTCACTTTTACACTCAAGCATCTTTATTTCTTAAGCAATCATCTTTCTCAGGTGAGCGACCAAGGGCCATCTTGGCCCTCTTGTTTCTTATCTCCTCTACTTCAGTATATCAGAATTTGTTCAAGTTAAACAAAAGTCCACAGACTTCTGAAACATCCCTTGTACTCCAACACATCTATGATTTTACTGCACAGTATGATTCAGAAAATGCCTTCTTTCCTCACTATATTGACATAATTATAGTGCCCAGAGACATCTCATTGTGTGGACTTCTGAGGTTTATATTAACCCCATTCAAGTCTTTGTCTTATGACATAAATTTGGTAAATGATCAAATCGGTCCATATCAAATATATTCAGCAACCATTTGAGGGTTACTGTGGTATCCTACATACCAGTTGCCATATCAGAGGAATCTGTTGACATATTTGGCATGAATACTGCATATCAAAGCTTTTGGTGTGAAGCTAGCATTTTAGAGGGTGGAGTTTGATCTTATTTATTTTGACTTGCATCATAATTGAAATCTATGATATTACTGTATCTTTCTGATTTAGAATATGTATTAGCTTGATCGTACAGGATAGGTTGTTTGAGTGCTGAATGCACCGTCAACTTTACATTCAGAAGACTAAAGTATATTAGTTTAATTATAAATACTATAATTGTTGATCATTCATGTAGGAATGTAACAATTTGGTATTAGTGTGACAAATGTAGTTTTAGTGTCTGTTAATATATGAAAACCCAACAAAATAACATTATCTTTTCTTGAAAAGTTATCCCCCTGGTTTTAGTAAATGTGTTACTTTGGGAGTGATATTTCACTCATACTGTATTTATTCTTTTATATTCATAGTGGACTAACCATATGGTTTATGCCAAATATGTTATCTACTATAAATAAAGACTTTACTTATTAACCCAATTTACCAATTGTTTAGTTAATGGCCTTGATTAGTTCACTAAGTTGTGCAGCTGCATGAAGTGGTGTACATACTGAGATTGTGCCGTATTTAACGCCATAGCACTGGGTCTGGGTGTTTGGTTTGCTGGATACATACTTGCACTCTTGGCAGCCTCACTGTATTGAGTGTTCTATAGTTTGTCAAGCACAACTGCATTGCTCAGAACGTAGAAATAAAGGCTAGTGTTAGGGTTTTAGGGAGCTGCAAGGACTACAGGGTGCTTTGAAGCTTCGCTTCATCACAGCAAGAGAGAAGCCTGGTTTCCTTCTGACTAGCAGCTTCGCTTGATTGCTAGGGTATGTTAGTGGTGGCAGCTGGGGTGTTTTATTTGAGAGAATTGCACTGTGAGGCTTTTGTTGTGTTGTGTTTACAGTGATTTGACATTTATTTGATTATCTTAAAGATGTATTTCACAATAGCAGTTTTTCACTATAAAGACAAAGAAGGAAAATCGAAACTAGGAAATAGATTTTTTTTAAACTTGGCATGATTATAGAGAAACACACTAGATTATGGGATAAAAAATTGGATTCCCCAAGCTTCTTTTTGAGTTACCTGCCCCTGACTGTAAGGTTGTTTTTGCTAATTTCTGTCATTTCCAAGGGCAGATAACTCAAAATCAAGCCTATTGATACCTTATATTTTACTTCAAATTATTGTTTTATTTATTATTTGTTTATTTATGTGAGTATAGTATAAAATCTGTTGCATAGAATTTCTACAACTTTTACACATTGATAGGGAATATAGTACCAGACATTGAGTTGAAATTAAATGAGGTGTTGCAAACCCCTAATATTAAGTTATCTACCCTTGAAAATGACAGAAAAAAAGCTAAAAACTCATTTTCAAGGGCAGATAACTCAAAATAACATGGAGACCTCCATTTTTTTATCCCATAAATTTGTTTTTAGTGTGATTCTCTTTAATCATGCCAAGTTTTAAAAAATTCTGTTTGCTAGTTTTGATTTTCCTTCTTTATCTATATAGTAAAAACTCTATTGTGAAATACATACTAAAGTGATTATTTGCTTGTTTGAAATCATTAGCCTAATCCTTTATTCTTATCAAACTGTAAGGAAACCATATGGAAAATTATTATAGATTTGGTATATTATTGTCTTATATATTGTTACCACTTGGAGAGTTTAAAAATCATTACTTAGTTACTTCTACAGCAAATTACTTAGTACTTTTTCTATTTCTTTACTAATCCTCTTCCACTTGACAACAACATACTTTTAAATCAAGAACAAATTTAGGGTCATGAATATAAAGCCTTAAATAACTTTAAGGTTATATCAGGCATGCCATCAGGGCCATTCAGATGAAAAGATAATGGTGTACACTTTGGATCAGACAGAAGTATAACTATGTAGTCTGATCTGGTTTTCATTGGACCTACAATAAAAACACAAAATGTGTGTAAACTGTTAAACTTTAAAGGGAATAATTTGATGGTTTGAAGTGAATTTGGCTTTTAATGGTTCAGTTATCAAAAAATTATAAATGAAGCTGCATTACTTTTCAAACATCCCTCGTATTACAAGGTAAAACATAAAATTTTCTCTAAATTGTAGGTGTGGCTTATACAAAGATGTGCATCTTACTTAGTAACTACTGATAATCTTTTGGTGATATTAAGTTTATTTTATCAATCAGTTGTAATAGTTTGTAATTTTGTTTTTGAAATAGTCCATGTCAGTAACTGAAGAACAAAAGTGATATTTCATGTTAAATGATTATCTAGATATTTTCTTATGTAAATGGTGGTAAAATAATTCTCATGTCAAGACATTTTCTTCTTTGGATATTGTTTGATATTTTGAATTATTGAAAAAATCTCACCAAATCAAAAACTTTATTGTAGATTAGGGTTAATGCACTAAGTACTGGTTTTGCTTGGGAACCATAAAGAATAAGAGACGGAAGGGTTTTAGAGACTTAGAGATCTATGGCAGTATTTTCGTGTGTAGAATTATGTTTCTGAATACTGCAGGTCATCAGATCCGTGTGGCTTCACTCTGCATTTATTGAAGAATACTTCAAATCTTGACGTTACTTAGGTCCGTAACATTCCATTACATTCTTATTTAGTATCATATCCAGGTGTTGATGATTTTCTAGCACTATATCTCTTTAAATGTTAGTTTCTGAAATTCAATTAGGCTAAAAATGAATCACTTCACAGTCCTCCATTTTGTCTAATAAAACTGCTTCCAGGGAAAGATAGTCATGCTATTGTATGCTTTGTGCTATCTGCAAGCAAAGCAGAAAACAAAAGCCAAAAATAAATAATTTCATAAAGTGGGTAAAGCATTCCTAATGTTTTGTTTTGGTTTGCAGACCCTTTAAAATTATACTTCTGTGAAACCAAGGTCAAAATTTGATTACAATATGACTGAAATGATCACCTCATAGCCCTTTACCAATAATTGCAAAATGAAAGTTGATCCCTTGATTGATTCCTGATTTACTCTATACAAAAAATTCCAAGATTCTTTTTTAGCTCACCTGAGCATAGCTCAGGGTGAGCTTTTGGGATACTTGATTGTCCGTCGTCCGTCAACAATTTGATGTTTACACACTAGAGGCCACAATTTTGATCCAATCTTCCTCAAACTTGGTCAGAATGTTTGTCTTGATAATATCTTGAACCCTTTCGAAAATGGGTCAGGTTGGATCAAAAAGTAGGTCAGTAGGTCAAATCTTAGAAAAATCTTGTCGTCCGTCAACAATTTTGATGTTTACACACTAGAGGCCACAATTTTGATGCAATCTTCCTCAAACTTGGTCAGAATGTTTGTCTTGATGATATCTTGAACCCTTTTGAAAATGGGTCAGGTTGGATCAAAAAGTAGGTCAGTAGGTCAAATCTTAGAAAAATCTTGTTTACACACTAGAGGCCACAATTTTGATCCAATTTTCCTCAAACTTGGTCAGAATGTTTGTCATGATGATATCTTGAACCCTTTCGAAAATGGGTCAGGTTGGATCAAAAAGTAGGTCAGTAGGTCAAATCTTAGAAAAATCTTGTTTACACACTAGAGGCCACAATTTTGATCCAATCTTCCTCAAACTTGGTCAGAATGTTTGTCTTGATGATATCTTGAACCCTTTCGAAAATGGGTCAGGTTGGATCAAAAAGTAGGTCAGTAGGTCAAATCTTAGAAAAATCTTGTTTACACACTAGAGGCTACAATTTTAATCCAATCTCCTCAAACTTGGTCAGAATGTTTGTCTTGATAATATCTTGAACCCTTTTGAAAATGGGTCAGGTTGGATCAAAAAGTAGGTCAGTAGGTCAAATCTTAGAAAAATCTTGTTTACACACTAGAGGCTACAATTTTAATCCAATCTTTCTCAAACTTTGGCAGAATGTTTGTCATGATGATATCTTTTGTGGATGGGGTCAGAAAATTCCTGAACATTGTTTCACCTCATCATCTTAATTCTAAAGCAATCTGTTTTGTACAGGCAATGAATGATACTTTTCTCAGGTGAGCGATCTAGGGCCATCTTGGCCCTCTTGTCTTTGAAACCATTGGTCTTTTTTTAATTTCTTTTGGCACAAATGGTAATCTAATAGATCTGTTTATAATTGCCAAAATAAAATTGATCCCATTAAAAATACAAGGTGGGTTTCTGTGAGTGCTATGGTTTCTTCCCACAATAATGACCACATATGCTGTCATCTGAGCCATCGAGAATTATTTTATACGTTAAAAGAACTCGTTTTATTACCGATGTAAAATAAAGCTTAAACTTTTCCCATTAAAAATGAGGCCCATACAGGGTCTGCAAGTTTTCTGATATATTCTGTATAGAAAATTTCAAAATTCTTCTATGAAGCCAATGCCCAGAATTTAATTTTATTTAGCACAAATGGTAATCTAATAGATCTGTTTATAATTGCTAAAATAAAGTTGATCCCTTTGAAATTAGGCCCCTAGTTTCCTTATATACTCTTTAAAGAAAATTCTACTCCTTTGGAACTAATGTTCAGAATTAATTTGCACTTATGATAACCTCATGGTTCCATACCATAGCTCAAGCGTATTTGATCGCTTGAAAATTGAGGCCTCCAGATGATTGACTAACTTAAGAATTCTAAGTATCTTCATCTTGAATCTGGTTGCTGCTGAACCAGGTTAAGTCATTTTAAATAATCTTATATACTCAAGTGAGCCATTTCCTGTGTTATGTTACATTATTATTGAATTTTCACTTCTTTTGAAATGTAAAGTGAAATATTTTATAAAATTTTTAATTACAATTTTTTTATGTATGGTACATTATATATTTTAGTGAACATTATAGTTGAATCATTTGCTTATTTTAAATAAAATATTAGGAAGAGTTTTGACCTAGTTTTAAGATTTTTTTTTTCTCTATCTTGAAGCATATGTGTATAAATGTTTGTTTATATAAATACTAAGCATTATTTCCCATTTATCTTCCTTGTTTTTATCATACAGATTGTTGACCTTAATACTGTTAACATTTTCAATACAATCCTTTATTTGTACAATAAAATAAAATCTTGATGCTTATTTATGACCTTCGAAGAAGAGGGGGCATATTGCTTTGCATGTCAGTCAGTCTGTTGGTAGACAAAGCCTTGTCCAAGTGATAACTTAAGTTCTATTTGACCCTTAATTGCTTATGACTAGTAGAAGACCCCTCTTGATTTTGGTGTCTGTACCTCAAAGGTCAAGGTCACATGTTAATATATTTTTTATATGAAAGTCTTGTGCAAGTGATAACTTTCGTTCTATATGACCCTGAGATGTCAAACTTGGTTTGGTTGTTGCTTATGACTAGTAGAAGACCCATATTGCTTTTGGGGTTGGACCTCAAAGGTCAAAGTCATGAGGTAATATGTTAAATTCTCACAAACACTGTAAAACTGATTACTGAAAATCTAATTGATTCCTAGGTCTCAAACGTTATACAATAGTTACTTTTTGACTCTATTGATTTTGGGGTCTGTACCTCAAAGGTCAAGGTCATAAATTATCTTTAACATTGTATTAATGAAGCATTGTCCAACTGATAACTCTAGTATCTCTTTCGTATCAAATATTGCACAATTGTTGCTTATAAGTAATTGGAAACCCCTTTTGATTTTGGGGTATGTTCCTTAAAGGTTAAGGTCACAAGGTTATAAGTTAAATTATCACAAACACTATGTTAGGTAAGTATTGTCCAACTGACCACGAAACACAATCTTTTGTATATTATTGACAATAATACTTTACTTAAAATTTCATACACTTATGTCAATCATCTCCATTTCATTTATTTCAGTGAAGATTTAGTTTCATCTTTTTAGCAGTGTTCATAATTATCAGTAGTAAACCATCACCAAGATAAGTTCTAAACTTTTTGACATGCCCACATTATGAAGTCAAACATCATACATATAATATAGCTATATAAATATTATGGCATATGAGGGGGGCATACATGTATATGTTTTACGAGCATTTCTTGTTTTAGCTTTATTCATAAAATTGTTTTTAATATTATATAATACTGATTATATACTGATAAATTTTAAGGCAATTTGTCTGAATTCTAACTTTAAAAGCATATCATTCTGTTACCAAATTGATATCTATATGAATCTATCTTTTTTTCTCACTTCTGTGTTAATGCAGTTAGCATTTTACTGTGTTTGTATTCATTCTAGTTGGCAGTTCGGGTGATGTGGTGCACCCAGACCTTTAGTTCAAAATTCTTTCTGAAAGTTCTGAATCAACATCCCATATTGAAACATATATTATCAAGTTGGTTTCATGCAAGTCTTGATTTTTTTTAATGTTACAGAAGTGACAAATAGATCAGTTAAAGAGATACCAGTAATGATTTTTTTTTAAAGTTAAGAGCATTTGTATGTTTTCATTTACATCTCATTACATCAATTTTTGTCATATTGGACACCCACAGCTGAGGCATTCTAGGTCAAGCATGGGTTTCCAAAAGTTATGTATGTATTGGAAAATGTTTATATATCATATATGTTAGCAACCTTTGCTTTATTCTGTAACCTTTATGAAATTCATACTGTTCATTTATCCTCAACAAAACATAATTGTACATTTTTAAATGTTGTTTGTAACAAATGGACAAAAGTTTGCCATTGCTTGTACATAGGTGTATTAATGAATTTATTATTTTGGGGTTTCATGTTACTCTGTCTCTGATGTTTAATTGGTATGAATGTGTTGTGTATGAAAACCCATTCTGTAGAGAAAATAAAAACAAATTGAGGCCAAAAATCTTACCCAGGACAAATCCAATGCATCACTAAGCAATAAAACAGTTGTGTCATGTCAAGTATATTTTATAAGGAGAGATATTATTGGCCAAGGTATATCAAGGAACTAATTCATGAGCACATGATGAGCTATTAGGATCATTTAATGTCCGTGAGCTATTAGGATCATTTGATGTCCGTTGTCTGTCCACAATTAGATTGTTTACACTCTTGCATCTTCATTTCTTAAGCAATCATCTTTAAACTTATGACAATGTTTATGACGATAATTTCTCCGTCACGTTGATTATGGCTTTTAACTATTAAGCAATCATCATTTTACTTATACATTATGATAATGGCAACAATATCTCAGTTAAGTTTGATTATGGCTGATACTTTACTGATAGAGCTGCATTTTAGGCCCTTGAAATAGAACATCACACATATTTGCCATTTTTACACTCTTGCATCTTCATTTCTTCAGCAGTGCAGGCAATGAAGGCAATGTTTCTCAGGTGAGCAATTTCAGGGCTAACTTTTTTTTAAATTTTTTTGTCTGACATAGGTCATGTTTTTGTCTTCCAGCATATACTCATGATACCTTGTTATTACTTCAAGATATTAGCAACACTAATGATTTGATAGTTTAGTCAGGATGATAAAGATGATTGAGGGTATTGCCTCAATAATTAGTTACATCATTTCACCCAACTCTGGTGAACACTTGAAATGTGTATCAAGTACTTACCCACAGTTTTGAAGGTCCATGAGGCTATTTAGACTGGTACACAATTATAAATATGTGTAAAAAGAAAATCATGCAATTCTGTGATGAAAATTTACAAATCAAGATAAGGTTAGTCTTCATGTATCTGTTTTTAAAATATAATCACAATTTAAAAGGGGGCATCTCAGAATGAAATATTTTATATGAAAATCAGATTATAATTCTCACTTGTTTGAAAGGCCTACATATACTTTCCCTTTTCCAGAAGTATATACTACAGAATGAATGGACAATTGGTTTATTAATAAGTGAGTGAATGTGTGAATCTAGTCGATTATTTTTAAATAAGAGGAGACTTGTTGTGATAATAATTATTGATAAAAAAATAAATTATTTTCAATTATTACTCAGCATGTTTGTGTTCACTGTTTTTCCATTTAATGATCATGCCACTGTTGGAGGAGGCATCACATCATTTCCTTAATTGCAGGTCCTTTTAATATGGAAGATTTCTAAGGGTTCTATGAGAGCGAGAGATTCAAACATTACTTAATGTACATGGACAAACGTAAGAGGAATTACATTCTAGATATACTCATCCTAATGTTTAGTGACTAATTTCTTGTGCCAAACAGATCAAGAAATAAATATGGCACTTTAGCTAATGTTACGCAAACTTTTTTTCTCTTCACAAAATCACATGAACAAAAGGGTCTATCATCATGATTACTTACCTCAGTACTATGAGCTTAACCCTTTCCCTCATAGAGGAAACCATGAAAAGACCTATGCGAACAACATAAAACCAGATCAGCTTACGAGTAACTCGCAGGCTGATCAGGTTTTATGCTGTTCGCTGCTCCTCAGTGGTCTGGAAATGAGGATTTTGTAGTTAAATTTGGTAAGGTTTAACTGGTTTTCTGCAGATCATTCTTTATGTGGTACCTATTGAGTGCGTCAAAATGAGTCTTTATGAGGGAAATGGTTAAATCCATTCTGATGCTTGATTTAAATTTAGATATATTTCAGCTAATTAAAACCCAACATGTTTCTCAAAAAAAAGACCATTAAAGACATTTATCATGACCAGGGGTCCAAACTTTTTTTGTCACTTTTGCTAACTTATATTGTTAAGAACACCTGTGTAAAGGATAAATAAAATCGATCATAGCAGATCCAAAGTTTAAAACCAAATGTTTCTTTAATTTCTTAGGATATCACATTTTCAGTTGAAGTTTCCCATTATTTATTTATATATATATATATATATATATATATATATATATATATATATATATATATATATATCTGAAAAAGATAATTGTTTTCATAAACACATACCAGGGTCCTACAGTAATTCTAATTCATATTGTCCACTTTCACCAATCAATTGTTTTTAGCAGCCATTTTTAAACAATGTGATGTCATAAGAGCCAATGAAAATGATCACATGACTGTGCAGACAGGTGTCTGGAAGACAGGAAGTTGACAGTTCAGCCTGTCACATGCACTGTACTGTACACAAGCATGCCCCCCCCCCCCCCCCAAAAAAAAAAACATTTGACTAAGTGACCTACATTTTGACCCATGTTGCCCAGTTTTGAATTCATCCGAGATTTGATGTAAACAAACATTATGACCAAGTTACATATAGGTTTGTCTAAAACTTTGGTCTTTTAAGTGTTCACAAGGTTTTTCTAAGAATTGACCTGGTGACCTTTTTCACCCTAAGTATCCAATTTCAACTCATCCAAATACATAGAAACATCCTGCCAAATTTCATGAAGATGGGCCAAAATTGTGCCTCTAGAGTGTAAAGCATAAAGACAAACATCCTGGCAAAGTTTCATGAAGATTGGGCCAAATTTGTGGCCTCTAGAGTGTTCACAAGATTTTTCTAAGATTTGACCTGGTGACCTAGTTTTTGACCCCACGTGACTCATTTTCAAACTCATCCAATATATCATTTAGACAAACATCCTGACCAACTTTGAAGATTGGGCAATTTTTTTTAGTCCCCCCTTTCAAACTCAAAAAACTTTTAGATTGGGCCAAAACTGTGGCCTCTATAGTGTTCACAAGGTTTTTCTCAGATTTGACCTGGTGACCTAGTTTTTGACCCCACTGACCATTTCAAACTCATTGATATATGTAGACAAACATCCTGACCAAAGTTTCATGAAGATTGGGCCAAAACTGTAGCCTGTAGAGTGTTTACAAGGTTTTTCTAAGATTTGACCTGGTGACCTAGTATTTGATCCCACATGACCCAATTTCAAACTCATCCTAGATATCATGTACACAAACATCCTGACCAAGTTTCATGAAGATTGGGCCAAAAACTGTGGCCTCTAGAATGTTCACAAGGTTTTTCTTAAGATTTGACCTTGTGACCTATTTTTTTAACCCCTCATGACCCAATGTCGAACACATCCGAGATATCATGTAGACAAACATCCTGACCAAGTTTCATGAAGATTGGGCCAAAACTGTGGCCCCTAGAGTGTTCACAAGCAATTGTTGACGACGCACAACGGACAAAAGGCGATCACAAAAGCTCACCCGAGCACTAGTGCTCAGGTGAGCTAACAAAAAATAAGGCCTAAAGGCCTTAAAAACTGTTTTATTTTAATAAAAAAAAAATTTGGCCTTATGAGTAACATGATGTCATATGACGTTTATCTTCTCAGAATGTAAAGCTTTGGAGACTTATATTCAGTTCAAATATAAGCTTTCTATCTTATCTGAAAGTGATTTTATACTTATCTGAACTGAAATTGGACGTTAATGGTTCTGAACTTGGATTAACCATAAAACATTTGCCTTTTCAAATTTGGAAAAACAGAAAGCGGTAGGCACAACTAGAGTGTAACATACACATTCTGTGAAATTTTTTATGAAAATTGGTCCAGAAATAATGGCTGTAGACTGCGTACAAACTTTTGTAGAAAACGTCAGTTTTAACGTCATAGGCATAAGAAAATCAATGAAATGAAATAATCAGTATCTTAAATAAATGCATTAAATTTTTCATGCTCCTGGAACCTTTGCAACATAGAAATTAATTAGATATAAGAAATGCTTTTTGACCTTATGATGTCATATGACATCAAATGACATTCGTCCTCACAGAATAGAAAGAAGTCTTAGAGACTAATATTCAGTCTCTAACTCATCTGGAAGTGATTTTATACGTATTTGAAATTTGACGTCAATGGTTCGAATCTTGGATTTGCCACAGAACCTTTGCCTTTTGGAATTTGGAAAACCAGCCACCGGGATACACAACTGAGCGTTACATATACATTCTGTGAAATTTTGATGAAAATCGGTCAAAAAATAATGGCTGTAGACCGCTTAAAACCTTTTTGTCCCGACATTAAATCGGACGTTATATGATATCACATGAATATGAAAAACATTTAAAGTCAAAAGCTCATGGTTTGATGTATATGCCATTAAGTTTCCATGGTCTTGGGAACATTACAACATAATTATATATACAAGTAGGTACCAGAAATTCTTTTCTACCTTATGACGTCAAATGACGTTCATCTTCACAGAATGTAAAAAACACTTGGAGACTTATACTCTGTCCAAATATCAGCTTTCTAGCTCATCTGGAAGCGATTTTATACGCATTTGAAATTTGACGTCAATGGTTCGAATCTTGGATTCGCCATAGAACCATTGCTCGAATTTGGAAAAACGGACACTGGGATGCACAACTAGGCGTAACATACACATTCTATGAAATTTTGATGAAAATCGGTCCAGAAATAATGGCTGTAGACCACGTATAAACTTTTTACCTGACGTCAAATCTGACGATATGTGACATCATATGAATATGGAATTCATTGCATTCGAAAGCTCATGGTTTGAAATATATGCCATAAAATTTTCATTGTTCTGGGCCATTGCCAACACATCGAAACACAAATATAAGAGGAAGAAAAAAAAAGAATAAGAATAATATAAAAAACAGTACAAACCAAATAAGAAACAAGAGGGTCATGATTGCTCTGAATCGCTCACCTGATTTTAAATGAGTAACATATGTTGGATTTTTCATATTGACTTAAGATTTTATGGAAACATTCTGACCAAGTTTCATGAAGATATGGCCAAAAATGTGGCCTCTAGAGTGTAAACAAGGTTTTTTTAAGATTTGACCTCATGACCTACTTTTTGAACCCACATGACCCAAATTCAAATTTGTCCTAGATTTTATGGAGACAAACATCCTGACCTAGTTTCATGAAGATTGGCCTAAAAAATATGGCCTCTAGAGTGTTAACAAGCCAAATTGTTGATGATGCACGAAGTACGACGGACGAGGGGCGATCACAAAAGCTCACCTTGAGCACGTTAAAGTATCTTTACTCTATGCTTTGTGGTTTCTGAGAAGAAGATTTTTCAAGATTTTCCTATATTAGCCTATTTTAAATCAAGTGACCCCTGGGGCGGGACCAATTTTGACCCCAGGGCCATGATTTGAACAAACTGGGTTGTGATCTACTAGACAGTGCTGCACACCAAATATCTAAACCCCAGGCCTTGTGGTTTCTGAGAAGAAGATTTTCAAGTTTTTCTATATTAGCCTATGTAAATCAGGTGACCCCTTGGTGGGGCCAAATTTGACCCCAGGGCCATGATTTGAACAAACTTGGTTGTGATCTACTAGACAATGCTGCACACCATATATATAAACACAAGGCCTTGTGGTTTCTGAGAAGAAGATTTTTCAAGTTTTTCCTATATTAGCCTATGTTAAATCAAGTGACCCCTGGGGCGGGGGAAATTTTGACCCCAGGGTCATGATTTTTACAAACTTGGTAGAGATCCACTAGACAATGCTACACACCAAATATCTTAAATCTATGCCTTGTGGTTTCTGAGAAGAAGATTTTTCAAGTTTTTTTCTGTATTAGCCTAGGTTAAATCAAGTGACCCCTGGGGCGGGGCCAATTTTGACCCCAGGGTCATAATTTGAACAATATTGTTAGAGAGTCATAAGATCATGCTACATACCAAAAATCAAAAGGCTAGGCCTTGTGGTTTCGGAGAAGAAGATTTTTTAAATTTTTTTTTAGCCTATGTTAAATCAAGTGACCCCTGGGGCGGGGCCAATTTTGAGCCCAGGGTCATAATTTGAACAATCTTGGTAGAGAGTCATAAGATCATGCTACATACCAAAAATCAAAAGGCTAGGCCTTGTGGTTTCGGAGAGGAAGATTTTTAAAATTTTCATTTTTAAAATCTATTTTTAGCTCCTGTGACCTAGATTTTTGACCAATCAAAATAATTTTAACAACTTTGGTAAAGGGCCCCATAATGAACATTCCTGTGAAGTTTTATCAAAATCCAGTGAGTAGTTTAGAAGGAGATGTTGTTTAAAGAAATTGTTGACGACGGACGCATGCACGCACGGACGACGGACAAAAGGCGATCACAAAAGCTCACCATGAGCACGTTGTGCTCAGGTGAGCTAAAAACAAGAGGGCCATGATGGCCCTGGGTCACACACCTGAAAACCAGGTATTAGTGGGAGGAGAAATATCTTATGATATTGCAGAAAATGGGCTCTGCCCTCTGCCAGCCATAAATCGAGTGAGTACTTTAGGACAAGAAGAATTTTCAAATTTGTACTTTATACATATCAGGAAAATGGGCTTAGCCCCCTGGCTGCCACGTTTTTCAACGGATAAAAATAATTTGATCAATCTTGTTAGAGAGTGACCTAAGGAATATCTGTGCCAAATCACTTTGAAATCCAGTCAGTACTTTTGGAGGAGTAGATTTTTGAAGTTTTTACTATATACATATTAGGAAAACAGGCTCCGCCCCCTGGCGCCCATGTTTTTCAACTGATAGCCCAGTGGTTTAGGAGGAGATGTCGTTTTAAGTTAAATGTTGATGACGGACGCCGGACATTCATCGGTCACAATGTGCTCAAGGTGAGCTAAAAAACGTACATGTGATTCTGATTGTCATTCTGAAATGAGAAAATAGTTTACTTAAAACTTAATTCATTTACGAATGAATAGTTACTGACGATAAAAAATTGATTTTTGAAATGGAGTTATGATAAAGGAAGACAAAAATATAGATGCGTGAAGGAAACTAAATGTATGCATTTCTTTGATTTGATCACATATCTCTTTTATAACTGCGTGCTACTGTAAAGTGTCTATCTGATGAACGTCTGAAAGATGTAAAGCGTCTCGGCAAAATCTCATTCAGATCTCGTACACCTTTTTTTTTTTGCCACGATAAAAAACATGATTTCGCTACGATTCACATCTGTGCTGCATATGTCTGTGTATTAGGACTATTTGAGTTTACCGTCGCTTCGACAGTATTTCAGTCATATAGCGACGTCCAGCTAATCACATGGAGGAAGACCCCGAATGCACAGAGGCATCCGGGTAGAACCACCGACCTACCACAAGCCAGCTGGAAGGCTTCCTCACATGAAAATCCGAATGACCCTGCCGGGATTCAACCCACGCGGTGAGGGGTTGAGTGAATGTT
>CM037788.1:20076758-20100145 GCA_021229015.1 Solen grandis
GGGCTGTGTGAGTGTTAAAACATCGACTTTACCCTCCCGGACAGGAGGCCCCCCGATTTGAGAAGAGAACAAATTAAAATTTACCAAATACTTTAATGAATGAGACAAAACTTGATACATTATATATAATTCAATGGAAAACAGTAAAGCCTTGCTTTAAAAATTGGGCCGTAAGTTTTTAAAAAATAAGTGGAATATTTTTAATAAAAACACTAACTACTGTGAAAGTCCCAATTTTTTGGAAAACCCAATTTAAATTATCCTAATGTCTTTTTGCTAAAGAACAGAGTTGGTTGACAAGCTAGAACTTTCACTGAAGGTGTTTTGCATACCGTTTTGATTCAACGATATAAAAAGAAAAATACTTTGTAAGTTTTTTAAAAGCGGGGGCGAGTCACGAATGGATGGGACGGGAGCAAAAAGGACGGGGTGGGCATGAATCCTAAATGAATCCTAAATTTTAGTCCAAAATTTTTAAATTTGTGTGAAGCGGAGGGTATGATATTGGGGTTTAAAATTTTGTTCATTTTGCACCTATCCAAATGGTAACATAAATTCAATACCCTTTAAAAATTTTAGAATCGTAAAAATTTTTTACTCCAAATTTTTTTTCCCCGGGCAAAAATCACTAAATTCCAAAAGGGGAAAATGAATCCGCCTAGGTTTCGGACAGCTTTTTCAATTCGGGATCAACGTTTTTTTTTTCCCTTTCCATATTTTTTTTAATAAAAAAAAAAATCAAAAATAAAAAATCGGTTTTTTTTCCCCTTTTTTCCCTCTTTTTAACTATTGTCTTCCTGTTTTTTTTTCATGTTTATAATTGGTGGTTTTTATTTATTTAAAATGAACTTCCAAGTTTTATATTTGATTTATTTTAAAAAATTTCCTATTCGGGTTTCCCCCCCCCCGTAAAACGACAATGACGTATGATTCACCGTAAAAGGGTGTAAAGCGAAAAAATTGTTTTCTTTCGTGCAGCAATTTCTTTAAACATTATGCCCTGTTTTAAAAAATTTTTTCTGGCTCCCCTCATTTGTTAAAATTATTGGCTGATTTCTGCCATTTCGTGTTGTCCCCTGTCTTCGCCCCAAAGGCGAAAAGGCCAAAATAAAGAAAACATGCCATATTGTCGTTTTTCACCTGTCGCCTTTCGGGCCGAAGACACGACAAAAAATAAACACTCGGTTTAAATAACGAAATTTTTAAAAGGGGAAAAGGACAAAAGTTTTCGCCTTTTTAATGTTTTTGTGGGGCCCCCCGGGTCGAAAAAATTTTGTGTTGGCGCCCTTTGTTTGTCGTGTCTTCGTGTCTTCGCCCCGAAACCGAAGGGCGAAATAACGACAATGTTGCAGAATTTTGGGTTGTCGTCCTTTCGCCTCGAAAGGGGAAAGTTTGAAAAAACGAAAATGACAACGCCCTTCGGGTTTCGCCTTCCGGTAGACATGCGCAGAACGTTTACACATATGCATACTTGCTGTAAATATTTCACTGCAGCAGAATATATACGCCGATAATATCCTTTTGAGTAATAAAATTGATGTTTTAATACACATTATATGGAGATGCTTACGTATAAGTATAAATTTATGTTAGCTTTTTTTTTAAATCATTATAAGTTAATGTGCCTGAACAATAAATAAAGTTTCAAGTGGTTCAATTATGCTACAATTGAAATATGTTTTCACTGAAGCTTCCAAATATATTTTCCGTATCATGGATGTTGTATATATGCATGTATCTCATTTTTGTACGGTTTTGAGTATCCATTAGACTTTGTTTTAACTATTAGATGTGAATGTTAAATGGATTGTAAATACGAGTATCCCGGTCTTCGACGGGATAAGGAAAGTGTTGAGTGCATCTTAAACAAACAATGCAAATTAAATGAAAAGTGTTCATATGAACAAATTGAACAAACTAGGCCTTTGGAAGGCGAAACCCGAAACGTACAGTCATTTTCGTTATTTCGACTTTCGCCTTTCGAGACGAAAGGATACCAACACGAAATCTGCAACATTGTCGTTATTTCGCCTTTCGCGTTTCGGGGCAAAGACACGAAGACACGACAAACAAAGGGCGCCAACACGAAAGGTTTCGACCCGCGGACACGAAACATTCAAAGGCAAAACTTTTCGTCCTTTCGCCTGTTAAAATTTCGTTATTTCGCCTGACATGTTTTATGTTGTCGTGTAAATAACTTTTCGTTTTTCTTTCGGGGCGAAGACACGACAACACGAAATGGCAGAAATCAGCCACCATACAAAATATTGTAATGTGGGAAGAAAGTCTAGACCATTGATGAAAAATGATCAATTATTTAGTTATCTCCCCTGCAAAACCATGATGTTGCTTTAAATCTCTTAATATGGTGGATATTAATAAGTTACTGACAAAGTAATAGTTGCCTTTTTTTTTTTTTTTTTTAAATGTCTATTACATGTAGTGTAAGTGTTCAAAAGCGAGTTGATTTGACACAAAAAGTCGTTGATTACCAAATTATTTCAATGGAGTTCTTATTGTACTGAGGATTATATTCTCTTGAATTGTTTTCTTTCTTTCCTATTTCCTCGTTAAAGTCATTATCAGTTAAAGGATTCAACGTCTCTTAAATAATAATGTTCCATCTCAAATAGTTGATATTATTATAATACGATTGATAAGTATGAGAAACCTTATTTCCGTTGCTCATATGTTTTGCACTGTTCATATATCACACAACAGTTACGTGTAAACATTTCATATATCATGTATTTTATATTACCATCTAATACCTTTATCTGGTTACAATTTGTATGAGTTCTTTATGTTTCAGAAAAAATAGGATTCATTAAAAAAAGTATTTTAGTTTACAAATCTTTAATTTATTTCGTAACTATGTCCAATTGTGTTTGACATATACAATATACTTTGAGGAAAGCATATTTTCAAAACAAGTTATATTTTTACACATACCTAACCTATACAGTCTTTCGTGTATCAAACTGTTTTAAGTTACTTCACTATTATCTTCCTTATTGATTTTGGAATACGGAACAATGTGAAGGTGAAGGAGACTTCACGCATATTAATCATATTGTATAGCTAATGCATGCATACCAGGTAGTCGGTTTAATAAAGAGACATGATCTCTCAGTGATATAAAACGGGTGAATAGCATTTAAGATATCTGTACAAATAAACATGCGTGTAAGGCTTTGATTGGACTGAACACATTCTATCTTTATCCGATGGTTCACGATTAGGGAAATCTCCTTCTGACATATTCTCTGATATAACCTTATTTCATGCTTCTTTAGGACTCTTTAACGGCTTATATTATATTTCAATATTCGGGTACTGTCTTTAATGACATATATATAGATTAAGAGGGCTTTGGGTGTCAAAACGTACAATAAAGGCACCGTTCATTATAGAATAAAAAAATGCCTAAATGGACATTTTACTAATTACATTGGTGTAGTGGCAGTCAGTGTTTATTGAGTTTGACCACTGCTTTATTACAAATGTTTTCTCGGAATATAGTTTAAGTTGCTATGATTACTTATTTCTAATATCATTCAAAAGCAATATCCAATTCCGTTTTGCGTTTGCGGATGGAAATTTGAAAAAAAAATAAAATAAAAATCTTCCGTATCGTTGTAAGTATAAGTTCAGTCTCAATCATTGATAGGTGACCTCAGAGGACACCATGAAAAGACCTATGCGAACAGCATAAAACTAGATCAGCCTTCGAGTAACTCGCAGGCTGATCAGGTTTTATGCTGTTCGCTGCTCCTCAGTGGTCTGGAAATGAGGATTTTGTAATTAAATTTGGTAAGGTTTAACTGTGGTTTTCTGCAGATCAGGCTTTATGTTGTACCTACTGAGTGCGTCAAAATGAGTCTATATGAGGGAAAGGGTTAAGTACCGGACTGCTTTAAAGACGTAATAATGATAATAATAATAATAACTTAAGTGAACCACCATGTCCTAGAGCCCGGTGTAACATTGTAAAAGCTATCCTTGTGGGATGATCCTTATGTATCTGATGCACACGAGTTTTAGGGATAGATTGGTGTTGAGTTAGAATTTTGGGGGATGTGTTTCGGTTAAGGAAAGCGTTAGCTGCTATAAGATATTTTTCGAGCTTTTAGGTATGCAAACGAAATTTGAGGTAACTTCATTACTCATCTTGTTACTTTCATAACGTGACACCGGTAAACTTTTGTAGAGTTTCCTTATAGATGTTATTCTTACCTGGGTAATGTATTTATTATAACATCGTAAAATTTTGGAAACTGAATTCGTTTCCATAGGATAAAATCTACCCTACCTGGATATCGTCGGTATATCGATATCCTGCTTTTATCCCAAAACTAGTGATTTTTTCTAAAAAAGAATATTTATTATAATTATACCGCCGCCAAACGAAGATGGGGGGCGGGGGTGGGGTGGGTGGTGTATACAGGAGTCACCTTGTGGTCGGTCGGTCGTACCGTTGGAATTTTCTTGTCTGGAATATAAATTGAAAACTATTCAAAGTAATGACTTACGGTACAGATATTTTTTTTCGTTTTGGAAATCAAAATATGAATAATAATGCATATTATGTACGTACTATATAAGATACTTCTGTTTCATATATTTAATTTTCATCGTTTTTTCTTAGTTTAAATTGATTTATTTTACGTCGGTTTGGGAAACACAAATTCTTATAACTTATATTAACCTCTTTTGACTGTTCCAGGGTTGGACTAGTACCTTGCGCTTTGACATGTCATGAAAAATCCTTGCTTCCAATGGGGTTCGAACGTACATCCTTAGGAACCGAATATACATGAACCTTTATTAAGCGGTCTAAAAATAGCAGTGGCTGCATATATCGATACCATATTTTGCAAACATTTTACATTTATTCACATGTTGGTCACAGAATGGGGCGTCTTTTCGATGATTATAGTAAATATCTTGGCACAAATTTCTTTAAAGGCATTCTTTGATTTATCAATTTGTTGTTAACAAAAGGCTTTTGTGACAACAGTAGAAGTTTCTGACTTAAAGATAAGGTGATCCTTAGACACACTTTGAATCGAAGCTGGCTAATGTGTTATGTGTGCTCAGGTAACTGCTGTAGTGATTAGTATAATGTTGAAAGTGTTATCATTGTGACACCACGTGTCACTTGTGATACAGTTTTCTTCTATATAAATGTAATGTTACTTTTTAGTATAAGTGAAAATGTATTTACTTTTGAAATCGTAAAAAATTTTGTTTTGAATACACTATATGTGACAATTTTATAACAAATAATATTACAGTTATTAAAATTTCTCTTTTATCAAAAGACAATAAACAAAAAAACACTGATGTGATATAACACATAATGATTTTCACACCTGCAATAAAAAAGAGTTTAACCATAAGCCATCAGTTTTCTTCCATGCAAAGGTGGTAATTACATTTTTTAGTATTAGTGAATATGTATTCAATTTTGAAATCGTGTTTCTGTACATGCACATTGACAACAGTTTAGTATTGTATTGATTACACTACAAATAGTCTTACAAAAAAAGGCAATAAACGAAAACACTGATGCGATATAACACATATGTAAATGATTTTCACACTTGCAATAAAAAAGAGTTTAGCCATTATTTTCAATTCATTGCCTCCGATTACGTCACTCATTTTCCCACCAGTCGCCATACTTTCACTTACAATCCTTTTATGAAGTGACATCCCTAAAATGTTTACCTCATGGATATTCCTATACAATACCATGACTTTGGTGAACATTAATTGACTGAAATTTAAATGGTATATGAAACAATGGATATTTCTTTGCCACACAAACTGTGTAGAATCTGACTTACAATATTGTATGAGCAAACAGAGACTTAGATCGGAGAGCTCCTGTGTTTGCCAATGCGTCAGAGCGAATATATAAAGTAAAGGGTCAAAATCTATCAGCAAAGTAAAGATTTGATAAGAAAAAAAATAAATTAATTTTCAGTCACTATAGTCAGAAACAAGATGATACCACACCCAGTCACATTATCCTGACACCGGGCCAACAAGTCCTGGGGTCAACCTGTATATAATCATTCTGAGTGCCTGGTAGGTAGTTACCAGTACCACTTTTAACTACTTTGGTATATCGCGATCGGGGAACGAACTCAAGTCCTCCCGCTCCCGAGGCGGATGCTCTAACCCATCAGCCAAATTGTAACATATTCAGTTCAGTATCTGGCAAGTAGAAAACTTCGTGTTATCCTCTACGGTCTTACCAGGACAAATTTGCCTGTAAGTGCCCACTACTGCCAGCGATATATTCACTTAAGATAACTGGATATCTCGCCTTGTTTCAAGTTAGTCAGTTAAATTATGTAGATAACAAGCAATTTCTCACATAATTATCCGAAAAACAAAACATAACATCCAGTTCATATAAGTGAATATGTGATTGCAGTAATGGGCACTAACAGGCAGTTTTGTCCTGTAAAGATACCTAAGTGGTTAACTTGAACATTTTCTTTTTGCCAGATAATAACAGAATATATGACAATTTTTTTCAGGAAAGTTTCGACATAGCTGAGTGGATAAGTGCCTGGCAGAAATATGCCATCATACAAAACAGCAAAAGCAACACACGATATCTAGTTAACCTAGGTGAATATGTTTGGCAGTAGTGGCTTTGTCATAACATTTAGGCTTGCAAGATAATAACTGAATATGTGACCTTTTTGTTCAGAAATGTTTCGACTTAGCTAGGTGGATAAGTGCCTGGCAGAAATATGCCATCATACAAAACAACAAAAGCGACACACGATATCTGGTTAACCTAAGTGAATATGTTTGGCAGTAGTGGCTTTGTCATAACATTTAGGCTTGCAAGATAATAACTGAATATGTGACCTTTTTGTTCAGAAATGTTTCGACTGAGCTAGGTGGATAAGTGGCTGGCAGAAATATGCTACCATAGACCAACGAATAATGGCTGTATATATGTGCGATAAGTTATGTCTTAGTTTGTGGGTGAACAAAATCAATGTACAAAATATAGTTTTCAAGCAGCCGTTAGTGGCACGAATATTTAAGAAGTTGACTTTCTATCTTAATCACTCACCTGACATTTTATCTGATAATGTGATATTAATATTTTTTTATTATTTCCTTGCCATGCGCAAATAGAGGAAACTGCAGATATGAATTTGTGTCAAAACACACACCCCAAACTTTAGGTATAATAAATTAATAATCTTGTTTCAAAAATCAGGAAATAAAAATGCGTATGATACTATTCATACCAGTATGATGAATACGTTGTATTTCAAAATAAAGCGAAACTAAATTTATCATAATCTGACGGACATAGAAGCATAGGAATAAAAACAAATTTCCCACGAAGTGGGAGGTCGTGGATTCGATATCCGACCTCGGCATACCATTGTCATTTTAATGGTTCTGTTTTTGTCCCATTGCTTGAACTTATCTCCTTATATCAAAACCAATAGGTTAATATCGGGACATTGTGAATAGACGTGGTGTCACTATTGCAGGACAGGTTTTGTTGGCAAAGCAGAGTCCTAAATGGATGAGGAGATACTAAAAGCATGACATAAAGACAATCGTTAAATTGTCATGTCTCGTTCAATACGTTTGCTTTTACCCGCACAAGTCAACTAAAGAAAGAAGTCTCAGTTATATTTATTTATTTATCTATTTGTTTGATGGGTTTAACATTCCACTGGAAGTTTTCAGTCATTTGGAGATTTTTTTTCTAATTGAGAGTTATAGTGCTGCTACACTGAAGCATCACGCCGTAAATATGTAGCATGATACCACACCCAGTCACATTATCTTGACACTGGGACCTACCCTTATATTCTGAGCGCCAAGCAAGGGAGCTATACAAGTACCTGTGCGACTTTGGTATGTCGCGGTCCGGGATCGAACCCAAGATCTGCCGCTATCTAGGCTGACGCTCTAACCATATGGCCAGCTTGGACGGTCCCATATTTGTAACCAATGATTAAATGAAGAGTACTTAATAAATATATCGTATTAAAGTTTACCACATGAAAACCTTGTTTTGAAAATATTTTGTGTCCTACATTTTTTTAATTTAAATTTGAGTTGAGTGAACTTGAGTCTTGACGAATTATATGAGGATACCTGTGATTGAAAGAAATCAATAACCTTGTATATTTAACACGCAAATATGTATTTGATAGTTGGTATTGTTTCATAAGGATTGAACGCGCGGCGTCTCCATTCCGAGGTGGGCACCTAACCACTTTGCCACCAGGACCGGTCGATGCCCAGTCTCGTTTTAGAGAGGGACAGCCACAACTCTTTGTTTCAGTATTTGGATCGTCAATCAAATAGATCTGACATAAAAATCGAGTTCCCTTGTTTCCAATGAGATAATGATACTATTTATGAATTGGATATCTTCTTTTATTTTTCAAAGGAAGTCATAAGGCATAACTATGTGAAATATCGAAAAAGAATGTCAAAACAAAAAGAATACTTTGATTCCATTATGGTTTTGATTGGATGATAAGATATGGCTCCTGTTGTCCATGGCGACAACTAAATGTCCGCCTCTGCACTACGTGCTTTATAGCGTCATATGAATAAGTTAACATGCAAATACAGACTTCTAATGGGGATATATATTTACTCTGTACACTCTTATGAAAGAGAGTAGTTCGACATTAATTGAATTGAAGATGTTGTATCTTTTTTTTTTCAAATTTCGTTTCTCCTAATTAATTATCAAGTAAACTTGTATATTCTAAAAAGGAGGAAGAAAAATTGTACATATCCAATTCATAAATAGTATCATTATCTCATTGGAAAAAAGGGAACTCGATTTTTATGTCAGATCTATTTGATATTCCACCGTGTTTGCCGAATCCTTCAACAGTTACAGACGATATTCCGTATACAAATGTGTAATATTCTATTTGGCTTTGAAAGATATGATGACTTAAAATGTAACAAAGTGGGAACAAGTTTTTTTCTTTTCTCCTGACATCAAGAATTTTTCTGGTTGTAGTATTTGTGTGGATATTGATTCTAATGGTCTCTAAATAGTCTTATTCAATGTTCAAATGCATAGTAACTAGTTTTTAATATGCTAATCATTTTGATTTAATAACCTATCAACTAGTTTGAAAAGAAAAAAAGTGAAATGTATATTACCCATGTATATTCAATACGAGCAGGTTCACTGCATAGACTTACAGAAAATAATCGTGTAAATGACACAAATTAAAATATTTTTTTCCTTTTATGTTAGTCCGTTTCTTTATCAGATTATAAGTATCCTAAGTGTCCTTATCAGTTTAGTTCCCGGGAGTCAAGCAAAAGAAAAAAAATCTTTCCTTGAAGACTAAGTAACAAAATCGCCATACGAAAGGATAATTTTCTCGTTTGTTATATCAGTGCATGATACTATACACATTATGTTTTGAAAAGCAAGGGGAAATAACCCAACAAAAAGTTACACATATTGAGACACTACTTTGCAGAACAACCTTGTTATGTACGTACTACTATACATGTATACATTGTTAAAAGTAGCAGGTAAAATTATTACTCTCGTACTTTATTGAAGAATTACTGTAAATGCTTTATGGAAATGTAGCCGGGTACAGGTATTTGGTGATAAATCAATAGGCAATAAGACATGAGTGTCTCGATAGCTCAGTGGTAGAGCGCAGGAACGGTAGTCCTGAGGCCCTGGGTTCGAGTCCCGGTCGAGCCATGATTTTTCACCACCTGTTACAGAAACACCAAAATTAAAGTTATGTGAGTATTTATTCTATCGTGTTTACCATTATGAAACAATAACAGCAAAGAGACAATAAAAGGTAAGATACAAGAAACGTGTTTGGAAATTTGCTTCGATTTGAGCAGAGACTTGACTAATTGAGTTTACCGTCGCCTCGACAGTATTTCAGTCATATAGCGACGTCCTGCTAATTACAGGTGGAGGAAGACCCCGAATGCACAGAGGCATCCGGGCATCCGGGTAGAACGATCGACCTACCGCAAGCCAGCTGGAGGCTTCCTTACATGAATATCTGAATGACCCTGCCGGGATTCGAACCCACGCGGTGAGGGGCTGTGTGAGTGTTAAAATCATCGACTTTACCCTCTCGGACACGGAGGCCCCCTTATTTGAGAAGAAAACTATTAAAAGTACCAAATACTTTCATGAATAAGTACATTAGTATCTAGATTCAGATGTACAGTAAAGCCTTGCTTTAAAATTGACGTAAGTGTTAACATAAGTGGAATCTTTAATCAACACTAACTAGCTGTGTAGTGCCAATTGTTGGACAACAACTTAAATTATCCTAATGTCATTTGCTGAAGAACAGAGTTGGTTGACAAGCTAGAACTTTCACTGAAGGTGATTAGCATACCGCTTTGATTCAACGATATGAAAGAAAAATACATTTGTAAGATTTTTAAGCGAGCGAGTCACGAAGGGATGGGACAGGACGCGACAGGACGGGGTGGGCATGAATCCTAAATGAATCCTAAATATAGTCCAAACTTCAATGTGTGAAGCGGAGGGTATGATATTAGTTTAATGTTCATTTTGCACCTATCCTAATGGTAACATAAATTCAATAGCATTAAATTTTAGAATCTGTCAAATTTCTACTCCAAAATATTTCCCCGCAAAAATCACTAAATTCCAATATGAAAAATGAATCCGCCTAGGTTTCGGACAGCTTATCAATATCAGGATCAACGTTTTCTTTGCCCTTTCCATATTTTTATATGAAAAAAAAATCATAATAAAAAATCGGTTGTTTTCTTTTCTCTGTTTACTTATTGTCTTCCTGTTTTTTATCATGTTTATAATTGGTGTCAATAATTTAAAATGAACTTCCAAGTTGATATTTGATCATTTTAACATACCTATTCGTGGTCAGCAAAACGACAAAGACGTTGTATGATTCACCGTAAGGATGTAAAGCGAAAAAATAGTTTTCTTTCGTGCAGCAAGTTTCTTTATACATTATGCGCTGTTAAAAATTTATTCTGGCTCCCGTCATTAGTTAAAATTATGGTGGCTGATTTCTGCCATTTCGTGTTGTCGTGTCTTCGCCCCGAAAGGCGAAATAACGAAACATGCCATATTGTCGTTATTTCGCCTGTCGCCTTTCGGGGCGAAGACACGACAACACGAAACATCTCAGGTGAAATAACGAAATTTTAACAGGCGAAAGGACGAAAAGTTTCGCCTTTGAATGTTTCGTGTCCGCGGGTCGAAACCTTTAGTGTTTCGTGTTGGCGCCCTTTGTTTGTCGTGTCTTCGTGTCTTCGCCCCGAAACGCGAAAGGCGAAATAACGACAATGTTGCAGATTTCGTGTTGTCGTCTTTTCGCCTCGAAAGGCGAAAGTCGAAATAACGAAAATGACAACGCTTCGGGTTTCGCCTTTCGGTAGACATGCGCAGAACGTTAACACATATGCATACTTGCTGTAAATATTTCACTGCAGCAGAATATATACGCCGATAATATCCTTTTGAGTAATAAAATTGATGTTTTAATACACATTATATGTAGATGCTTACGTATAAGTATAAATTTATGTTAGCTTTTTTTAAATCATTATAAGTTAATGTGCCTGAACAATAAATAGAGTTTCAAGTGGTTCAATTATGCTACAATTGAAATATGTTTTCACTGAAGCTTCCAAATATATTTTCCGTATCATGGATGTTGTAAATATACATGTATCTCATTTTTGTACGGTTTTGAGTATCCATTAATAGAAAGACTTTGTTTTAACTATTAGATGTGAATGTTAAATGGATTGTGAATACGAGTATCCCGGTCTTCGACGGGATAAGGAAAATGTTGAGTGCATCTTAAACAAAACAATGCAAATTAAATGAAAAGTGTTCATATGAACAAATTGGACAAACTAGGCCTTTGGAAGGCGAAACCCGAAACGTACAGTCATTTTCGTTATTTCGCCTTTCGCCTTTCGGGGCGAAGACACGACAACACGAAATGGCAGAAAGCAGCCACCATACAAAATATTGTAATGTGGGAAGAAAGTCTAGACCATTGATGAAAAATGATCAATTATTTAGTTATCTCCCCTGCAAAGCCATGATGTTGCTTTAAATCTCTTAATGTGGTGGATATTAATAAATTAATGACAAAGTAATAGTTGCCTTTTTTTTTTTTTTTCTTTTTTTTTTTTTTTTAAATGTCTATTACATGTAGTGTAAGTGTTCAAAAGCGAGTTAATTCGACACAAAAAGTCGTTGATTACCAAATTATTTCAATGGAGTTCTTATTGTACTGAGGATTATATTCTCTTGAATTGTTTTCTTTCTTTCCTATTTCCTCGTTAAAGTCATTATCAGTTAAAGGATTCAACGTCTCTTAAATAATAATGTTCCATCTCAAATAGTTGATATTATTTCAATACGATAGATAAGTATGAGAAACTTTATTTCCGTTGCTCATATGTTTTGCACTGTTCATACATCACGCAACAGTTACATGTAAACATTTCATATATCATGTATTTTATATTACCATCTAATACCTTTATCTGGTTACAATTTGTATGAGTTCTTTATGTTTCAGAAAAAAATAGGATTCATAAAAAAGGTATTTTAGTTTACAAATCTTTAATTTATTTCGTAACTATGTCCAGTTGTGTTTGACATATACAATATACTTTGAGGAAAGCATATTTTCAAAACAAGTTTTATTTTTACACATACCTAACCTATACAGTCTTTCGTGTATCAAACTGTTTTAAGTTACTTCACTATTATCTTCCTTATTGATTTTGTAATACGGAACAATGTGAAGGCGAAGGAGACTTCACGCATATTAATCATATTGTATAGCTAATGCATGCATACCAGGTAGTCGGTTTAATAAAGAGACATGATCTCTCAGTGATATAAAACGGGTAAATAGCATTTAAGATATCTGTACATGCGTGTAAACATGCGTGTAAGGATTTGATTGGACTGAACACATTCTATCTTTATCCGATGGGTCACGATTAGGGAAATCTCCTTCTGACATATTCTCTGATATAACCTTATTTCATGCTTTTTTAGGACTCTTTAACGGCTTACATTATATTTCAATATTCGGGTACTGTCTTTAATGACATATATATAGATTAAGAGGGCTTTGGGTGTCAAAACGTACAATAAAGGCACCGTTCATAGTGGAATAAAAAAAATGCCTACATGGACATTTTACTAATTATATTGGTGTAGTGGCAGTCAGTGTTTATTGAATTTGACCACTGCTTTATTACAAATGTTTTCTCGGAATATAGTTTAAGTTGCTATGATTACTTATTTCTAATATCATTCAAAAGAAATATCCAATTCCGTTTTGCGTTTTCGGATGGAAATTTGAAAAAAAAAAAAAAAATCTTCCGTATCGTTGTAAGTATAAGTTCAGTCTGAATCTTTGATAGGTGACCTCAGAGGACACCGTGAAAAGACCTATGCGAACAGCATAAAACCAGATCAGTCTGCGAGTAACTCGCAGGCTGATCAGGTTTTATGCTGTTCGCTGCTCCTCAGTGGTCTGGAAATGAGGATTTTGTAATTAAATTTGGTAAGGTTTAACTGTGGTTTTCTGCAGATCTGGCTTTATGTGGTACCTACTGAGTGCGTCAAAATGAGTCTATATGAGGGAAAGGGTTAAGTACCGGTAGACTGCTTTAAAGACGTAATAATAATAATAATAATAATAATAACTTAAGTGAACCACCATGTCCTAGAGCCCGGTATAACGTTGTAAAAGCTATCCTTGAAGGATGATCCTTATGAATCTGATGCACATTAGAAAGGGTTTTAGGGATAGATTTGTGTTGAGTTAGAATTTTGGGGTTGTGTTTAGGTTAAGGAAAGCGTTAGCTGCTATAAGATATTTTTCGAGCTTCTAGGTATGCAAATGAAATTTGAGGTAACTTCATTACTCATCTTGTTACTTTCATAACGTGACACCGGTAAACTTTTGTAGAGTTCCCTTATTGATGTTATTCTTACTTGGGTAATGTATTTATTATAACATCGTAAAATTTTGAAAACTGAATTCGTTTCCATAGGATAAAATCTACCCTACCTGGATATCGTCGGTATATCGATATCCTGCTTTTATCCCAGAACTAGTGATTTTTTTCTAAAAAAAATATATATTTATTATAATTATACCGCCGCCAAACGAAGTTGGGGGGGGGGGGGGGGGGGTGTATACAGGAGTCACCTTGTGGTCGGTCGGTCGTACCGTTGGAATTTTCTTGTCTGGAATATAAATTGAAAACTATTCAAAGTAATGACTTACGGTAAAGATATTTTTTTTTCGTTTTGGAAATCAAAATATGAATAATAATGCATATTATGTACGTACTATATAAGATACTTCTGTTTCATATGTTTAATATTCATCGTTTTTTCTTAGTTTAAATTGATTTATTTTACGTCGGTTTGGGAAACACAAATTCTTATAACTTATACTATCCCCTTTTGACTGTTCCAGGGTTGGACTAGTACCTTGCGCTTTGACATGTCATGAAAAATCCTTGCTTCCAATGGGGTTCGAACGTACATTCTTTGGAACCGAATATACATGAACCTTTATTAAGCGGTCTAAAAATGGCAGTGGCTGCATATATCGATACTATATTTTGCAAACATTTTACATTTATGCACATGTTGGTCACAGAATGGGGCGTCTTTTCGATGATTATAGTAAATATCTAGGCACAAATTTCTTTAAAGGCATTCTTTGATTTATCAATTTGTTGTTAACAAAAGGCTTTTGTGACAACAGTAGAAGTGTCTGACTTAAAGATAAGGCGACCCTTAGACACACTTTGAATCGAAGCTGGCTAATGTGTTATGTGTGCCCAGGTAACTGCTGTAGTGATTAGTATAATGCTGAAAGTGTTATCATTGTGACACCACGTGTCACTTGTGATACA
This sequence comes from Solen grandis, assembly GCA_021229015.1. Lineage (NCBI taxonomy): Eukaryota > Metazoa > Mollusca > Bivalvia > Adapedonta > Solenidae > Solen > Solen grandis. The sequence goes on from CM037788.1 coordinate 20,091,744, forward strand.
GCTTTCTTCTATATAAATGTAATGTTACTTTTTACTTGTCTTTTTTGAAAATAATTTGTAACCTTATATAATACTACCGTATAAATTCTTGTACAGTGTATGCGATGTATGTAAATCTACACTTGATTCCTGTTTTATACTTACATGTAATGTACGTGGGGCCATGATATAGAGCAACTGTAAATTTGCCAAGGATCACTTTTTTTATTGCATATCAGATAACTCGAATGATTTCATACAATGATTGAAAAATAATACTTTTGTGATTAATGGCCCAAATCAACCAAAATGCAACAAAAAAGTTATCATTGATAGTGATTCAAAATGGTCAAAAAAAGATCTCTAAATTCACAAGTACATGTATATAGGATTTCACTTAGTGAACGCTAACAAATTTTGACTAGTACATAACACTACATTGTCAGTGTGGACTCCCTACTTGTTAATATTTTCCCTCTTTAAGAAAGTACTTATCTACATTTAATATGTATTCTATCCAACATTTATCTCTACCAATCTTGACTGAAAGTGTATGTTGAAACATTGTGTGAAAATAAAGCGTGCAGCGTTGATATTTCCAGAAAAATTGAAAGATTGAAACAGACAAAGTTATATGAATATAGGAAAATCTAAAAAAAAAAAAAAAAAAAAAAAAAAAAAATGCCGCCGACTGTTTAACTGCTTACACACGGGGGTATCTAACATAGCCGGAAACAATCCGATCGCATTCGGGAATGCTCGGAACGTCATAAATAATAATGTGGCAACAAACAGGCGGCACGTTTTTTTAGCTGTAGGGGAATGACATTAAACTCGCTTGTTTACATAAGGCAACCATACAGAGTTCTAGTCCCTGGTGTTTCTTTGGTATTGTCTATTTCTTCAAGAATGGAAACATGATTGCCTCTAATTCTTCATGCATATTTTGTGAGTTCATATATCAATACAAAGGGAAAAGATATTAAGTGTGATACTCTATCTAATATTTCATGGTAATATACATCTCGGTCCTACGGACCTAGATTTGTTTTTATAAGCTGCAGACTTTCTTTCTTACATAGAACGCTGTTAGAATGGTGTTCAGCCATTTTGTATCGGTGACCTTTTGCCCCGCGAACTTTTGGTACTGTGAGCATAATTAATTACCAGAAAGCTTTTCCAAAAAATGGCGGACGCATTTCTTAAACATCCGTGACAAGTTTTTTTTTTTTTTTTTTTTTTTTTTTTTTTAAGTGTCACGGGGCGATTTGTACAAATATATTTACACAGATATCGTTATATATCATTAATGTTGCAAAAAGCAAAGAAGTTTCATTTCCAATATTTATTTTAGTCGAAAACTACAACAACAACAAAAAAGAAAAAAAAATACAACACACAAACGCTTACTATGATCACAAAACAAATGAAAATATATATTAAGACCATTCCATTTAATTTAAGAAATACAAAAAAGTGAATTATGATTTATTTTCAAACAGCATCTCTGAAACCTCTGAAAATGCTTAAAATCATCTTGAGACCTAGTTTGACGATAACTTTATTTACATGCACATTTTTACATTTCAAGGAGCACGTAAGATTAAAAAATAAAGCTTCCACGGACAAACATGATATTTACCACGTGACGTTAAAAGCCCTGAACGTACGCACATATTTTCTTGATTGTTGTGTACGATTTCAAGTCATTTGAAAAAAAGTTTGTCTAGTAAAGCTTTTGTATCTAAATTATCACAGGGAGACTGCAATCATGGATTGTTTTGCTTGTTTGTTTAATTGGGTTTAACGTCCCACAGAACCTATATATTTGTCAACATAGGACAAATACATTGCTGCCACACTGCGATATCACACCGTAGACAAGTGGCATTAACACACCCGCCACATTATCCTTACTAAATACCCGTTTATGTTGAGGCCAAGAAAGGGAGCTATAACAGTACAATTAATTACGATTTTGCTACATCGCGGCCGGGAATCGAACGCGCGGCCTCCCGATTACAGGTCGGTCAGATACGGCAGCCGATACTCTCTGTTTGAGTACTTGGAACGTCAATCATAAAATTCGAGTTTCCTTGATTCCAATGAATATTATACTAAACAGGAATTAAAAATGTACATTTTTTTCTTCCTTCTTTTTGAAATGAAATGCAAATACATTGTTACACTGTCGAACTTCTCTCTTTCATAAGATTGCACAGAGAAATTATATATCCCCCATTTGAAGTCAGTATTTGGCTGTTAACATATTTCATATGAGGCTATAAAGCACGTAGTTCAGAGGCGGACATTAAGTGGTTGCCGTGGAACACAGATGCCAAATTTAATAAAAATCCAGTTTCACATGCGCATTATGATTTCACTTTAGAATTAAGGGGGTATTTTGAAATGTTCCATATTAGTATTTGCTGAGTACGTCAGCGGTCACAGATACCATGGGGGCCGCCGTGGCCGAGCGGTTACAGTCTTGGACTACAAATCTCCCAGCCCCTCACTGCTGTGGGTTCGAATCCCGGTAGGGACTTCGGATTTTTCATGTGAGGAAGCCTTCCAGCTGGCTTGCGGTAGGTCGGTGGTTCTACCCGGGTATCTCTATGCACTCAGGGTCTTCCTCCACCTGTAATTAGCTGGACGTCGCTATATGATTGAAATACTATCGCAGCGTTGGTAAACCCCATTACAACAACAACAAGAACAGATACTATGGCATGTATGAATATGCACTTTTCTATTAATCTAACGATGCTAGACTTTCAAATATATGACTGAAAATATAACAAAAGAGTAAGTGTTTTTTCTTGCAATTTCATTTGCTGTATAACAGGATTAGTTGACAAACTATAGAGCTTTCGCTGATCATGATGAACATACCGTCTTGATCCGAAAAAAAAAAAAAAAAAAATAAGCGAGTCGCGACAGGACGGGAGGGGAAACCACATATATCCTAAATATAGTCCCACATCACTGTGTGAAGCGGAGGGTATAATATTACTTTTAGAAATCTCATTTTACAGCAATCAAATTTGTAAGATAAATTCATTAGCAGTTACAGTCTGTCCTTTTTCTGCCTGCAAAATCACTAAATTTTATTAAGTAAAATAAATCCGCCTAGGTTTCTGACAGGTTATCAGTGTCAGTGTTAATTATGTCCTTGCTCTTTACACAGTTTTATATGGGGAAAAATGAAAAAAATCGGCTATTTTCTTTTCTCTATTTATTTATGTTCTTCCTGTTTTAATCATGTTTTGAATGGGTGTCAATCATTTAAAATGAAACATGTCAGAAATACTTCCATGTTGATATTTGACCATAAACGACAATGACGCTGTATAATGCATCGTGAGAATGTAAAGCGAAAAGAAACAAACTTTTCTTTCCTGCAGAGAGTTCTTTAAACATTATGAGCTGATAGAAATACAATCTGGCTCCCGTCTTTAATCAAATACATGTAACGTGGGAAGAAACTCTAAACCATTTATGATATATATCAATTATTGAGTTATCTCCCTTGACAACCGTGATATCTTTTTCTTTATATATTGGTTGTGAAATGAATATAACTAGTAACATTTGCGTATTTTCACCACATTATGGTATTTGCATGTAGTGTAAGCTAACGGAGTAAAACAATCAGTAAGCTTTACACACACAACACTATCCGTTGAAATATATTTTCAAAATAATCTATTTTTCTTTCTTTATACTTTTTTTTAAAGTTATTATCAATATCAGGTTTCAGTTTCACTTTAGCGATAACGTTGCATTTCAAGTAGTTGCAATTATTTCGATCCGATATATAGATATAGCAAACTTTATATCCGTCGGACATATGATTTAAAAGTCCCCTACCGGTGTTTACACCGGAGGGGACTATAGGTTTGCCTTCCGTCTGTCTGTCATTTCGTCTGCCCGTCCGGATGTATAGAAACATAGATCCTGCAATAACTTAAAAACCGTTTAAGATAATATTATGAAACTTAGTATATTAATAGATGGCAGTATGGCGATTCAGCGCGTTACTTTTTTTCTCGGGCCAAATTTCTGGTTGCTATGGTAGCGAAAAAAAAAAAAGAAAGAAAGAAAAGAAAAAAAAAGAAAACTTAACAATCGTCTTCTTCAAAACTACTGGCCAGATTTCAAAATATTTTAGAACAGATGTTCCTTGTGTAACCCACTACCAAGATTGCTAAAAAACATGGCGGCCAGGGGCGGAGCCAGTTTATCTTATATAAGTATATCGTGAAAACTATAGAGACCTGTTCTCCAAAATTGCAGGCCAAACGTTAAATATTTTTGACACAGGTGTTCCATGGGTAACTCTTTACAAATGTTTTTAGTCCCCTACCGATGTTTACACCGGAGGGGACTATAGGTTTGCCCTCTGTCTGTCTGTTCGGATGTCCGGAAATCTGGACCCCGAGATAACTTAAAAACCGTTTAAGATAATATTATGAAACTTGGTATATGAATAGATGACATTATGGAGATTCTGCAAGCTACCCTTTTTTCTTGGACCAAAATAATGATTGCTATGGTAACGGGAAAAATATGCACCTCACCGCTAAGGGACCCATGTGTTGTGTGCATCACTAGTTACTTGTTAACTTAGCAGTTGCACTACTGATACACCACACAGCCGTAACATGTAGGCATTTTTTTTATAAATCATGCATTTTTATATTACCATCAGTTTATTTCCTTCATCTGGTAACGCGTTTGATTGAGTGTTTAATTTTTCAGAAATAAACATCACAGATTACAAAATGTAAAGTTGTTTCCTAACTACAACCCCTTCTGTTTGACATATACAATGTACATTTACTTTAAGAAATGCACCTCTTCCAAACAAGTTGCATTTTTACACATACCCTACCTGTGTTTATATCTTTCTTTAGTTGTCATTCTCTCGTATATCAAAACTGATTTAAGCTACTTCACTGTTATCTTCCTTGTTGATATTGTGAAAAGGTGAAGGAGATATCGCGCATGAAACCTTATTGGAAAAAAAGACATGATCTCTCAGCGATATAATACGGGTGAATAGCATTCAAATATCTGTACAAATAAACATGCATGTAAAGCTTTTGAGTGGACTAAACATATTTTATTTTTAAACGACAGTTCACGATAAGGGAAATCTCCTTCTGATACATTCTCTAATATGATTACCTCATTTCTCGATACTTAAGGTCTTATTAACGACTTTGCAGTATATTTCAATATTCGAAGTGTCTTTAATGATACATTTGTAGGTAAAAAGGGGCGTTGGGTCTCATATCGTCCAAAGAAGGTACCGTCCATAGTAGAATATTGGTACAAGAAGTATCTTTTATAAAGATACATGGTCGTGGGTATTAATTATATTTAGTGTTTATTCTGGAACTTGATGAGAGGATATTTGACCCGAGTATTATGAATGTTTTTCAAGCGTTCAAAATTTATAGAGGGGATATGAAATTGTATGACGATCGGACAGGCGAACGACCATTTCATAACATAATACGTCCCTTCAGGTAATACAACTGGATGGGTGTTCCTCGGAAAACTTGTGTCACCTGCATTCCAGCAGTTGTCAGAGGAAAGGGTGAATATCAAATGATCAAAATTATACTTTTTACTATACAAAACAAGTTTGGAGTGCATCCGTCATATAAAATGGTATAAGGATATATCACGTCTTAACGATTATGCTATCTCCAGGGGCCTGAATGTTTCAAATCCGACATGTGTTTTTCATCCTTTAGATATGCTTTTTTGTGTGTAGTTGAATTAACTATTTTGAACGTTAAGACATGTATTAATATATTTCTGTTGAAAAATCGAGGTTTTAGGAATGTATATACAAAGCGAACAATCTGATCTCTTTTCCGGGGGGATACTTTCAATTTTTAAGTCGACCAATCACAACTTATAGTATGCATCAGCAGTTGAGTGACCTTCACCTTTATGTTTAGACAGGAAATTCAGGTAAAAACAAAACAGCCAACGGCGGAAAAAAATCGCCTACACGAGCTTTATACAAACTATTTTGGTGTAGTGGCAGTCAGTGCTTATTGACTACAAAGGTCGCGAATTTAACCACTGCTTTATGACAAATTGTTTTGGGGATATCCTATAAGTGTCTGTGATAACTTATTTCTAATATCACTTTACTGAAATATTTTTTTCAGGTCCCTATAATCATGGAAATCACTGAAATATATTGATAAATATGTCCAAAATAAATCTGTTTTGCGTTTGCGGATAGACGTTCGATTTGGAAAAAAGATGAAAACTTCCGTATCGTTGTTAGCATAGGTTCAGTCTCAATCTTTGATAGGTGACATTACTCCTGATTAATCAGAGGTTTAGCAGACTGCTTTAAAGACGTAAAATAAATGTGGTGAACCACCATGTTCTAGTGCCGGTGTAACGTTATGAAAGCTACCCGTAAAGGAAGATTCTTAAGAATGAGATGCACATGAGAGCGCGCCAGACAATCAAAGTCTCTCTAGTGATATACACACATTATATACTGATAATTTTATTTCTTTATTAATTATAGTTAAATTCAGTCGTAAATGAGTATACTATAAAGTAATGTAATTGAGTTATCTCCCTTTAACCATCCGTTATTTCTCTAACCTTTTTAACCTCTTTAACCTTTGCCAGCACCGGATCGATAACCAATAACATTTCTTCCGACGTGATTTTGAAAGAGATAAACATCGCCATGTTCTATGCTTTCAGAAAACAATAAATTATATATATATATATATATATATATATATATATATATATATATATACTGTAGAAAAAGGATCATATTAAACACGATGTCTGTCGAAAAAGAACCGACATGTTGTGCTCCTTGAAACCCGCCGACTGAGCTTGTCTGCGACAGTTAATTAAAGATAACTAGAGTTAAATACATTATCATGGATTTAAGAAATTATTAAGGATATGTAAAGGCTTCGGTAGCAATGGGAATATAGCGCCCAATTCAGGAGCTGGTTTAGTTTAAAGTTTAAACTGTATTTATTTTACATCGATTACGAAACAAGTTCTTACAACTTATATCAATTACTCTCAATGGCTCTGGTGGCGGCGTATGTAGTCATTAATAATCTCGGAGGAAACCGAAGAGCTCGAAGAAAACCCACATGTCTGGACGAGCGACCACTGTACCCTCTCACGTACTTGGCCAGGAATCGAACCCGGGACGCATTGGTGAGAGGAGAAGCGCGTTACCACTACGCTATCCAGGCACTCAGGAACTGGTAGGTCGTGTGTTTTATCTCAAACAGCGGCATACCAGTGTCATTAAACTCCCTTTGATATAATTATCTAACGTTGCTTTCAACTTATATGTCCTTGGACTAGTTTGCACGGTGTTAGGATGGACTTATGTATGTTCACGAGATCGTGTCGTGGATCGTGGCGAGATTCCACAGGGAGTAGCATTAAGCTTTTCTCGCGAAGACAGGGTCCTCGTCTATTTAACTATTAACGACAGAGAGATCAACTAGAGCGTATAACGTACTTAAATTTATGAACCAAGGAACAATTTAAAATCAAGATTATAACTTGCCACGGAATTATTCACATGGATTGGTTTGCACGCATTTTGCACTAAATTTCCACGTAAGACAATCAAAATTTCACTTGAGATAAATAATTTTTATCCATTTTTCTAGGCTCATCAATGAAAATCCAACACCAAGGATTTGCTGCGCAATAATATCTGCAACACCGAATTACCACGTGACTATATGTGTACCTTTTGTCATTCGTATTGCTGTGATATAGCTGTAACTGAGCTAATTTCAGTTCACTGTGGCAGAGATCTGTGTGAGGTCTAGGCATCAAAACAGTCCTAAAAGTGTCTTCCAAAATATTTGGCAATACCTTACGCAAGTTCACGCGTGAACTACATGGGCAAGAAATAAATCTGTCTCCGTGCCCTTTTATGCCTCTATAGGTTACCATAGATCCTTTGCAATCGTGTCTTTTATCTAAAATAAAAAAAGTGAAATATGGCAGTGGGAATGAGGAGGTATAACAAGAAAAGATTTGGTTGTTGTATCTAATTTGAAGTTGGTCGTCACTGCAACAGTATTTCAGTCGAATTGAGATGTCCGACTACTAAAATGCAGGATAGGTGCCTAAGAGCAATGGAAACATTATAGTGGAACAGTTTGGTCATTTTGAATTGCCGTGTGCATGATTTGTTCGATCTGTTTGTTTGCTAACTTTGTGATGTTAATGTAAATACTATGAATGCAATTGTGTGACGTATGCAAGCAAAGTACAGCAGTACACGCACTGGCATGTTATGTGTCCTTGGTCAATCTAATACGAATACGGCAAATAAAATTATGTCGTTCGGCCCTCTCAGCTACAAGATCCATTTGATGAGGGAA
>CM037788.1:20100245-20150245 GCA_021229015.1 Solen grandis
AAAAAAAAAAGAAAGGAAAAAGAAAATTAAATCATAATACAGTACATTTCTTGAGGAATGACATTGATGAAATATTTTCCAAGTGCAGTCTTGTAGGAAGTAGATCATTATATATCATTTGTGTATGATTAAGGTCACTGTATGTTATGTGTGTATAATTATATAACCACTTGAAAGATCATAACTTTCAGGACAGACTGTCCTTCATTGGAGTCAGTAAAATGCAGGGTATATATCATCCAGAAACATGCCACGCATGTTTGACTTTTCAAACTTATCTTTAAAGCACCTCAGCTGACCATGAAAAAGTCAGGGTAAGCTATAATGGTTGTTGGATGCCTTTCGTCTACTATTTTATTTTTATGAGCAGTCTTGATCAAAACTTGAGATGTTATTGATGACCTTGATATCTCGGCTAGGTTTTATTATGGCCATTATCCAATCCTTTTGAAAACCTGAATAAGGACTATTCCATCTCTTCTGTATGTTATCTGTACAGGATATGACATCCATGTTGAAAACTCTTAATTCCTTGAATGTCTATTTTGCTTTGTAAACTTGCTTTTCTCAGGCTGGTATATGTAGACGTCCATTTTAAGTTGTATCTACCTCACACATAATTATCTCAAGGTAACCATGCCCCAAATATAGCAAGATGACACAACCCATGTATCTCATAGTTGAATAATTTCACTGATGTAAATAAGATCATCATAAGCCTATCTTTGCATCCAGTTCCATCATTATGAAAGCATTTTAAAATCAATGATAGCCTATACCAGAACACCAGGATGTCGACTTGTGATTAAGAAATGTTATATCTCAGCATCAGAATCAGTATAATTGTTGATATACATGTTGTGCTGGGAGATGACAAAATATAGTATCATTCTGTTAATCCATCTTGATACTAGGGCATGATTGTTACCAAAGAGAAAAAAGGGGGGTTTGCATTCTTATGGTTGCATTTTGCATGACAATACATATGATACATCATCTTCCATGAAAGATAATAATAAGATCATTGGTACAGTATGTTTATTTTGTTTGTTTTTATCTCATGTGGCCCCGTGTTCTTGAAAATAAAAGTACAGTTTTAATGCTCAAACTTCAAATATGACCTTTAAACACAATTCAGATATGACTGATATTTGGGTCATATTTGAGTCCTTAGCTTGAAATTGTACATGAATATTTTTAGCTCACCTGAGCACAAAGTGCTCCAGGTGAGCTGTTGTGGTCAGTCAATGTCCTTCGTCAGGACGTCTGTCAACATTTTCTTGTGTACACTCAGCAGCTTCATTTCTTAATCCTCCTCAAACTTAATGACAATGTTCATAGCCATAATCTCTCGGCCAAGTTCAGTTATGATTGATGTCCACCTGCCAAGGTCTGGAGTTACGTCCCTTGAATTATTTAAAAATGCCAAATTTCACTTTGTGTACTCTCTAGCATCTTCATTTCTTAAGCAATCAACCTCAAACTCCATGACAATATTTATAAACATAAATTCATAGCTAAGTTCTATCATGGCTAATATCTGCCCATAGGGTCTGGATTTATGACCCTTGAATGATTAAAAAACCTTTTTTTTTTAAAAATTTCTTCTTTATTTTACTAGCCATAATCTCTCGGCTAAATTTGATTATTGCTGATATCGAGTCAAAATTGGCTATGCCCATTGTTCACTTGTATTTTACATAGGCTTATATAAGTGCAGTGTTTATATTTATTTCAGTAAAGACAATCATGCAATAGTTTATAATAAAGTATGCATAAGTATGTATAAAAGGACAATATAAATATTACACAGATAATGACTAACAATAATAAATAATAATTTTCTTTAAAAGGTAAATAAAACCAAGAAATGTTGTCATTACTCAGGATTAGACATGGAGTCAGTTACATTGCAATGTAATTAATTAAATTACAAATTACTTCTGATTTCCTCAGTTGCAATTATGAATACAATTACTCACTTTTTAAAATTAAAAAAAATTACTTTCAGAATGTAATTAATAAAATTACAAATTACATTTCCAAAATTTATTTTATGTACACATATTACAAGTAGCTACTTCATAATATGACATAGACATTGACACATAGTGCAGTTATATTGAATATGAATACAGAGCAGAAACAAATTAATAAACATGTTCACATTCTACAGTCAATGATTATGTCAGTTTAATTCTCTGTTTCACACTCACTAGTCTGTTTTATTACACTTGATCATCATTAAGGCTTCAAAATTTTTGTCTGCAAGTACATCTTTCTGGATGAAAGATCTTTTATGTACTTTACTATCCATTGTTCAATCTTCAACTGATTTCCACTACACAACTAGAATTTGCAAATCGGGCTTTAAAATGTTCAACCTTAAATGTGCTAGTCAGTATAATTCAATTAATAGTTAATTTACAATGACCTTGTCAAGACATGGTTTGGTGCAGATTGGCCAATATACTGCCCAGGGGCAACAGCCATATTACAACAATGTTTTCTCACCTAATCAACACAGTACATTATATTAAATAGTTGCTTTGTGTTTGTTAGGATTCATGAAATATTGTCCACAATACAAGCACAATATTTTAATTCATAAAAGATAATGTAATTGAAGTGTAATTAAAATCAATTACAATTTTTAAAAAAATTTTTAATTAAATTTCAATTACTATTGCTCAGGATAACACAAAAAAGTGAATATGAATCCACTTACTTCCATCATGGTTCTGTTTAATGATGGCATGTCATAGCAAGGCACAACCTGTTAAAAATAAATGTTTTCCATCACGTTTTAGCAGGTGACACTTGTTCCAAAGAACACTGTGATATTTTAAGCTATGGACTTCAAATTTGAAAAATCTTGGCACAGATAATTCTTGGGTGACTTGCTAACAACAAATTTGAAAAATCTTCTTTTCCAAAAGTACTGACTGGATTTCAAAGATTTTTGGCACAGGTGTTCCTTGGGTGACTCTCTACCAAGATTGAAAAAAATAATTGGATCCATTGAAAAACATGGCTTCCAGAGGGCAGAGCTACTTTTCCATATATGTATATAGTACAAATTTGAAAAAAATGCCCCAAAATACTGGCTGGATTTCAAAGGTTTTTTTTTTAACACAGATGTTCCTTTGGTCGCTCACTATCAAGACTGTTAAAACATTTTGGATCTGATTAAAAATATGGCTGGCAGGGGGCAGAGCCCATTTTCCATAACATGATAAGGTATTTGCCGTTTCTTTTCCTCCCCCTAATACCTGTTTCTCAAGTGAGTAATTCCAGGGCTTTCATGGCCCTCTTGTTTTCTTTTTAAGCTATGTCCTTCTAATTTGGCCCAAATGTACTGTTTGGTGTCTGGAATTGAAATGTATTACTGTATGAATAATGTATTCAGTATGACTATGCTACAATATAATAATTTGTACAGACAATCAAGGCAGTGTTTCTCAGGTGAGCGACTTCAGGGCCATCATGACCCTCTTGTTAAAGAACTTTGGGTGGGAGCACATACTCAAGGTGAGCTATCATGATCAACCCTTTGTCTGTCTTGTTGATTTGAATTAGATGAAATCTCTGAAGAATTGAGCAGAAATTGAATGATCTGAGGGTGTTTTTTTTTCACAAATGAACATGGTTGAGAAATCTGGTTTCCATTGCAACCAAAAGAGTTGTTAAGATTTTACTTCATATGGTACAGAAGGTCATCTCATGACTTTCTTCAAAATTTGCTGAGATAAGTTAATCTAGAACCTGGGTCTCCTTCTGGCCTTCATCATAATTGACATATAGAAGTTGAGGCCCTCAGTGGATTGGCTTATTTCCTGATATAACATTTTTAGAAAAAATCAAAACATTTTTTGAAACCAGTATTACAATCTGTGTAGAGACTAGAATTTCTTTGTTCTAAAACTAGATCAGGATTAACTGAAATAAGGTAAATGGTGAAGCAAGGATTGTCAAACGGGGGATGGGGCTGGTCATGTGTGGTCAGATTTTTAATCTTGTGGGTAGGGTCACATAGGTGATGGTATTCAGGTGAGCATCTAGGGTCACTGGAAAAATAGTTGTTGAGATTCATTGCCACTAAATTCAGTTGTCAGGGATAGTTACATCTTAAACCACCTTTGTAACAAAGTCAGGGATTCTATGCTGGACACAGTGTGCATCTTCACCATCATATTCTGATGTGAAATATTTTTGTGCATGTACAGATTCATTATTGTCAGTATTGATTTAGTCTCATCTTACTTTAGCACTCAGTCATGCTTTCAAATGTACTGAAAAAGATTTATTAAGCAGACTGGCTAATAACTAACAAGATCATAGGCTGATGAACAGGAAGATTTCATTATTATTTGGTAAAACTATGATATTGTATTACTTCTTGTGGATAAAAAAGGTTGAAATTATGTGCATTTTGTATATAAAAAATAGCAAGATTCAGGTTCTAAACATTGTATTTTTTAAGCAAGATGCAAGATACTAGTGACATTTTTAACAGGTTAAGCTGGAATATGGAAATTTGAGAAAAAGTTGTGAAAAACAAATTTCAGTGGTCAAATGATGTAGTATATAACAATATTTTTGGCTTAAGTTATGTGCATTAGTTTCATTTTCATTGTTGTTGTTTAGGGAGGTAGAAAAGTTCAGAACAGGAATGATAATGACTTTCAGGCTTGTATTGAATGCAGATTTGCTATCCTATAGTATGTGCAAAACTAACTTGCTAGATTCTATATGAATTGACTTATTTCAAGTATGTGTACCTAAAAGATGGACATAAACATCACATTAACTCAAAAGAAGTTATTACCGCTCACATGTGGATCTCAAAAACAAATTGTACCCTGAATTTTCTGGCTGCTTAAGGGCGTATGTGACAGTTTGCTACATTCTCAGTATAGACAAAGAAAGAAAATTTAAACTGTTCAATATAATTTTTTTAAACTGTATGATTATAGAGAATCATAAAAGAAACATTTTATGGGGAAAAAAAATTGGGGTCACCATCCTATTCAAGGGCTGATGACTCAGAATGAATCTTACTGATACCTTTATTATATTTCATTTAAGTCATTATAAAATTTAAACCAATTGATCTTATAGAAGTTCTGTTATGTTTAAAACTGTAAATATATTGCATTTTTTTTAAAAGGGGAGATAATTTGAGGAAAATTGAATGATAATTGTATAAAATCTGTCACATAGGATTTCTACAAATAGTGAACAGAGACAGGGAATAAAGTACTGAACATTGATTTTGAACATTATGAGGTATTGTTTTCCATTATTTGTTCCAAAAATTTTTAAAATTTGGGGTATTATGGTTAAAACAGTCTTTATCATGTCTAGATGTCGGTCGTCCACTCATGCCTTTGTATGCATTTAAGAAACTATCATTCACTGGATTTCATCCCGAAATAAAAGAAAATTAGTTGCACACGAGGAACCCGATCCACCTGGTTATTTATCATGGATCTGTTGTCACTGCTGAATAATTCCTGGAAACATTTGACTAGTGGGCATGTGATTGTCCGGAATTATTTTTGCATGAGTTATGATCACATTTTTTCGTACGAAAAAGGTCAAGAATTATTAAGTGTGACAGATGATAGTTAACGATTTCAAAGGTTTATATGTGGAAGACAGTTCTAAACAGTTTCTTACATCCGCTGAAGATAATGCTGATTGTGAAATGTTCTTTCAAAATGTATTTTTTCTTTCGTCATTTAACGTACATTTTCATAAGATTAAAATGGAAATCTAACATTGAATTTGTTGTCGATTTCTTACCCACATTTCCTCACTGTAAAGTGTATACCTTAACAGTCCAGTTTGTTATAAGGATGTAAGACATTCACACTTCATAATTTAACAATATGAATTTTCTCCAGTCTAGGGAGCTCTATGTGCTCAAGGTGAGCTTTTCTGATCACCTGGCGTCCGTGCGTCGTCCATCGTCAAGAATTTGCTTTAAACGACATCTCCTCTGAAACCGCTGGACAGAATTTGATTAGACTTGGCAGGGATGATCGTTTGGTTAATCTTCACAAAAGTTGCTAAAATAAACTTGATCCATATAAAACTCTGGTTGCCATGGCAACGGAAAAAAGAATATGAAAACTTCAAAAAATCATCTCCTTCAAAACTACTGGCCCGATTTCAAAATGTTTTAGTACAAATGTTTCTTGGGTAACCCTATACTCAGGTGAGCGATCAAGGGCTTCTATGGTCCTCTTATTGTAGCTACCAGTGATCAAGACAGTACAGGTGCATAAGCGTTTTGATTCGGACAATGATGGTGCGAGTTCCATCCTCGGAACTAAATGCTCATTCTTTTTAGTTGATATGTATATTTCATTTTTAGCTTAGAGGAATAATGAGAGGTCTACTACAGGTGAAGGCGTCGATGTTGGTTTAAGTTTTTATTAAAGCTGTTTGCTTCAGTATGAAACAAGGTGAATAATTCTGTCAACATATCTCTGTCAGCAGTAATTTCAGAGTTATGCCCCTTCTATACTTGGAAAATTAAAATTTATGCTTGTATCTACCCAATCAATGAAAATGTTTTTGGAAACTTCATAAAAGTCATTGGTCAAAGCCAGCTGACTCATACCTGTTTTTAGCTCACCTTAGCACAACATGCTCATCGTGAGCTATTGTAATCGTCTTTTTTCCAGCGTCTGGCGTCAACAATTGTTTCAAACGACATCTCTGAAACCACTGGGTCAAATTTGATGAAACTTGCCTATGATGTTCCTTGCATGAAGCTCTACCAAAGGTGTTCAAATGGTTCCGGTCCATTGCATATCTGGGTTACAGGAGCTATTTTTTTTTCTTTTCAAGAGAAATCTTTAAAAAATTCTTCTCCGAATCCCCAAGGCCTAGAGCTTAGATATTTGGTGTGTGTCGTCGTCTTATGGACCTCTAACAAGTTTGTTCAAATCATGGCCCTGGGGTCAAAATTGGGCCCACCCCAGTGGTCACTTGATTTTACATAGACTTGTATAGGAAAAATAGAAAAATGTCAGAAACCACAAGGCCCATAGTTTAGATATTTGGTGTGTTACATGGCCTAGTGGACCTCATCCAAGTTTGTTCAAATTATGGCCCTTGGGTCAAATTCGACCCTTCCCTAGAGGTCACATTATACAGGAAAACCTATAATAGGCAATGAAGGCAATGTTTCTCGGGTGAGCGATTCAGGTCCATCTTGGCCCTCTTGTTTACAAATTTATCTCCCCTTTTCAGTATGCCCCACGTCGGTCATATAGTGTGACACCTGGCTTGCGTTCAGTTTAACAAACCGTATGCAACCGTACGCTTACAATTAGCTATGAAACTAGCTCAGTGTCATAAACCACGATGTTGACGTGAACCCATGTAAAGCATAAGGAGCACGTGAACAGCATGCTATATGGTCCTAATACAAATCCATAGCTGAATGTAAGCGACCGGTTGCATTCGGTTTGTCATACTGACGCACGCCTGTTGTTCCGGTGAAGGTATGAGTGTGTTGGTGAGTCTGTGTGCAAGAAATCAAGCCCTAGTTGTATCTTTGTTGTGTATAGTCATGTTTTGAAGTGGTCCCTAGAACAAGACGAAATGTGCAAAAAAGGACCGGGTCGCTAGCTTGAAGGTCAATGTCACAGCAGTCTGTTGACCTTAAAATTGTGTCCGGGCTGTAACTTTGTTGCACGAGGGGTGATCATTATATTCGAGAAATTTTACTTTGAAATTGTCCATTTTAGCCACAGGTCATTAAGACATTACTCCGTTTCAATGTAGACCCCCTAATGCAGTGTTACATCTCTCCAACCAAGAATCAAAGGCGTGACATAAATCGTCACGTGACAACACTCAGCGCTGCAGTAATAATCTGTCCCTGCAACTGGTCTTTATCATTTGGAAAGGGAAAGAAATCGCAGACAGCAAGTTTCAAGTTTATTTATTTTTCGATAAATGAAAAAAAAAGCAAAAATACAATTTTTCAAGTAAATAACAAGGCCGAGATATAGGACATTTTAGTGATTAAATGGATACATGATACATGTACATAATGAATCAATATCTAGAAGAAAAGATGAGGCATACTACTGTTGACAGACTTACTACGCCGTGCGATTGACCTGACTTTTCTCTACTTTACACTTCAACAAAAAACCGATATTCCATTCAACCTTATCGCCTGTCAAATAGAACGTCACATCGGTTGACAAATATAAACCACGTATCCTTAGCGAGAGGAATCAAGTGCGCAGTTTTATAACTCGCGGAACTATGAATTGACTGCAGGTACATGTCACGTTGTGTAATCTGGCAAGGAAGTAATGAATTAGTTTTAATAAACAACTATGTAGTTTCAAACGAAACAGGTGGCACTTAAACTCGGGGTGTTTTAGCAAGAGTAATTTTGTGTCTTGAATTAATAAAACAGCCAAAGCAATGTGGCGTAGTTACTGTCAAACGGAGCATGATATTTGTCCTTGTCATCATGGTCTACGAACGTGTGGCTTTTTACAACATCTAGCCATTTTAATTGTGGTACTTCATGTAGGAATTATATAAAATCTTCGAATGTCATTGCAAAACCTTTCCAAAACGCACCGCTGATACCCTTTATAGGAATAATGATTTTGTAAAGTCCGTTTCGGGCGACACTTCCATCACGAAAGTTAACGGAGAACTGAGCAAAAATCAATAACCACGTGAAGCCAAGGGGCGGAGCTACCTTCTCATTGGCATACACAATGCCTTTTGTTTTCTACAGTAAAAGGAAAATCGACCGCAGTTTTTATCGATGTAAAATTATTGGAAAAGTTAACTATTAATTAACTTGACGCCAAAATAGGTATAGCCACGCCCCGAATGTTTGTCGGAGGTTGTTGAACTAAGGTAACTATTGAAAACAAGATTCACGTGCATTTGTTTGTCGGAGGATTGTACAGCTTTTCACTGGTTAAACCGATATGCATATTCATTTCGGGGCGTTTTGGCGTCATGTTAATTGCACGGCGTTTAACGATGCTATATTTGATATCATTCTCTGGATTAAAGTTCATCAATAATTTTTTGAAATCTTACAAATAATGGAACTCGTCTCCAATTCTGTTACTATTACATAGACAGCATAATCGGTCTTTTCGATCTGTGTTATACCAAGTATCAACTTTTACTTTCTAGTTCTAAATTTTACCATTTTTAACAAAATTGCAGTCGTTTTATCAAGATGATCTTCAAATCCATCTTTTTTCTTAACAATTTGTAGTTAGTACATTTTTTAGCTCACCTGAGCACAACGTGCTCATGGTGAGCTATTGTGATCGCCTGTTGTCCGTCGTCCGTCCGTGCGTGCGTCCGGCGTCAACAATTTCCTTAAAACAACATCTCCTCCTAAACCGCTGAATGGATTTTGACTAAACTTAATAGGAATCATCCTTATGATGCCCTCTATCAAAGTTGTTCAAATTATTTTGATTGTTGAAAAAGTAGGTCACATGAGCTAAAAATAGATTTTAAAAATGCAAACTTTGAAATCTTCTTCTGAGAAACCACAAGGCCTGGAGCTTAGATATTTGGTGTGTAGCATTGTCTAGTGGATCTCTACCAAGTTTGTGCAAGTCATGATCCTAGGGTCAAAATTGGCCCCGCCCCCGGGGTCACTTGAATTTACATAGACTTAAATAGGAAAAAATAGAAAAATCTTCTTAAAATCCACAAGCCTGGAGCTTAGATATATAGTGTGTAGCATTGTCTAATGGATCTCTACCAAGTTTGTTCAAATCTTGACCCTGGGGTCAAAATTGGCCCCGCCCCCGGGAGTCACTTGATTTAATTTAAACTTATTTAGAAAAAAAAAAAGTAGAAAAAATCTCTCTGAAATCACAAGGCCTGGAGTAAGGATATTTAGTGTGTCTGTTTGTTTGTTTGTTGGGTTTAACGTCCCACCGACAGTATTTCAGTCATTTGGAGACGATGTCTACTTGAGACAGATATAGTGCTGCCACACTGCAGTATCACGCCGTAGACATGTCGCATGATACCACACCCAGTCACATTATCCTGACACCGGGCCAACCAGTTCTGCAACTACCCTTATATGCTGAGCGCCAAGCAAGGGATCGAACCCACGACCTCCCGCTCCCGAGGCGGACGCTCTAACCACTGGGCCACCGGGGAGGGTATATTTAGTGTGTAACATGGCCTTATGAACATCTACCAGGTTTGTTCAAATCATGACCCTGGGGTCAAAACTGGCCCCGCCCCAGGGGTCACTTGATTTTACATAGGTTTAAATAGGAAATTCTAGAAAAATCTTCTTCTCAGAAACCACAAGGCCTGGAGTTCAGACATTGCCTGATGGACATCTATCAAGTACGTTCAAATCATGGTCCTGGTGTCAAAATTTGCCCCGCCTCAGGGGTCACTTGTTTTTACATAGACTTACATAGGAATTTTTTTTAGAAGATATCCTTGTCAAAAACCACAACATTATGGGTTTAGGCATTTGGTATGAAACATGTCCTTGTGGACCTGAACCAAGTTTTCAAATCATGCCCCTGGGGTCAAAAATGATCCCACGCTAGGGTTAACTTGGTTTCTTTGACCACATGTAAACTTTTTATGTGGAGTTAAGATGATATTGCTGTTCTTCTGCAAGGATTTTGTATTCAGTATGATTATGTTGTAAAGGGCAATGAAAGCAATATTTCTCAGGTGAGCGATTCAGGGCCATCTTGGCCCTCTTGTTTGAATTGTTTATTGATAAAAATCATTAATTCAAAAATAGTTCAGTTTAATTTGGAATAAAAAAACACCTTTTTGAAACCATCGAGTATTTGGAAAGTTATGAAATTTTCATTTATCAATTAATAAACATTTTATGAGAATATTTTTTATGTTTTATCCATTGAAAGTGTATAGGCTAATTCTAACATTTTTCGATAAAATAAAGTTGCTGTACAATATACAGACTGTACTAAAAATGGAAGCTGTAAGCTTTGAATTAGAGGGAATAGAACATCTAATTGAGTTTAGACCAAAACATTAACATACGTGATCTGTCGTCGTAGTAGATCTACTGTTTTCATTCGAACTTTTCTAAAATATTGTTATTTCCATGTCTCCAAATTTCCCATCCATATAAATAGTTTTATAGTCTTTTTCAAATAGTTCAATCTGTAAATCAATACAAACATAAATGTTTGGCTCTCCGATGTACAGCGTCATGCCATAAATAAGTCAAGTTTTTTATTGGCGTCATCGAGTTAGTTATGTATTGATTTTTCGCTGGCAAAAGACCAAACCGTGATCTAATCATGCATGACAGTATCGTATGATTCAGCTATAAATAGTTCTGTATAAGGTAGTGTGATCGATATTTCTTGAAAGTTTACAGAGCGGGTTGATTTAAACTTGTGTTAAAATGGCTAAACACGGCAGTGATACAAAACGGAATATAATTCACCTGATTGAAAGTGGTTGGCGTGCTTCGGATATTGATAAAAGTTTAAAATTATGTGAAAGCACAGTTTAAAGGATTATTAAGCGATGGCGTGATCGTGGGGATGTTGTAACCAAAGTACGGTCTGGGAGGCCGACGTCTTTGAAGA
The DNA here is from genome assembly GCA_021229015.1 of Solen grandis. NCBI lineage: Eukaryota > Metazoa > Mollusca > Bivalvia > Adapedonta > Solenidae > Solen > Solen grandis. The sequence continues at coordinate 20,111,873 of CM037788.1, forward strand.
AACGTGCCGAGAGGACTCTTTCTAGGTTAGTAAAATTACAAGTGAATTCAACCTTGTTACTCCTGTGTAAGTGTCTACTTGGACTGTTCAAGGTCATTAATTCATTTTCTTGGATCTAAGCGCATATCAATTAGGAAAACTATTGGCATCCGTGAGGTTAACCAGAAAAAAAGACTAGCCTGGTGTAGGGGGAAAATTCACTAGACTTTTGAAAGTAATTGGAGGAATATTATGTTTACCGATGAAATATGTATTAAACCAGATGGGAAAACTAAAGTCAAGAGGAAGCGCCGGAAAAGTGGAGACCCGAATGCCTTTGTTATGTTGCAAATGGACCCGCCTCTCCCCTAAAGTTAATGGTGTGGGGATGTATTACATACGAAGATGTTGGGAAACTTGTGAACTCTGAAAATATATCAGCATATCAAATTGGATAATAATTTGTGGCAAGTTGTAACCAAGCATTATGGTGCCAACAATTGGTTATTCCAAGACGAACATGTCCTCTGTCACAAGTCCCGACATTCAGAAGAATGGAAACATCAGAATCAGATTCTGCAGCTTTGCTGGCCTCTCCTGATTTATCCCCCATTGAAAATATTTGGCAACTATTAAAAACAGACTTTATCTAATCCGTAAAACCGCGTACCTTAAACATCAGCTTACCCGTGAATGGAATGAAGTCCCAGTATACTATGTTCAAAGTCTACAAATATGACAATGTTCCCCGCCGGTGCCGACAAGTTCTCATCCAGAAAGGGGATATCACAAAGTATTAAAGTCCTTTCATAACGAGGTAAGCAGAGTTTTAAGTGTTTGTTTACGTTGACGTGTTTTAACGTTGGCTAACGCCATTAAAAAACTTCGACTCATTTATGGCATGACGCTGTATGTTGATAAAACAGCTTTATTTAGCCTGTTTAGCAATGATATCCTTGGCTTTAAAATGATTTCCAGTTTTACTCAAGAAAACGTCAAGATACTGTAACGTTATTTGTATACGTGTACAACGTCAAATTTGTCGTTACATAAGAAAAAATCGGTATGTTATCCTACCTTTGGAAAATGATAAAATTTAAGTTTTTGAGGTATTCCATTAGAATCTGCCATCGCTAAATCGGTGAAACTGTGGTTGGAATTGATTTTATGCATTTATCAATCACATGTATATGTTTGTTACAGTCTATATACCTAAAAGAGGGCTGTCAATCAAATGTATTGTTTTTCTACTGTTTGATCAATAGAGTGTATAGACAAACTATGGTTGTTTTTCAGGTAATATTTTTGTTAAATGACCCTCACTTGTTGTGATGGAATTCATGTGCATAACATGCATTTTGACCAGAAGAGGGTATATAAGCTCGGTATTTTGTACTGTCCTCATATGATTCAGGACAACAGTAACTTTTACCTTCCGTCAGAACTAACTCATCCTCTCTCACTCTTTCTTTCTCTCTGCTTACTCTCCATAGTTAGAAAATGTAAAATAAAATTGTCATTGGCCATATTTAGAATAAGTAGAAATTTAACTGCCATTGGTAAAATAGAAAAGCTGTCCTGGTAATAATAAATTGAGTGGTTCCCCTAGAAATTGTCTTGTGTGCTATCTCATTCCTAACGTATTATATAGTGAGTGTAAATCTATAACAAGAAAGAACCTGGGCAAGTAATCGAACCCAGAACGGTTACACTTTGGGGGCTCGTTCGGGATATCCGCTTGTCACGCGGAAGGTCCTGAGTTCAATCCTCAGCGGAATCACCATTTTTGGGGTTCGTCCGTTTCTTGTCATACACTTGGTATATAAAAAAATGTTTTAATACAAAATGACAAGCAGATCCTATATTCAACAAGAACGTAACATCCGGTTTCGTTTTGTAGCCTGCGAAACGAAATCTAATGCGCAGATGATTTAAGGCTGTAAGTGTCTACCAAGATTATACAATTTATTTAGATCCGTGGTATTTCAAAGAACTGCACTGACACCGGAATTACACAACTATTAAACCAACAACAAAAGCTTTTACATGTTAAACGATTCAGACACTAATCATCAAGCTGGTTACTACGGCCGATTATCTTTTTTAAAGATATTTCTTGTTTATCCTTGCTTTGAGAGTGACATTCATTTTATTTCATTTTTTGTACTGGCAACTTAGATACTTTGCTTTGAATGGAAAACTGCCAAATTTTACTAAAATTTTACAAAAAGTTCTTTAATACCCCCTAAAATATCAATCTGCACTTGATAAATTTAGATTTAATAAAGCATATTTTTGTGAGAGAAAAAAATGGCAGTTTTTCAAAGCAGGGTCTCTCTATACATTGTATATAGTATTAAGAGACCCTGGTCAAAGAAATGAACTAGGTTCCTCTGTTTTTGAGGTGCAGTTATTTTGAAAATGGGAACGTTTTTATTTCAAAGTTATCCATATTTGGCTCAATACGAGTTTTAGCCCATGATGAGAATAGTGAACAAGTATGTGAAGATTGATGACAGAAGGTCTTATAGTTTAAAAGTTACGGCCATGGTTACAAGTTTTTTTCACATATTTTAAAGGGGATAAATTTGGTCAAAATGGACCTAAGTGTTATGGCCCTTTATGGAAATGAAGCCCTGTGATAGTGAACAAGTATTTGAAGTTTAATGACAGATGATTTAATAGTTTAGAAGTTACAGCCAAGGTTAAAGTTTTCCACGACGACAACGGTGCCAACGACGGCGATGACACCAGAGTAATGGCAATACCTCGACGTTTTTATTTGAAATACAGACAAGCTGACAAATTAAAAAAATCTATATTACTTTTAGATAGATTTTTTAATTTATTTTTTTTTTGCAAATATGTGTTGAGATATCTCCTGTTAATTATTCAGCCCAAGTCATTCTCTTACATTTGGTGGGCAATGTAATCAAAGCACTTTCATTTCACATATCATTTTACATATGTATGTATGTATGTATGTATGTAATTTGATGGTTTTCACTATTGAATAATATATATTTATATGCATCATGTATCTAATACTGAAGAAATATTTTAAAACGTGATTGAATGAATCAAACCATAACCCTCACTGAAAACGCCTGTATTGCGAATATCATAACTATCTTACCCACTGGACCAATGGTCCAACAGTTTTGGAAATTCCAGCCAGTTATGGTTCAGAATATCTCAATTTTCTTTTTTCAATACAGTTTATTACAATCAAAGCGCTGAAGGCACTGAAGTTGTAGTTGTCTTTTTATCGCAGCCTTTTCAACAGGTTTCGTTTCGACAATATGAGCATATTTCACTAGCCTTTTCGTGCGATTTCTTGTCTTCGATGATAATTAGGGTGCACGCAGTTTTTTCTAGTTTCTATTGAAATACTCACCACATCGAGCTTATACAGTATATCTACTTCTTAGTTAAAATAACAGCTTTAAGTTGTCTTAATGTACTGCGGATTCATTTTTCTTTTAAACATTATTTAAGAATGAGATAAGAGCTTGATATAAAACTTAAACTTGAAGTAAACATAATCACGGCATTTGTACAAAAGGGGAATCTTTTGTGGCTAAAAAATATATACTCGGAATTTCTAAATGTCCACCTTGATTTTTCATAATTTAAAAGAAATTGGGCGCACAACCACGGTTTGTGACTTATTTTTAGGGTGATTTTTATTGTGATCCCGTAAGTGTCCGTCGTGCGGTGTGCGTCGTAAACAATTTAGTGTTTACACTCTTTCACCTCCATTTCTTAAGCAATCATCTTCAAACTTTTAGATAATCTTAATGGCAATAATATCTCAATTGAGTTCGCATATGGCTGAGATCGGTCAGTTAGGTCAGGAGTTATGCCCCTTTTAATATTAAAAAAAAAAGAAGCCAATTTACTTGTTTACACTCTAGCATCTTCATCTTTTGAGCAATCATCTTCAAACTTTATGGCAATGTTTATGACCATAATGTCTCAATTGAGTTCGAATATGTCTGAGATGGGTCTATTAGGTCAGGAGTTATGCCCCTTATCATATAAAAATGCCAGATTTCACTTTGTTAACACTCCAGCATCTTCGTCTTTTAAGCAATTTTTTCCAATGTCTCGATTGAAAAAAGGTCATTTTAAAACCTTTTTTCCCATTTTAATTTTTTAGAAATCATCTTTAAACTTTATGACTTTGTTTATGACGATAATGTTTTAATTGAGTTCAACTGTTGCTGAGATGGGCCAATTAGGTCAGGAGTTATGCCCCTTTATATATAAAAAATGCAAGATTTTTTTTTTCTACCATCTTTATTTTTTTAAATTTAAGACAATGTTTATAACCATAATCTTTCGATCGAGTTTGATTATGGCTGAGACTGGCCAATTAGGTCAAGAGTTATGTGCCTTTTATTATAAAAAAATGCCAGATTTCGCTTTGTTTTAAGCAATCATCTTCAAACTTTAACACCATGTTTATGACCATAAGCTCGCAAATGAGTTCAATTATAACTGATATTGGCTAGTTAATTTAGGAGTTATGCCCCTTTCACTATAAAAAAAAAGCCCGATTTCACTTTGTTTGCACTCTAGCATCTTTATATCATAGGCAGTCATCTTTCTCAGGTAAGCGATTAAGGGCAATCTTGGCCCTCTTGTTTTCAACAGTCAAATGCGTATCAATAAGTGGACGTTTAGATTTTTTTTGAGTGTATGACTGTAAGGCTAGCCAAGAGAACAAAAACAACAACAACAACAACTTAATGTATTGCACCACAAGGAATAATTATTGCACAATTGCAATATTGCATGTGACATAATACAACAGTTCATGGAAGTTTAAGAAACCTTTGGTGAAATGAAATATGATTAAATTATTGGTAGTCACTAAGATTTTAACAACTAAAAACGAACTCTAAATATTAGCTATTGAGAAATCTTCTTCATTTCTTAAGTTCGATTATGGCTGATACCGGCCTTTTAGGTGAGGTGTTATGCCCCTTTTAATATTAAAAAAAGATTTCACTTTGTTTGCACTCTAGCATCTTCATTTCTCAGGTAATCACCTTGAAGCTCTATGGCAATATTCATTACCATAATCTCTTGGCCAAGTTCGATTATGAATAAGGTCTTAAATTAATTTGCCAGATTTCACTTTGTTTTTTTAAACTCTTGAAATGTTTATAGCCATTCTTTTGGGGATGATTATGGTGATAGTAATTGGACAGGAGTTATGCCCCTTTCAATCTTAAAAAAAATGCCAGATTTCTCTTTGTTTGCACTCTAGCATCTCCATTTCTTAAGCAATCATTTTCAAGCGTTATGACATTATTTATAGCCATAACTCTAGGCCAAAATTAATTTGCGATACGGCCAATTACTCAGGAGTTATTCCCTTCTAATGTTAAAAATTGCCATATTTTGCCCCTGGTTGGATTTTTTTATGAAACTTTGTCACTTTGAAGACATCTAAAAATAAAAATGTTTCACCGAGAGTTTTTCCAGGGTTAATGGGATGTAGGGGAGATAATCTGTATTTAAGTTAACATTGAAGTCTATGGGAAATATACCATTTCTGTGCATATGAAAAACGGAATTTGATTTTCGAGGAAAACTTACGGTAGAAAGATGCATTATATGATTCTGATTCAAATTTCATGAACACATCTAAATTTACCGTAGGAAAATGGAGAAAATCACGTTTTTTGTAGTTATCAGGGGAGATAACTCATGAAAACAAAATTATAAAGTGGAGGTAATAAAAGAATTTCTGTCATATGTCAATTTGCCTTTAAGAATTCCATGGTTTGACATTTTAAAAGCTTATATTGTGAAATTATATGCATGACTTTGATTGTTATTATGGGGTAATACCTTTACCGGAAGTGAATTAAAGGGCATAAACCTTAATATTGAACAACTCACCTGTAAAAAGTGACCTTTTTTTTTGCCTTCTGTCCATCGTGAGTTGATGTTTTTGGCAGAGAATGACCGGTACGAACGCAGAGAGCCTGCCGATATACTCGCCGAAATGGTTATGCACCGTGCATTATTTTACGAGCAAGTTTGATCCCTTTAAAACTGAGGCCTCCAGATGACTTAAGATACTTACCTAAATTTGGTGAATATATGGCTGTTATGATTCCCGTCTGTATACATGTATCATGAAAACGCAAAAAGTGTTGGGAAAAAAAGAAATAGTTGAAAGATTTAATGTCTCTAATCAAACGAAATGGTACTAACATAACAGTCAAACAGGACAGCTATGTCGTATGTACGATGTACGTAAACGTAAGACATTTGTCAAAAAATGAATATTGCACATTGCGTGTACCCTTCATGACTTTCCCGTGCGCAAAGTACTGGTCCAACCAAGGAACCGTCGAAAGGGATTAGTATAAGTTGTAAGAACCTGTTTCTTGTTTCCCAATAAAATAAAATAAATAAGTTTAAAACAAATTCAAAGTTCTGCGTCTTACCATTTTGTAAAAATCATTGATATATATATCTTCTTCTTCTTCCGTTTACTGCCCACGTTCAACATATTGAATATACTGGCAAGAACGCGCATGGTTAAAAACAGGGTAAAACAATGGTTAGTGATTTAGTATGTGTGTGATGACACTCGAGTTTTGAATATCTCGAGCGACTCTGATGAGGCTATATTAATGGCGGCAGTTTGTTCCAGTCTTTGGTGGTGTTTATGAAAAATGACCATTTTCTACAATCCTTAATAGCGGTTTGTTGTGCTAAGCATGGTTTTTTTTAATCGGACCATGTTGTTAACTATCTTATAAAACATAAGTCTGGCTTCTTTTCGTCTGGTTTGGAGACTTTTCCATCCTAATTCTTGTAACATTTCACTTACGCTTGAACGATTCCTGTGACGGCTTGTAACATACCTTGCGGCTCTTTTTTGTACTCTTTCGATTTTGTCAACTTGGTTTTGGTTATATGGATCCCATACAGTTGCATATTCTAGTTGGGGTCTGACTAAAGTTTTGTATGCTTGTTCTTTGATAGAAGTAGTGAAGGGTGGCAATATGGCACCCTGATTTTTTTCAAAAAAAAAATTTATGGCACCGACGAAAAATTTATGGCACCTTGTGTTTTATCGAAAAAAGATTTATGGCACCGTATGTTGCATGTAATAAAAAACATGTCCTACCTGTTAGATCTAACTAGGATGACTTAAGATCTGATAGAGAGAAAGAGTATGACCTTGCATACCAAACATTCTAATGACGCAATATTGTCATTTGGACGTCATGTTTCATTTCTTAGTTAAAGGAGGACCACTTCTTAACGTTATGTAAGTTAAAGGGGGATTGACAATTGTAAAATGTCCTTTCGAGACATTTGGGTTGGCCCTGAAAAGGGCCGTTTTGTTTCTTATTAATTGTGGTCCATACCACACGTTGTACAGTCCCATCCCATCACATATCTCTTCATCCATCCTGCAAGGAGATGCAAATGACAACGGGTTAGATCCTTGTCACCTATGAAGTTCAGGCTGTGTCCCCATCTCGGTTGTAGTAGGGTAGATGGTACATCTTCAAAGGTAACTGACAGGTAATTAGGGAGATCTCCCCTTTCTACAAGAGTGAGATATTGATCATACACCTCAACTCGGTCGTGATAGCTGTCTGGGTCGCTCTCTTGTTCCTCATAGCTGGGATTGTCGAGGAACAATTTTAGCAAATCTGGGGTGGACATACGTGTCTACGGTCTCATGTTGCACTCATGAATAATAGAGTATAGAGTATGTGCACTGTTTTCATAGTACCGGATTGACCTACCTTATTTATCGAGTGTTGGCGCACACCAATCGGAGAACGTTATTTTTCATTCAATAAAAAAATGATGTGTTCGACCTTGACCTGAAGTGGATTGACCTACTAACCTACTTTTTCTTGACTATAAATTGTGTAATGCTGTGTATGTATTCATTCTTCACCATGAAGTTCCTTCGTAAGTTATTTCGACGTGCAAGGAAGGCGTTACGAAAGGAGAAGAAAGTGGAAGTCAAGGAAGAGGGTATTAAGGAAGAGGGTGTCAGCCTGTACCCGAGTTTACCCCCTTTGCCATTGTACCCGAATCTGTCAGGGTTTTACCTGGCATATCCAGAAGCCAGCAGGCATTACTGGCGGTATTTATATTTGAGTGAGTGCTAGACACTTCTCAAAAATAACGGTCCTTTTCAGGACCATTACAATGATGTAGAAAGGATAACTAATACAATTGTCATATGATTTTTATTGTGTTTAACAACAAACATGTGTCATACAGCAACAATGAATTAAACGTGGGTCATACAGCAAATAATGAACATAACACAACTTTGTTTTCGAATCTAGTGTTCAAATGTCACATTTTACGCTTCTTAGCTGGTCGGTTACACTCTGTACTGCTTGTTGATGGGTGAGCCTCAGGACATACGATGCATGTGTTGACGCTTCTCTTGCGTTTCTTGGGTTTTACGGTAGGTTTTTCCAACTCAGAGACAGCCTCTAGTAACTCAACATCACTGTCCGTCTGCGGCACTGTCTCAACTACGTCCATTTTCTGCATTTCACTGTCCGCCTGTGCGTTTACTGTAGGTACAGTACTATTCATCCCTTTCTTAGGACAAGAGGATGCAAAGTGGCCTTGTTCGTGACAGCTGTAGCACACTGCAGGCTTTGGGCAATTAGACACAAAATGTCCCGGTTCATGACAACGGTAGCACACCCGTACTGTTTGAGGTGTTGAAGCTTTCTTCGTACATGCCGATGCATAATGCCCCTTTTCCTGACAGCGGTAGCATGTCACTTGTCTTTCTGTTTCTAGTCTGATCAGCTTGTCACTGATAGCTTGTAGTTGTCCTTTTACCCAGAACTCAAATGTGTTGCAGGTCATTCTGAAGAGAGCAGTCTGAATCAGGTTTGAGAGTGATGAAGTGGGCGGGTCACACCGCACTTTATAGGCCTGAGATCAGGTGGGCGGAGCTTAGGTGTATAAAAAAGCTTTGCTCACTTACTTATAATCACAACGATGTCGAGTAGTGAAGAAAGCAGCGATGATGAGCCACCTGCAAAAAAGACCAAGAGTGATATACGGGAATATATTTCCATACAGCCACGGTCACAGAGAACTTCAAGAAAGTTTAAAACGAATGGCCACGTGTACGATGTTACATTTGAAAGATATAAAAAACCGTTTGAATTTACACATCAACTTTTCAATGACATGGTGAAACAGTTATACAGAGAAGCACGGGTCAATGACAACGATCAAATTCGTATCTCCATAAATCATCCTGACCTAGCATTTGGTATCCACATTCCGTTCGGGAATGCAACACACATTTCTGGAGATACGCTGTTGAACGAAATAGAGAAAGTATCACAAAGCAACCACAAGTTTGAGATTCATGACGGGCATCTCCAGTTAGAAATGACACATGTCATTATGCCTGAGGGAGATGGTGGTAAAAGAAGAAAGAGGACGTTTGGATCGCACATGAGCATTGAGAACATGTCCAAAGTCAAACGAAGTATGGTGAAGATAGACAATGCTCACGACACTATGTGCTTGGCACGATCAATTGTGGTAGGGATATGTAAACTCAATAAAACGGACGATACAGCCTGGAAGAAGCGATGGCATTTGATGAGACAATCTGCAAAATTACTTCAAAGCCAAGAAGCCAAGACATTGTTAGATAGTGTGGGCATCAGTCCAAATCAACCTTGTGGTGTAGAAGAATACAAGAAGATTGAAGCCCACTTTATCCGACTATGTGATCAAAGTGTGGCCCCAATTTGAGAAAATGGACGTTTTGTTCAATCACCCACCTCTGACAGACAAAGCAAAGTGATTTACATTAATCATCATGATAGATATTATGATTGCATTTCACCGATTAAAGGTTTTCTGGGATGCAGATACTTCTGTGAACACTGTAACTACGGTTATAGCAACAGAGAAGCCCACATGTGCAAGAACATTAGCCTGTGTTTCACCTCAACACTCTGCCCAAAAGAAGGAGTCTTTCCAGGTGGTCAGTGTGGTAGACTATTTCACAGTCAGTTATGTTTTGAAACAAGGAAAATCTACAAAAACAGCTGTGAAAGTGTATATAATTGCAAGACCTGTGGCCTAATGGTTGTGGGTACAAAGAAGAACCATCTCTAAGAAATGCAGGTATTGCAAGAAAGTTGTGGATGCAGAACATCAGTGTTATATCCCCACGTACAAAGAACCAGAGAACATGAAGTCACCGACTGTACCTTTCATCTTCTTTGACTTTGAGTGCCGATTTGATTTGGGTGAACATATACCAAACTTTTGTGTTGCTCAGCGTGCTTGTGGAGACTGTATGTGTCAATCCATGGAAAGCCCGTGTCAGAAATGCGAAGCTGTGGATGAGGCAAGAAAAAAAATATTTCGTGGTAACAACACCTTGTCAGAATTTTGTGCATGGCTGTTTCAACCTAGTCACAAAGGTACCACAGTGATTGCTCACAACTCACAAGGATACGATGCACAGTTTATTTTGAGGCACTTACTGACACATGATACAGTCAAACCAGAATTGATCATGAATGGAAGCAAAATTCTAATGATGAAAGCCCATCATCTGAGTTTTCTCAACATGCCTTTGTCCGATTTCCCCGACACGTTTGGATTGACTGAGATGGCAAAAGGATGGTTTCCATTTTATGCCAACACGGATGAATACCAAGACTACATTGGAGACTATCTCCCCGTACATTTTTACAGACCCAACAGCATGAAACCTGACAAGAGAGAAGCGTTTCTGAAATGGTACAATGCAAAAGTGGCACAAAAGGCTGTGTTTCACTTTCAGTTAGAAATGCAAAAGTACTGCAAATCAGATGTGGACATCTTGAGACGAGGTTGTGGAGAGTTTAGGAAAGAACTGTTGGCCAGTGACCAAATTAATCCGTGCCTGGAAGCGACCACTCTAGCTCAAGTGTGCAACAAAGCTTGGCGTAAAAATTCAATGCCTCCAAAGACCTTGGCTGTAATCTCTGATGACGGGTATCCAAACAAAACTCGATACTCAATCAAAGGGATTCGTTGGATAGAAACAACTGCTTCCATTGAGAATAAGCACATTCGCCATGCATTAAATGGAGGTGAAGTACAAATTGGACCCTATTACGTTGACGGATTCCACAAAGAGACGAACACCGTATACGAATTCATGGGGTGCTGGTCACACGGATGTCCAAAATGTTACCCAAGGAGAGACAGTGTGAACGGTTACACACTTCAAACTATGGAGCAGTTATACAATGCCACAACCTTTCGGTTGAAAGACTTGGCACAACAAGGTTACAACACAGTTGTAATGTGGGAATGTGACTTTGATCAGAAATGCAAGATTGAACCAGAATACAGAGATACTGTGAACCGTTTCTTTCCCTTCCAAGAACCTATTATACCTCGGGATGCTTTGTTTGGTGGACAAACCAATGCCGTTCAATTGTACCATGAAGTGGATACAACCACCAAGGAAGAAATCAAGTATGCTGACATTTGCTCACTGTATCCATTCGTGAACAAGTACAAAGCATACCCTGTGGGACATCCCAACATCTTAAGTCAAGAGATGATTGATATAAAGAACATTGGAAAGTACAAGGGACTCATCAAATGTCGTGTATTGCCACCACAAGACCTGTGGCTACCAGTCCTACCTATTCACTGTAGCAAGAAAATGATCTTTACACTGTGCCGTACTTGTGCTGAGGAAGAGTGTGAAAAATGCAATCACACTCTGTACAAACGCATTTTGACAGGTACCTGGACCCATGTGGAAATAGCTAAAGCTCTTGAGGTAGGATACCAATTGGTAGACGTCTTCCACATCTGGCACTGGGACACATGGAGTAAAGATGTGTATAAACAGTATATTGACAAATACTTGAAACTGAAACAAGAAGCAAGTGGTTACCCTAATTGGGTAAAACCAGAAGATGATGAAGCCCGCTTTAAACAGAATTACTTTCAGATAGAGGGTATCTGGCTCGACAACGTGAAAAAGAACAAAGGAAAAAGAGCGTTTGCCAAAACCATGTTGAACTGCTTGTGGGGTAAGAATGCACAAAACAATGTTCAAACCAAAACCGAGTATGTGACTAAGGTGAACCGGTTGTATGACCTACTCTCCAACCGTCATGTCACTGTGCAGTTTGCCGAGATTTTCGATCATGACAACTTCATGTTGGTGAATTACTCGGATGAAACAGACGCAACACAGCCCCATTCATCTTCAAATCCAGTGGTAGCTGCCTTCGATACGTCCTATGCTCGACTTGAACTTTACACCCAGTTGGAAAAACTTGGAGATCGGGTACTGTATTTTGACACAGACAGTTGTATGTACATCTATGACCCTGACCAGTACAACATTCCAATTGAAGAGAGTCAGTTGGGAAAGTGGACAGATGAAGTACCACATGGACGCATTGTCAAATTCGTGGCATTAGGGCCAAAAAACTATGGGTATGAATATATCGATGAAAAAGGAAATCGACATCAGAAATGCAAAGTAAAAGGCATCACTTTGGATTACAATGCTAGTCAGAAAGTCAATTTTAAGACTATGGTCGACTGTGTACAAGATCGCGAACATTACAAAACAGTCATCGAATATGAATCCCGAATCAAGAGACATAGAAATCGCAAAGTGATCAGTGAGACACAGACCAAGACGTTCCGCTCGGTGTATACAAAACGCGTGGTCGTGGACAAATATAAGCTAATAAGAAACCTGCTGCATTTTGCAACGAGTTATTTTTTACTTGGGCACAGCGCATTGGAAACAGAATAATTCACCAGACGATGGAGGATCCCTCCTGTTTAAACCAAGTTTATGATATCTTTAGTGATGTACGAGAGCGTGATCTTCCAAGCAGCTATAAAAGTTTGGTCATTCAACGGATTTTTGCCATTTACAACCTGCTACGCAACTTGATCTCTAACGTGTGGTACATATACATTGATACCATAAACATTGATACAGTGGAGAAACTGAACCGTTTTGATGAGCGTATGTATCTCAGATTAACTATCGGAACGACACACCAGAGGATATACTTGCCATTTTACTGACTCCAGAACCTATCACTTGTGCACAAATGTTTAACACTTTTGGTAAACAGTGCGCCGCAATATTCAAACAAAATAGGCCAAATCCTAGTGAACAGTTCTTTCAAGATCCCGATTTCAACAACTTATAAAGGTTTGGGTTGGGAGACGAATCCCTCTGGGACACCTACAAAATAAGATACTACGCAGAGTACTTGCAAGACGAATGAGAAGCCAAAAAATGGAAAATACTTCACTACTGGAAAAAAACATAACTCCAATTCGGAATCCATGGCGTAGAGCTGTGTTGTTGGCTGTGCGTGTACTTGGAATTCAATCAGAACAGGCGTTAAGACAATCCGAGGAACTGTTTGACGAAGTGCGCATGGCTTTAAATGCTATGGGATATACCATGATATTGCCGGAATGGATGATGTATAAAGAAAGACTGATTCATGATGTGTGTCATAGTTTACATTTTTGACTGATGTTGTTCAAGTGTTTATTTGCTATGATGTATAAAATAAAATGTTGTCATGTCAATGCTGTTATTATTTCTTGGACCATCATGGAAAGTAGTTTAATTTTTCAAGATCCTAGTAACATTTTCATCTCAGGGCCAAGTGGTTCAGGAAAGACTCAATTTGTAAAAAAAACTTATTGAGTACAAAACCGATTTATTTCATGTGGTACCACAACACATCGTCTGGTGTTACAAAGAATGGCAAAGTGCCTACGCACAGTTACAAGAACGTGAAGCTATCAAATTCATTCAGGGTATCCCTGAGGATGATGAAGAGATAGTAGACGATACAATCTTACCACACCTCGTCATATTTGATGATATGTTAGGAGAAAAATAAGAGGAAAAAATTAAATTATGGTTCACACGAAAGGGACACCATAGAAATGCCACTGTCATTTACATCACACAAAACATGTTCCAACAATCCAAGGCTAGTCGTACTATCAGCTTGAATGCACACTACATGGTATTATTTCAAAACACAAGAGATAAAGGTCAGATCAAAACACTTGCGAACCAAATACAACTACCCCATTTGGTGATGGCGTATCAAGATGCAACCTCTACACCTCATGGATATCTTATCATTGACTTTCATCCAAGAACACCCGAACTGAATCGTTTAAGAACAGATGTGTTCCATCGGTGGGTAACAGGTGAAGATCGAGGACCGATCGTCTACACTACAGTATAAAATGACTGGAACATGACACCCGATCATCATTAAGTATACAGCTACCATGGAAAACACACCACATACAGTGATCAAAGCTCTAGAATCGTTGAGTCGGGAAAAGAACCCAACGAAACGACAAGAACTGGTAGAATCAGGATTAACAGAGATGGTGAAATGGTTCACCTTAGCTGAACGACTCATCTTAGAGAAAAAAGTAACCGTGCCAAAACAGATGATGAATTTTATGGAACGCAACAAAGACATTTTAAGACAGTTAGCTGATCAACATGTGGATCTGACCACAAAACGACAACTTATTTTAAAACCTGGCGGTGGAGGTTTCCTTGGGGGCACCATCATTCGTACCCTGCTTCGATGGAACGGGACCAAAGCTGAGAGAAAATTTGGTCCAGTAGCAAGAAAACAACCACCCAAACGAAAGTCACCAGCCAGGAAACGGTCACGACAACACCCACGAAAACAGCTAACCAAACGCAAGTCATCGGTAAGGAAACAAACAAGGAAGAAGCAGGCATTGCCTCATGACCGATTTGTCACTGTAAGAAGAAAACGCTCTGTATCAACTGGAACACCAAAAGTATCCCCCATACTGATTCGACGTGATGTTGCATCAGTGACATCATCTAAAGCATCACCACTTGTGGCCCAATTCTCTCCACTGACCTCATCTACTCCCCGTTCTAATAGAAGTTCGATGAGGTCTGGGTTGGCTACACCACAAGGATCAATGAAGGTTTCTCAAAACCCTACAGTTCGACGACAATTGTTTGACCTTTCCAATTCTTCAAGTGGGCGTTCATCATGATCATCATCATCATCATCAAGATTTTCACTAATCCCAAGTCTCCATTCCCCTTTACCTACTGCCGTTACTGCGATGAGAAATTCAGGACCACTGAGTAGTGCTGGCAATATCGCTTTACAAGCCCTTCAACAGTGGTATAAATAAAAGAGACCAAACATTTCATCATCATTTGTCATCATGAAGCGCAAACAACCACTCGTTCGCAAACATGGCAAAATGTTGCTTGCTTTGACAGAAGCCTCGCCCAAATTTCGAAAGAAGATTATTCAAGAAGCACCAAAAGAATTGGTGGATTGTATTGCTGAATGTTGTCACAACAATTTAAAAGGCAATGTAATACTGTCAGAGGCTCAGAAGCGTCGATTGCATTCTAAGAGACAACACCTCCGACAGTTAGCGACCAAGAAGGTATCAGTTCGAAAAAAGAAAATCATTCTCAATCAGAAAGGTGGTTTTCTACCCCTGTTGGCACTTGCACCACTCTTAGCCAAAACAATTATACCTCTTGCTGGTGAAATCATTCGGAAAATATGAAGAAGATGGCCTTTGTTCCAGTTCGGTTGTCGATGGAAGAAAGAACAACGACCTCGGTTACCCCCATCCCCTCAAGTGAGTCAGACTTCATCATTACAGAAAGAAATGAATCAAGTTCTTGACGACAATCAATTGTCTGAGTCAGAAAAAGCACAACAATTTGGAGAAGTATTACATCGCTTTCAAGTGTCATATAAAGAAGCACTCAAACCCTCCAGACCACACATGGCTGAGAAAACAACGAGTACAGTGACTGAAAAGAAAGAGGAAAAACCGATGACCTTGAAAGATCAAATTCTAGATAGTGTTCCAACGACCATGCGGCGAAAGGCTACTCTCTTGTTAAACATGCTGAAAGACCATCCTCACTTAAGTTGGGATGAACATGGCCTGTTAGAATATGATGGAAAACCCGTTGAAGGTTCAAATATTATTGATCTGGTCAATGATGTACTTCGACAGCGGAAAGGGTCAAATCCATGAGGATGGGAACAATTTTCTAGAGGACTGAGAGAGGTCAACATCCCACAAGAAGTCGTGGGCAATAAACGTCGATGGAATTTCATACAAACACCAGATGATGATGAAGAAGAAGAGGAGGAGGAAGATTTTTATGATAGTTTTGCATACGCACCTACATCAAAGAAACGAAGACCTATTAAAAAGGAAGAACCCGAGGAGATATTAACCCATTCGTCATGGGACGCCTACTAAAGAAGGACACGTTACTTCCTCACCTGTACTATGATACTGATAATCCTACGAGTTTTGGAGGAATTCATGGACTCTACAAGGCAGCGAAAAAACAGTTGAAATCTATCACTTTAGAGGATGTACGAGACTGGTTGAGAAGTCAAAGAACCTACACGTTGCATAAAACAATACGACAAAAATTTGGACGTCGACAGACTGTGGTAGGAGGTATCGATCATCAATGGCAAGCTGATCTCGCAGATATGCAACGTATGTACAAAGAGAATTCACCATATCGCTACTTACTATGTGTCATTGATGTGTTTTCAAAAATGCTTGGGTAATACCCATCATTGACAAAACTTGAAAGACGCTCATCCAAGCCTTTCAGTCTATTCTAAAAGAAGGCCGAAAACCACTCTCTTTGCAAACAGACAAAGGCCGAGAATTTTTTAACAAAGAATTTCAGAAGTTTCTAGACAAGCATGACATTCATTTCTTCACGTCTGAAAACCCAGAAACTAAAGCGAGTATTGTTGAACGTTTTCAACATACGCTTAAATCAAGAATGTGGAAATATTTTACTCATCACAAGACCCGTCATTATGTGGATGTATTGCAACTATTGATACATGGCTACAATCATCGTTTTCATCGAAGCATCGGACGTACCCCTGCATCTGTGTCTAGAGAAAATGAGCATGAAGTCACAAAGACATTGTATGGCAACCATCAAAAGAAAAATAAGAAATCAACTGATTTGAAAGTGGGTGATATAGTGCGCATCAATAAAACCAAGCAAACATTTGCCAAAGGCTATCTACCCAACTGGACAGTGGAATTGTTCAAAGTGGTTCGCATCAACAGAACACATCCATTGACCGTAAAACTTGAAGACTTGGCTGGAGAAACTATCGCCGGATCCTTCTACAGGGATGAAATTAAACATATAAAAGATGATGAGCTATACGAAGTGGAATCAGTTCTTGATCGGCGTACAAGGCGTGTAGGCGGTAAAACTTTTCAAGAAGTGAAAGTGAAGTGGCTTGGATATCCTAAAAAGTTTAACAGTTGGATTCCAAAATCGCATTTAGTATAAAGTATAAACGTCATGAACAGCATGTCTCAGTCCGATACCAGCAGTGTTCAGGTAGACAACAGTATACAGACAGGGAAAAGTGAGGTACCAAACAACAGAATCACTTTCTTGACACAGATTGTGATCATCTTTATCATCGTCATCGTGTCATTAGTGAACCTGTGTCTCAACAGTCCAGATCGTGAACTTTGGTTGCTGCTGATGAGTACTTCTATCGGATACATTCTACCAAACCCAAGTTTAAAATTTAAGAAATCATAAACTCTTTCTACATCACTCTCATCAGTGATAGTTCGATGGCATTGTACCCAAACAACACACAATGTTGTTTTAGAACCAAGCTGGCAAAAACCATTGATGTCGACAAACAAAATTGGGAAGTGGCTCTCGTGGAAATGATCGTTCCCACACAAGTCAGAAACATCGAAGAGGATGAAGGAAAATTATACGTCGTGACTAAAGATCCAGAACTGGCTGCAGCCTTTTCACAAGTGAAAAACGGGTGTGAATTAGAAGGCAAAAAATGGGCAATGCCCCTTTGTATTCCTGCAGGCATCTATGCGTCACCACAACATCTCAATGACGAAATGGACAAGGCTATTAAACAAGCCACTAAAACAATTTTAACTCATAGACACCTCACATTTGGACTTGATTTTTCCGGCTTGTCAAAACGTGTCAAGTTTACCGGTAATAGTGGATCAAAGATCGGCTTGGAACTTCATCCATCCCTCCTTACGAAACTTGGAGGAGAGAGAAGTACTGAGGTGTTTCCGGACAGAGACAACAGCAGATTCAAGTACGGTGTGGACCTCTTCACGAAGATGAACCATCTGTTTGTATATACCGATCTGGCAGAACACACTTTGATAGGGGATGTCGAAGCACCCATTTTACGCGTTGTGCCATTTGACGCAAAAACAAAAGCAGGGGCTAATCCACACATGCACTTTGAATTTCTAAATCTACACTACATACCTGTCAGCAGATCATATTTCAACGAGATCAGTATCAATATAACCGGCGACACAGGGGATTCAGTTCATTTCACTCACGGGAAGTCGATGGTGAAGCTTCATTTTAAAAGAAAGACACGATGATTTCAGTTTACCGTGGTCAACCTCGACAAGTCGGATATGGTTTGGGTTCCATGTTCAAGAAAATGGCCAGCAACATCTTACCCATGGTGAAACCCATCGTGAATTCAGGACTACAGACTCTGAAAAAAGAGGGCTTTAAACAAGGTATAGGAGCCGTAAAAGATATTCTGTCTGGCCAAAATGTAAAGACAGTGATCAAGAAACGGGGTAAAGCATTGTTGAAAGATGTGGGTCAGAAAACTCTGAGAGGTATAAAGCTTCGAGAATTCAAACGTCGACATCATTCTGCTTCCAGCACGTCAAGGAGACACAACAAAAAAAGAAAAATCTCATCACGACCGTTAGATATTTTTGATTGAACAACATGATGCAACACGGCTCTTGCGAGTGTAGCAAAACTGAATTTGATGTGACACATGTCCCACCTACCATGACAGCAATGCAAGATGCACAGTGGACAAAACATTATCCTGTGTCAGCACTGAGCAATTCATCTCCCATTGAATTTGTAATTCCTGCTCAATCAGAAAAGTGGACTGATATCAACCAGAGCTACTTGTACCTGAAAGTCAAAGTAGTCAAACCGGATGGCACTAATCTGGCTGGCGATGGAGAAACATCCACAGTAAATAATTTCTTCCACAGCTTGTTTAGCAGTATTGATGTGTACCTGAACAACAAACTGATCACCAATAATGCTGACACATATGCGTACCGGGCCTACATTGAGAATTTGCTGTCTTATTCTACGGACAGTAAATCAACACAGCTCTACGCTACGGAAATGTGGAGTCCTGACACGGCGGGTCATATGCAAGAGCATACAGTTGCGGAAGATAATGAAGGATTTAAGAAAAGAAGAACACGTATCCACCAGAGTCGTGTTCTGGAAATGTGCGGACGTCTGCATTTAGACCTGTGTTTGCAAGACAAGTACCTTCCAAATGGTGTAGAGATACGACTGCGACTCAACAGAACCCCAGTCAGTTTTTGCCTGTTTGGAGCAGAGGCAAAAATCCAGTTATTTCAAGCTGGATTCAATGTTCGGACTGTTGACCTGTTACCCGTAGTGGCCAACAACTTAAACCATGGCATGAAGATCCCAATTCGCCGAGCTGAGGTGAAAACTTTCACCATTCCTGGAGGCCAGCGATCAAAGATCGAAGATCATTTATTTCAAGGACAGTTGCCCAAACGTATCATTCTGGGCCTGGTAAAGAATACAGACATGAACGGTGATCTGGCAACCAACCCATTTGATTTTCAACATTTCAACTTGTCAAAGTTAGAAGTCAGTGTAGACGGAAAGACGACACACAACTTGCCGTTCCAGCCCAACTTTCCCACAGGAGAAATTTTGAGATCATACATGTCCCTGCATCAAGCCACGGGATCACTCGGTTTAAACCGCTCCATGGGTCTGACAATGGACGATTACATGCAGGGGTACACACTGTGGGGCATTGACTTAACGCCAGATCAAGGACCAGAAGAGGGACAACTGCATCCTATAAAAACGGGGAACTTGCGAATCGAGCTTCAGTTTCGTGCAGCTCTTGGTGACCCCATCAACGTGATTGTGTATGCCGAATACGACAGTCAGATAGAGATTAACGGGTTCAGAGAAGTAATCACAGACTATTAACCATGAGTAAATCAGGAGAACAGCTGGCCAAACAACTATACGAAGAAATCTACAACTTGAATAGGCGACACGATATTGTAAAGAGTTTAAACCATCATGTGGTGCATGAATTGCAGACAGATATCTTTGATATCGTGAAAGAAAACTGTTATGGTTGCATTGTTGATCATCCCAGTCAGACCCAACATTCCCTATGTTTGTTTAGCAGCAAAAGTGAGTGGGTCGAGATGTTTCTGAACAGTGCATTAAAAAACTGCACATGTATCAAGTGATGGAAAGATGGTACGCTGAACTACAAAACATGGATCTCACACGCGCTGAGAAAGCTGATGCTTATCAGATGTGGGCAAATATAAAGGCTAGTGTAGATACGAACAAGATCACACCATTGGAAGCTTTTGAGTGCGAATGGGCGGGATGAATTAAACAAGATTGGGAAAATGGAAACGATTGAGTTGCAGTATATTTTGGATCATTCAACAATTCTAGCTCCCTTGAATGCCGTGGTATGTGCTAAAGATCAGCTACCACAACGTAGACCAGAGAATGTAAAAGCTTACATAGTGAATACCCACAATTCGACTCAATCTGGTGAACATTGGGTGGCTGTGTTTTTCAACGATAAATCGACTTACTACTTTGATTCGTATGAACAAAAACCACTCCATCGTGACATTCAACGTTTCTTGGAAAGACATGGACCCTATACATGAAATCTCATGAGACTTCAAGGATACAACACGTTTGTGTGTGAAGCATATTGTTTGTTTGCTTTGCATTTTCTTGTTCGAGGATGTGATTTAACACGGGTGCTTAGAGCTAAATTCCGGACAGAGGATCAACCTCACTTCAATTTGAACGATTCCAATGTGGGATGTTGGTTTTACCAGAACTATGCAGAACTGTACAAACGTGCAAGAAGACAAGTTTGTAATCAGCGCCAACAAACACGCACAGCTAAACATCCACCAAAATTTGGAGATGGTCGTGCGTGTTTTGAATTACTGACGAATAGTTTAGACCCATTCTACTTTCATTAAAGTGTAGTGTTATGTACTTGTTGTTAATAGTGTTTGCATTGTTCATATTGTTTGTTCATATTATTGTTGCAATGTTCATAGAGTTCAATGAAATGCTAAAACGGATTTGATTTCTTGTTGTTTATGTTTATCTTACACATTAACAATTGTGATATATTCCCTCTCGAATATAGTTGATGGCCCTGAAAAGGGTCGTATTTGGTTTTTTGTGATCCTGAATTACTCGGAGTCACCCTACTAACTCTGAATAATCAGGGTCAAACCATATGCCATAATAGGCTGAACGCACTGTAGGCCCGTGTTTAGAGAAAACACAGGCAGGCCAGGCATACACTTGATAGGGTGCCCTACAAAACGGGCACTTCTGAAGCCGTGTGAAGCACCTGACGCATACAATGTCCTGATATCGACACTGGTTTATGTGGTATATATCCTCCTCCCTCTCCTCTAAATACACACCACACTTTTCGAACCAGAGTATTTGTTCGGACATTGTGATTTCATCCTTCTTCTTTAAAAAAAACAACACTTATATAGTTATGAAAAAAAGTAGGTCAGTAGGTCAATCCACCCCATGTCAAGGCCAAAGGCAATGCTATCCAACTCAGGTCAAGGTTAAACTTCGTTGTTGTTTTTTCATTGGATGGAAATTACGTTCTCTGATTGGTGTGTGCCAACACTCAATAGAAAGTAGGTCAATCCGCCTCAAGACTATAAAAGCACACTGCATCGTATCATAATCCCACTACCTACCCAACCATGGAAAGCTACGTAACCTCTGATCTCGTTAACAACGCCATACAGGCTGCTGATTTGTTTGAGCTGACGACAGCTGCTAACCAGGCATCAGTCTCGTACACTCCGACTCCGGTGTACCAACCCAGCTACCAACCAACGTATCAACCTCAGCCTCCACCACACCAGCAGCAACCAGTACATCAACAACAACCAATGCATCACCAACCGACAGTGCAGGCCAGTAAATAATGTTGGACAATGTATTCTGAGGGAACTCAAAGAGGTGAACAACAACCTCATCAAATTGCAACAGAGAATGGAAGAAGTGGAATTCCGTATCAAATTGAAAACAGACAAGCTGGTGGTGCCTATCACTTTCATTCCAGAAAATGTGGAATCATCCAACAAACATCCGCTTGATGGTGGATCCCATTCTAAGAATGGACTTGGAGCCCATTGTAAAGACATACAAAATAGTAAAAAGAGTAAGAAGTAGAGAAAAAAACAACGGCCCTTTTCAGGGCCAACCCAGGTGTCTCGAAAGGACATTTTTTACAATTGTCAAACCAAGTAATAAAAGTATCAAACGAAATGAATTCATGCCATTCGTTTTCAGACTGAGCTATGGATAAGTCACATATAACTGACATGGACAACGACTGCATATCTGACATGGACAAAATACAAGCCCGATACCAACGTACGCTTAAAATAACAACAACACTCAGGAGTATCGTAGCCAAATTGAGTGAATGTTACTATACTGATCTATACTATGATGATATCTTAAATATCATTGAAGCACATTTCATCACCATAGAACATGTTGAATATCTGCTGAAGAAAATCATAGACAGTCATGAGTAACCACTACTCTGTGGGGGAAAAAACGGCCCTTATCAGGGCCAACCCAAATGTCTCGAAAGAGAATATACCTCAATTGTCACCATTTCTTTCAAATTCCCTTCAAAATGATTTTTTCATTAAAATATGATCCAATGTTTTATAAAAGTTTACAAAAATAAAAATGTTACAAAAAAAAGTCATCACAACTACAAATTTAACAGCAATTCTGCTATGTCAATACAAAGTAGGTCAATCCACCTCAGGTCAAGGCCAAAGGCAATGCTATCCAACTCAGGTCAAGGTTAAACTTCGCGTTATTGTCATTGAATGAAAAAAACGTTCTCTGATTGGTGTACGCTAACAGAAGAAAGTAGGTCAATCCGCCTCAAGGCTATAAAAGCGCACCGCATCAAGCATTCTGTCATATTCTCGCTGCACAACCATGGAAGAAATTCAGCAACTGATTGAATTTGTCAACGAATTGATGGGGTTGATCGAACAACAACGCAATGAGTGGAGACAACAGCAAGACCATATTGCACAATACCATTTGGAAGAAATGCTACATCAGGTGATGTTGAGACAAAAAAAACATGACGATGAAACGATCACCGAAATCAAGGACGATGAGGACAATGTCACCGAAATCAAGAAAGATGAGAACGACGCCATCGAAATCGAGGACGATGAGGTCAATACGACTTATGTTATATGGAGGAACGATGCCTTCGAAACCAAGCACGATGAGAACGAAGTCACCGAAATCTAAAGAAGAAACCAAAAGGCCCTTTTCAGGGCCAACCCAAATGTCTCGAAAGGACATTTTACAATTGTCAATCCCCTTTAACTTACATAATGTTAAGAAGTGGTCCTCCTTTAACTAAGAAATAAAACATGACGTCAAAATGACAATATTGCGTCATTAGAATGTTTGGTATGCAAGGTCATACTCTTTCTCTCTATCAGATCTTAAGTCATCCTAGTTAGATCTAACAGGTAGGACATGTTTTTTATTACATGCAACATACGGTGCCATAAATCTTTTTTCGATAAAACACAAGGTGCCATAAATTTTTCGTCGGTGCCATAAATTTTAAACCCGGTGCCATATTTTTTTTTTTTTAAATCAGGGTGCCATATTGCCACCCTTCACTACTGATAGATTTGGAGTTAATTCGTAAATTTCTATGCAGGAATCCTAGTTTTCGACTGGCTTTGCTTGTTATTAGCTCACCAGAGCACGAAGTGCTCAGGGTGAGCTATTGGGATCACCCTTCGTCCGTCGTTCGTCGTCGTCCGTCGTCCGTCGTCAACAATTTGCTTTAAAAGACATCTCTGAAACCGCTGGACAGAATTTGATAAAACTTAGCATGTATGATCCTTGGGTGGGCCTCTACAAAAATTGCTCAAATAAAGTTGATCCATGAAGAACTCTGGTTGCCATGGCAACAAATAGAAAAAATAATTGAAAACTTTGAAAATCATCTCCTCTGACACTGCTGGACAGAATTTGATAAAACTTGGCATGTATGATCCTTGGGTGGGCCTCTACAAAAATTGCTCAAATAAAGTTGATCCATGAAGAACTCTGGTTGCCATGGCAACAAATAGAAAAAATAATTGAAATCTTTGAAAATCATCTCCTCTGAAACAAATGGTCAGAATTTATTTTCCTTTGGCACAAATATTCACCTCATGAATGTCTACCATAATTGCTAAAATAAAGTTGATCCCTTGAAAAATGAGGCCCCTAGGGGGTTGGCTAATTTCCTTATATACTCTTTATAGAAAACATCAAAATACTTTTTTTATGAAGCCAGCTGTGAGAATTTAATTTCCTTTGGCCCAAATGGTTACCTCATGATTGTATACCAATATGGCTAAAATAAAGTTAATTCCTAAAAAAATGAGGTCCCTATGGGGTTGGCTAATTCCCTTATATACTCTTTATAGAAAACATCAAAATTCTTCTTCTGTGCAAAGGCCAATTTGGGGCCGAAATTTGGCCCCATTCCCATCCGTAAAAGTATTTTTAGTATTTTGCAAAATAGATTCACAATTTTCTCTGACCATGTAAATTAACCAAATTTCGCGGATTTACTTTCTCTTTTGACAACTTGTAAATAAAAGGAATCTGAAACGATATTAAATAATTTTCGAAATATTTTGTTACAGATTATTATTTAAAAGTTTAATCATGTTATGCAAAAGTTAAATCAACCATTTTAACGAACTGCTTTCATTTATACAATACAATATTATATATTATATTATCTTCAATTAATAAATTTCAGAATTTTACTTCCATGAAATTAATGGTCAGGATTGATTTCATGAATGTCTGCCATGATTGCTAAAATGAAGTTGATCTCTGGTTTGTCATTTGATTTCCTTATAGAAAAAATCATCTTGAATATGCTGATTTACACTGGTGAGCGTTTATGGCCCTTGGGCCTCTTGTGTTCTGGATATGTTCACTCCAGTCTAGATATTTCGTGATTGTGCATCCAAGGTATTTTATTGATGTTTCGTGTTTAAGTGTATGTCCATGAAGCGGTTATATCGCCAAGTGATATATTTTTTTCCAGGTAAAAATGTCAGACGAATCCTTTGAAATCGTTGGCGTTGATGGAAGTTTTATTGAAAAAAAAAGTGACAGTGACATCAACCCTTTGAAAAGCGTTCAAAAAGTAAAAACAACTGATATCACTGCTAACACACAGTGTATTCGCCTGTACATAGTGTTCCTCCGCTAGATATAGCACGATAGGGCTGAGCATGAAAGTCAAAGACTTGATTGCCCAAAATGTGAAAGAAAATTCAAATGGAGATCTAGTTAGATAACTTAAAGTCGTCTGATATCACATGAATAAATCACTTGTGCCTACACTCTCATGTTAATTGTTTTTTTGTTTTTTTTTCTTATACTCTTCTTTCAGTAAATGTTGATGCCAAATATTTTTGAGCCAATTTTGTCCAAACAGTTTTGTTGTTAGCTCATCTAAGCATACATCTCATGTCGTTTATCAAGTAACTGTGGCCATGTCTTCACAGAAAATATCATTTGATGTCCATTTTGTAAAGTTTTCTAATTTTTCGTCACCTTATTTTGCAATTCGTTCTTTTCGATTGATTGTCCATGTTAATTTTCATTTTTTAATGTTGCTCCATTATAATTATTAGACCGAGAGAGCTATGAACTTGAAAACTTGCATTAACATCGACCTTAATGAGAAGAGCTCATTACTTAGTCTCTATATTCATGATATTCCAGTATTCACAATGTTCAGGAGACTAAAAATATCAAGGTGGATAAATCTTTAATTTATTGCTAACTATGCCCCTTCCGGAGAGAATTGTATGAAATTTTTGCGGCAAGCAACTTTTATGCATATACTCAATAATTAAACATTGTTGAAACATTAAGACTATGTTCAGTAGCATGATAAATTTTAAGTCAAGGTAGATAACTCTTACAAAAATAGTTTTTTGGGCCTTCTAATATCTGTTAAAAGATAGCAGTATACTATACCAACCAACTTTATATAGATTTTTGTATACATTATATATCTTCCTTGTTAAGACAGGTTTGTCATGAATTCAATTCAAATGTGCTTAGTATATTAGGAGTTTTATGACAATGATTTATATAGTCCAGCACTATGTCCAGGGACAACTCTTGTTGTTATATACATTTGTTTTAAACAGCTTTTAGTATTTTCTATGGAAGAATCTATATTCTCCGTTTAATTGTTCAACAATTATTCTAATCACCATTTAAAGCTACTGGGCTCCAGATATTGGTTGAAAATTATTCTTCGTGTTTGTGTTATTTTCGTTGTTATGCTGTTATTTTTTCGAAACATGATTTTTCTTTTCATGATTTCTTTGAAGGTATCGTTAAACAAATATTCGAGTAACTATCGCAATTAAAATAACATAGCTCGGTATCTCCTATAGTATAGTTTCCAGTATGAAACAGAACACCAACTTATTTACTATGTTGATCATTTGGTTTTAGTGCAAGTTAAGTCTCTAGTGGCACTATTTGAAAAATTTGAAGAGGGCGTTTTTCCACTCATTTGAAGGTTAGCGTCAGTATAATCATTGGTTTAATATTTCGTTATGGCTGTGTGCAACCTACCATCTAAATTGAAATAAATAAGATATTTTAATAAATATCAAGGGTTTTAGAATTAAATGCCTTCCTAATGACTGAAATAAAAAATTACCTCATGTGACCTGGCGCCGTGTGATAGTATTGAACACTCGTGATTTCGGAACAACTACTGATATTTCATTACATTCATATTTAAAAAAACAAAAAAACAACAACAACAAAGCATTGATACTGTACTGTACTAAACGATTGTATTGAGAAACTTAAAGTGAGTTCATTTCTGGCTGAATATTTACTTATTCTTATCTTAATCTTTTGTCTTTGTGGTCGTTTATACAGTGGTAAATTACTTCTTCTAAATCTTGTGTTGCAAAATTGCAGTTTTCACATTTAAGGTTCTTCCATATTTTACCTGAAACTTAATGAAAAAGAACTTAAATCAAAATATTTAATTGCAAAATATGATACAAATTTGTTCCCATCACTTTTGTTAAACTCGCTAATTATGATACAAATAATTCCGTAAATTCGCTAGTTATGATACAGGATCCGTACTAAATATGATACAGTCGTTACGCAACCCATGACTGTGAAATTACAGCAATATGTGGTATATAACCAATCAGTGAGTCAGAATTTCTTTACCCGGTTTTTAATACACTCTTTTTGTACAATTAAACACCAATGATTACTGTGACTGAAACCAACAATTCAAACAATTGGTGTTACACGCATAGCCTTAACGCGTATCTTCACAATTCGCTGGTGATTCTTGAGGATTTCACGTATTATCTTGGAATATAAGACTTAACGTGTACATTGGAAAGAGAGATTGCAAGTCGTTACAACAAAGAACAAAAGGTTTACTTACATTTAGCGGGTATTTACATACGAAAATAGTGATCAACTTATGCTGTATACAAAATCAATACGTACTGTTCACTAGCGGAAGTAGTAGATACAGTTGGATTCATGATTGTGGATACACATTATCAAAGAAATTGCAAAAAGTTACTATCTTTCCATATTTCATATCTGAACAACCAAAGGAACTGCAAAGAATTAATCTACTTATAACAGAAGATATGGAAGTTCATAATATTTCTGATGATACAGATGAAGATCTTGAAGCAGAGCTGAAAGAAGAAACAAAATACCATTACTGTTGGATAAAGAATCTTAATAGATTATTGTATGACCAAAACAAACATAAGGAGAAAACACACTTCTGTGATCTTCTTCTTCTTTTGTATGTATATGTTTTGTATTATTTACGACTAGAAACTGTATAGTTTATGTCGAAAATAAAATTTCTGTTCTGTTCTGTGATCGTTGTCTCTATTGTTCTCACGAGAAGATATACTAACAAAATACAAAGAAGACTGTGAATGTATAAACAAATCGTCAACAAGAATAGAAATGCCATCAAAAGGCAGAGACCATATCAAATTAAAAAACAATCAAAACCAAATGTCTGTTCCATTTGTAATATACGCCGATTTTGAAGGTATCATCAAATCAAAAACAGAAAAAAGAAGAAGATAAATCTGAACTATTAAGTGAACACGAAGCTTGTGGTTTTGGGTACCAAGTTGTGAGATATGATGGTAAAGCATACAAACCAGTTATCTACAGTGGTGAAGATGTTGCTGAAGTTTTCTTAAACCATTTAGAATGTGAAGTAGAGAACATCAATAACATACTTAAACATCTCAAACCTTAATCATGACAGAACAAAAAATGAAAATGCTACAAACTGTTGGATATGTGAACAAGAATTATGTACTAGCAAAAACAGTCCAAAAGTAAAAGACTACTGTCATTTCACTGGTGAATACAGGGGTGCAGCACACAAATCCTTCAATCTCAAACTTGTCATCAAACCAAATAAAACTAAAATCCTTGTTATCTTTCACAATCTAAAAGGATATGACTTAATAATGCAAAAGATACATAAGGCAAATGGAAATATTACTGGTATTGCAAATAATACAGAGAAGTATATCTCATTCAATATAGGACAACTTAAATTCTTAGATAGTTTCCAGTTCATGGCTTCTTCACTAGAAAAAATAGTTAGTTAGATGCAACAGACAAGTCTGATTTTAAACTAACAAAGACTGAGATTGGTAATAAGACAGATATAATTCTTCGTAAAGGCATTTATCCATATGAATATATTGACAGTCAAGAAAGATTTGATGAAACGCAATTACCACCTATAGAAAGTTTTATAGCAGTCTTTCAGGAAAGCATCAAACAAAAAGATTATGAACATGCTCAGAATGTCTGGAAGACCTTTGACTGTAAAACACTCGGTGATTATCATGACGTTTACTTCAAAACAGATGTTCTCTTACTCGCCGATGTATTTCAAACATTTAGGATAACATGTATTAATGCATACAAACTTGACCCTTTACATTATTACACTGCACCTAGTCTGTCTTGGGATGCTCTTCTCAAATACACACAATAGACTTGAACTTCTAACAGATCTTGATATGCATCTTTTCATCGAAAAAGGAATGAGCGGCGGAATTAGTATGGCGTCAAAAAGACATGCTAAAGCAAACAATCCACACATTGCTGATTACAATTCTGATAAAGATGATAACTATATCATGTAGTATGATGCCAATAACCTTTATGGTCATGCAATAAGTCAACCACTCCCATATGGTGGTTTCAAATGGCTAATTGGTAAAGTGGGTAAAAGAGAAAAAGGGAAAGGTCGGATATATAAAGTGGGTTTGGAATATCCTAAACACCTACATAAAGAACATAATGACTATCCATTTGCACCTGAAAAGCTCGCAGTGAAAAAGGAATGGCTTTCAGAATATCATACAGAACAACTTGACAACAACAGTGTCTTAAACACAGAATCTAGTTCCTAATCTTATGGACAAGAAAAAATATGTAGTACATCACAGAAACTTGCAGCTTTATTTGAAGTTTTGTATGAAACTGAAAAAAGTCCATAGAATATTGGAATTCGATGGAACCATACATTCGTCTAAATACAGAGCTCCGTAAAAAAAAAAGCTAAGTCAGCATTTGCAAAAGATTTTCATAAGATTATGAATAACTCAGTTTTCGGAAGAAAAAAAACAATGGAAAACCTACGCAAACGAGTTGATTTAAAGCTTGTAAAAACAGATGGCACTCAAAATGAGAAACTCCGCAAAATTATAGCCAAACCAAACTTCAACAGGCGTGTTAAATTCTCTGATGAACTGTCAGCAATTCACGTCAATAAAACAAAACTAACTCTAAGCAAACCAATCTATATAGGTTTCTCTGTTTTAGACTTATCCAAACATCACATGTATGGCTGGTATTACAACAAACTGAAAAAGAAATACGGCGAAAACTGTACCCAGCTTTACACCGACACTGACAGTCTGTTGGTTGACATCAATACAAAAGATGCTTACAAAGATATGTCTGAGATGAAAGATGAATATGACTTCTCTGATCATCCAAAAGACTACATGATGAATTAAACAAAAAAGTAATAGGTAAATAGCAGAATATGTTGGTCTGCGTATACCTTGCGTTATTATATGATAATCAATCTTGTGTATATCTACACTCCATAATGGGTCTGTTGCTCTTCTCTTACCACCACTTTCTTGTTCACCAGGTTGATACAAATATCTTACACTTGCGGTAAGACAAATAGGAGCATCAACCTTTCTTGTTTCAACAGGGGAAGGTCTTTTCGTCTCCTTATTTAGTGCTTTAATGACATCTTGTAACCTCTTAACCCATTCTCTGTTTCTCTTTTGTGTATGAATTTCCTTAGCATACTGATAACCAAACAACCTTTCAGCCTTAAGTTCTATTAAATCTTTATACTACACATTGGTTTCTGTGCATATCTCTTCTACCTCTTCTAATCCTAACTTTGAGTTTATCCATCAGTTATGATACTGCGCCAGTGAACTCCCTACCAAGGTCAACTTGTTATAATTTTGGATATTTCAAATGTCTGCTTTAAATCTTCTCAAATGTTTTAGCCACTTCTCTACTATCTTTATATGTCAGTAACTCTGCTTCTTTATTCCTTGTTCCAACATCGACCATTGTCAAAGCATAGTTATACGTTTTGTTACTAGCTCTATCATGTAGCAAAACAACAAATCTGCTTGATGCACTGTACCTTTGCAGATACATCAAATCGCGGTCTAATTATTTTCTTTGATGCAGGTAAATATATTTGCCAAACTGCTTGTTTCTTCAAAAAATCTAATGCCTGTTTCTCACTGACCTTGGCTTCTTTGGACAATTTCTTAACCACTGATTTTCCTCTCCAAAATCCTTTCGGCCTGTAATATACTTTTTCCATTAATTTTATTTTAAGAAAAAAAAATAAGTACAAAAAAATGTCAAAACCAGCAAATGAAGCACAAAAGACTGATATAGAATTGATGAATTCACAACAAAAGAATTTGATGAACTACTCAAAGAGCAAAGTCAATGTGATACAAAGAAATGGACTGATTTAGAAATAAATAAAATCTATATATTACTTCTTACAGAATAGTTGAAACATGTAATGGAGAAAGTGCAATTATAACTCTTAAAGACAATGGAGATGTTGGTGTCCTTCTCATCTTGCCAGTAAGATAAGCGATAAAGAACCACCTTTTTATATTAGACCACTTGGTCTTAAGCCTTGCAAGACAAAAAAAAAAATAAGTATCATGCATATGATTTGGTTTTTCCAAAGAAAACAAGAAACAATATTCATCGTGACTATGTCTAAAACTAAGTATTATTTTTTTGCCTACAAAAACTTATACGCCGCGTATCCAGTTAATGTCATGCCCAACACAATAAATAAAATCTCCCTATTCTGCTGGTCTGGTGATGGTGTATAGAAATCACTCAACTTTGGCTCAGAAGGCAAAGGGTCCAATTGTTTTCAAGTTGTATAATTATACTGCTTCATTGCTTGGTCAACATCATCAAATGTTTGCACTGCATGATGCTCTTTTTGCATCTGTTAATTTATGAAATCCAGTCTCTCTGCTCTTTTTTTTATTCCATGCAACTTGTGCTGCTTCTAACTGTTCCACTGCTTTGCCGTGTCTTTCTTCATGACTGTGACCATATTAAAATCTACTTTGGGTGCTGGTACCTTCCTACCAAGTTCTGAATATCCAACTGTTAATAGTGTTTCCACTCCTGCGTGGTATAGCATGTTAGCAATTTGTTTTTCATCGATTGATGCGGTTGTCATTTTTTATATTTGGAATTTATATTTAAAAAAACAAAGAAAATTAAAAATCAAAGGGGTCATATTGTTCATGATTTGTATCAGTTTTAATAGCTTTATTGATTATTTCAACCTGTTTAATGGGTTTGTTTTTATACACATACAACCCCAGCCCCGCAATCCCGATCATGAGGCCAAAAAAAGTTATTGTTTCCATTACCCCGACCGACCCCCCCCCCTTTTTTTTTTGCCGCCGACCCTAATCTTTTTCTTTTTTTTTCAAAAATTTTGATAAAAGATTAAAATCTCTTCGACAGTCGCCATTTCATTTCGGGCATTTTCGGTCCTTTCCGTATCTTAGCTGTAATTGTTCAACACTAACGCATTCCCGAGATCCAGATAACACCAAAAATTAGCAAAGGATTCCTTCCGTCCGGACTCTTGATTGAAGAGAAAACATAATTATTAAATGAAATCAATTGTTGTGTGACGTATAATTTGTCAATACACATCGTAATCTTTCAAAAATTGAAACCGGAAATAAAAAGTTAATTTCAAAGTGAAAGTAAAAGTTGATTTTGCGGGTCTGTTTATGAATACGAAATGAATAGCCTAATCGGCACAAATATTTGTAATACTTCTTTTCTGGCATTCAACCTTGACACAATATCATTCTTTCATAATATTTATAATTAATATTCAATTTAATTGCCTTTGGTAGATTTAATAGCATGTGAAAAGCTATTTGAATATAACTTTCAAACTTTGTTTACTTCCGGTATGATCGCAGAAAAAAGCATTAACTGATAACTATTGTTTACAGCAATAAAATGGTCTAAATGCTTTGGTAATGTTTTAAAACATGAATGTTTTGAAATGAAATACAGATTTTATAGCATCTTATAGACATATTAACATACAATCTTGTGTGAAATGACATTAAATGTCAATTATTGCATTCATACACATGGAATTTTTTTTAAAAAATTGATTGAAAATCATGTTTCTTAAAAAAAAAAAAAAAAAATCCTACCTACCGACCCTATTTTTTTCAGGGCCGGTAGCGGAAACAAGTCTTTTTTTATGCCTAATTAAGCAGGCTGGTAAATATTTTTTGTATACATTTATCTTTGCTCGGGTTTCTGTTGGTTTTTCTGATGTGGGACAATCCACAAAGGGTTTTGTTATTTCCTTGACAGGTTGATTTTGCTGCATCTTCTTTAAACTTCTTGCTTCTGCACCTTTTTTACCTGCTCCAACACGTTCTGGTTTTTTTTGTCTTGCTTTAGTTTTAACTTCTTCACTTTCACTCATCATCTTTTATAGTATCAATATTTTCTACCTTTTTGAAATTAATATGTCTTGCCGTTGTCAGCATGGCAGTGAAAGGATCCAGATACATCCCATATTTATAATACATCTCACAACAAAAATTAGTCAAAGCATGATTAACAAATGGGTCTTCTTCAAAATCTTCTATTAGCACTGGAGGGTCAACCACATTGAAATACGCCCTTCACATACAAGTTTATAAAATAATTCCCCAATGTCTTTGTGATACTTGCGCCCAGCCGTGCTTCATACCTGCAATAAAGTTTGTTGATTTGTTCTGCAGTCATTTCCTCTATATCTGAGTTGTAATTCACGACCTAAATACTGTTTGCTGCCACCCCCTGCAACAATGGCAGATTTCCTCGTTTGTGTCTTGTTCAATGTCTTTTTGTTCGACATCTTGTAATAGTTCTTCTACATTCATTTTTATGTTGTGGAATATATTTTTAAGTTATAATAATTAAATAATATCAAGCATCCGAGATATTTACAAAAGAGGATACAATTGTTATTAGGTTAAGTAGCATTGTTGCTATTTTATTACAAGCATTACAACATTTCTATCAGCATTGTTTAAGCAGTGCTACATTTGCTAATAGTATTGCTATATTTGTTGATATTATTCATAAATTAACTATAAAGCATTGCTACATTTGCTAATAGCATTGTTAACAACAATGCTAAAAAAAGAAGCATTGCTATCATCAATCAACTAACCAATACGCAGTAGGCTGGTCTGTTCTTAGTATCAATTTACGGTGTTTAACTTTTGATAATTCTTCTTTTATTCTCTGTCTCTTTTCCAGTGTCGGAATGACATCATTCTCTCGCAGACAATTTTCAAAACTATCTCTATCTTTGGTGTAGAACATGCACAACCATTTTGTTCTCTCAAAAATTTCAACACAGAATTATATCTCTGCGAAACAACCCACACTGATTGTTCTGCATGTCTGCCAGAGAAAGCCAACTATGACAGCATGTCTTTAGTCTTTGTTAATTCTTTTGTAGAACTGCAATAATCAATGATGTATAAAGTAGAAGAACCAGCATATTTTTGAAAAACACTCTCAGCAGTTCTTGAAGTTTTTCTTCCCCATTGATTACTGGATTTAAAATTATAAATTTTGTTGTTCTTTGAATAATTATATGTTCAAACACGCCTCTATATTCACCTTTAAGCAAATTCAAAACAAATTCAGTCTTGCCACAACCGGTTTGACCATAAAAATAGCACAGTGAGGACATTTCGGTAGTTCCATTTTTTTCTTATGGTATTAAATTAATATAATACTTTTTTAAATCTGCCATCTTCAAAATTGATCTATGCGTCCTGTATAACAAACAAAACACATTAATTAGTTCATCGGCCTCTTGTTCTTTAGATTTTTGAATTTTGACACCTTCTGATGCATTCTCTACTCTTCTTCCGGAACCATGGAGTGAGTGATCATCTGTTGTTCATAAATCAAGCCATAATGCATAATTTTCTGTAATTTTCATACTTTTCTAATGCTGTGTTAGTGTAGCATAAATATTTTGCAACTTTATCTGTTTCCTTGTTTCTCTTTGATGTCAATGAAAAATATTTAGTTAGCTCATCCCATTGTTGGTATGCTCTCATTCTTTGACAGTAAAGCTGATTTGGAACACATTCTATTGTCATCTCTACTTTTTCTATTTTCGGGTTGTAATATGTTTGTTCTTTCTAGGCACATTCAAGTTTATATTCCATAGTGTATCAGATTAATTCTTGGTTAATTTTTTGTTAATATTCGGTCGTAGAATACAGTCATTTTCCCGTCGTATTGTTGTCTCATTTGTCTGACAAGTTCTGATCGGCACCATATAAATTCGTGGCAAATATTTTTAATAATGTATGAAGCTGATGCATCGCTTGATTTAATCACTTTATCATGGTCATTGAACTAAGTTCATATTCAAGTCTGTCGCCCAGTCCTGCTTGATAGAATGGCATTTGTGTTTCTAATAGCTCAAAATCTGTGGGATACAAAATCTGTTTTTGTACGCATTTGCTATTGCCTGGTCTTCTTTGAACCAGCATCACCAGCACCAACTCTGTGTTTTAACATATTGTCTTTACCAACACCTTGATAGACTATATTACTGCGTTCAGAAGCAGACCTCCACAAATAAACATAGCAATGGTAAATATCACTGTCCTCAATTGACATCACTTCATTGCCTGAAATTCTTCTTGGTGTCTTGATGATGCCTCTGCCAAGGTTTTAATACACGTATGCATCTGTGTTTTTAATTCAATTTCAAAGGCAAGACGTGCAGTTCTGGGAACAACAACAACGTTATTACTGAGATTGGGAATATAACCAGAAGCTGTTGGTTCTAGTCAATGATGCTGGGGTTATTAGTTATTGCGACACTCTGACGAATTCTCTTATTTTTATGTAGGGATTACGTTAATCTCCGTACGCTGACATTTTTAATTAATGTATTAAATTTATTTAATAAATAAATAAAATAAATAATGGCTGAGGCTGGAATGGACTTCCACAGCCCTGAATATGACAGAGATGGCTATGATAATTATGAAGCAGAAACATCTTTTAGAGATGAAGAACAATTTCAAAGAACATTGAACACTTAATATAAAGCATTAGATAATCGCACAGGCTCTGATAAAGAAAAAGCAATGAGTTCTTTAATGAAACGATCTTACGACAGACATCAAGAAACAATGAGGTAAAATGAGGATGAGGTCAATTGGTATATGACACACGATAAATAAGGTAGACCTCTGTTTGGTGTGGAGGGTATAGATAATGAAAAAGATTACCTCCTATCATTTTACAAGACTAAAACCTTAATATTATAATGCAATGTTATTCATTTGCCACTCCTCTTCAGAGGAAATATGGAGTTGATTTTATCAGAAAGAGTTTGGGAGTAGATGATTATCAACCTTCTGCTGCTCGTATTAAGGAAGGTAGACAGGAATTATAACAATTAATTCGGGCAAGAAATAAAATTGCAACGGAAGAAATTCCAATGCAAGACATTTCTTCTACACAAGAAGTACAAGATTTAACAAATACAGTTGATGAAGTTGAAACTGCAGTTAAAACACTGGACACTACAACCACTGAGATTTGCAAAGTGAGAAATGGATAATATTATGAAAGCAATGACTTCCGTAAAAGGTTAAAAAACCAAAAAAAGAAAAAAAAAAAAACAAAAAAAAGAATAGAAGGCAGAAAAAAAGATTTGTAAGCAGAAAAAAGTGCTCGGCTGGAAGTGATGAATATCTACAATGAAAAACTAAGAGGTCAGGTGAATAGAATTAAGGAGACCATTAATAAAGTTTTAAAAGAAGACACCACACTGGGACTGAGACTGAGAACATTATTCAGAGAAAAAGGTATTACCATTATTAGTATTTTGCCTGCTGTTGGTATAATTATTGGTTTTATTGTTGAGGCTGTCCTTCCGTCTGGTGGTGCAACAACACCTCCAATTAAACCATCAGCAGGTGAAGTGTGAAGGAATGGGTGAAAAAAAAACCATTGTCAGACCTTGGAAAACTATTGGCTAATCTTGATGGCAAAGCCAAAGCTGCTTTGCCAGGTGTAATTGGTTCCATTGTGTCTTTGTTGTTATCAACAACAGGTAAAGTTGTTAAATGGTTTGGAGAACGTTTATGGGCGTTAGTTGTTCTTGTTGTTGTGTTGTTGTATGTAGCTGCTAAGGAGTATATAAGTAAATCTTATAGATGAGTTAGGTGGTAAGACCTACTGCTATACCGCCAACAATTAATGCTGTTTTGTTATGTTCATGTTGGTTTGCAACTTTTTTTCTGGCACAGGTTTTTCTGTAGGTTAATGTACTACAATAGTTGATTGTTGTTTTGGTACAGGATGAACAGTAATATGGGATTAAACAGCTGCATCAAAATAAAATTTCCGATTATTGTTTCACATATGAATTAAAGAATCCCGGAACATTAGCAGCTTTATTAATCTATTCTTTTGGTAGATAATGTTCTTTTACACAAGTTGTAATCTTTTTATAGTCCGCTGAAATTACCTGAACAGGTTGTGCTTGCTTTGTTGGTGTTCCTCTGAGTTCTACACTTTGCTTTGGTGGAACAGGTTTTACATTAACACCATTATTCAAACCAAACTCTTGTTGGTCTGTTGCTGCTACGATCTCATTATTATAATTTTGAATTGTTCCTATTCGCAGTTCCATATTACTTAATTGGAGACATATACAACCCAATTCCATAAACATAATCAACTTTACTTCGTGCATATATTGTTATTTGATTTGGTAAATCCACAGGACTGTTATCAAGAATAAATGTTGTCCACGCACCCTTAACACCATCGTCTTGTTGAAGATAATCAATATGAACTTTCTTAGGTTGAAGATATTAACACGATGAAACACTACAATATCTGCCACCTTGAACTTCAGGACCATATGTCATTTTGGCTAAATCAAGGACGGCTACTTTATAACTTGCAGTATGTTGATTTGAATGATCGTGTCTGAAATCATTTCGTGTCCAAGCAACATGACTAATTGTATATACATCTCCAAGTCCGTCACCATTTGGATATAACTTTTGTCGCCAGTTTGCATTAGGGTCTACATTAAATTCTTTGGATATACGTTCATAAGCCGTACGGTCCCAGCTATTACAAAGGCATTCCAACTGTTATCTGTCGGCAGAGCTATACTCATCTCAAATAGAATTCTTTTTGCTTGGTCGGAAACATGAGATCGGAATAGAGCACCAAGCAATCTATCTGCTTTTAGGTGATTGTTGTAATCCACACCACAAGCTCTCGAAGCAAACCATATTGCAAAGTTTACTTGATTCTGCCAGAATGATAACCAGTCTGAGTCCCATTTGTTT
>CM037788.1:20150345-20200345 GCA_021229015.1 Solen grandis
TGATGAATGCAGTTTACAGCGACCATGAAGACACAGGCTGCAGACAATTAGAAGTGGACCTGTACCAGGAGCAGAAGTATGGACTGGGAAGCAAGTTCATTTTCAAGTGCAAATCTTGCACTTACATTTCAAAGAGAATGAAAACCTATGACGAGATAGCAGGGACAAAGAAGGCCGTCATCAACACTTCCTTGGCTTCAGCCATAATGGACACTCCTATGGGCATCTCTCGGGCTGAGCAGCTGTTTACCCAGATGGACTTACCGTTCCCAGCTACAAGTCATCTTCAACGGCTAACATCAACTGTCAGCAGTGAGGTCGTCAAAATAAATAAAGAAGACATGTCCGAGAAGCGGCGCCTTGTGGAACGCCATGCACTTGCAGCCGGTGCCAGAGACCCGAAACAGCTCGACCTCTCCATTGACGCCCGGTACAACAGTTCTTGGATGACGTCTTCATACAAACCTGGGCAGAGCGCTTCCCAAGCCTACACAGTAGCTGTAGAGAACCACACTGACAAGAAGTACATCGTGGGCCTGGCTGTGGAAAACAAGCTCTGCTGGACTGGTGCCGTGCTAAGGAATAAAGGTTTGACCGTCACCTGCCCTGGTGGACATGCCGGATGCACAGCCAACCTAGCCTACTTCACCCCCCACTCAGAAAGGAGAATGGCCTATGAGCTTGCTGAAGACCTGTCCATGGAAGGGTACTTTGTCCAAACCCTGACGACTGACGGCGACACCAAATCTTACCTTGGGATGCAGGACTTCTACCAGAAGCTAGACGCAGCCTGGGAAGTTTCAAGGCAGGCAGATCCAAATCATCTGGCGGTGACGCAAGAGAGAACTAGAACTGTGTCCAAAGGACACGGATGCCCCCACTGTGCAGATGTGCTCGTAAACAAGAGCAGCTTCATTTAATGTCTACAAAATTCTGTTCTTATTATAGCGTTTCAGTTGAAATTTCCTCAATTATGTATTAATGATAAAAAAGTTACCTAACTCTTGAGGCATCATATTTGGTTTCTTTACAGATGGAATACAATATTAGTGTCTGAATAAAACAAAACTTTGAAACACATGTCTGGTCTCCTAAAACTGCAGGAACACAATGCTGTGATCAGAGAAATATGTTGGGTATACAGTTACTTTTGGCTGTGGCAACTCATCTTTTACATAGACAAGATCAATAATAGATCCACTTAAGTGTGTTGGTAATGTCACACACTGGCGATAATTAAGCAGAGATTCAGATAGTCTTCTGTACCAA
Source organism: Solen grandis (assembly GCA_021229015.1). Lineage (NCBI taxonomy): Eukaryota > Metazoa > Mollusca > Bivalvia > Adapedonta > Solenidae > Solen > Solen grandis. The sequence goes on from CM037788.1 coordinate 20,151,615, forward strand.
ACTGAATCAACGTTGATGTTGAAATCACCTAGGATTATGTCAGGTTGCGTATCGTATACTGTGCTGGTAAGATCTGTACATTGTCCATCTACACATTAAGGTTATTCATCACTGGAAGTTTAAGCAAAATCTGCCATCTGGTTTAAGAGGAGTTGCTTTCACAAAATTTCTATATGGTATATAGTGAAAAAATCAACAAAGGGCCATAATTCTGTTAAATTTGGTCGCCACGAAAAATTCCTTCCTTTACTTCCATCTACACATTAAGGTTGTTCATCCCTGGAAGTTTAAGCAAAATCTGCCATCCGGTTGAAGAGGAGTTGCGTTCACAAAATTTCTATATGGTATATAGTGAACAAATCAACAAAGGGCCATAATTCTGTTAAATTTGGTCGCCGCGAAAATTCCTTCCTTTACTTCCATCTACACATTAAGGTTGTTCATCCCTGGAAGTTTAAGCAAAATCTGCCATCCGGTTGAAGAGGAGTTGCGTTCACAAAATTTCTATATGGTATATAGTGAACAAATCAACAAAGGGCCATAATTCTGTTAAATTTGGTCGCCGCGAAAATTCCTTTCTTTACTACCATCTACACATTAAGGTTGTTCATCCCTGGAAGTTTAAGCAAAATCTGCCATCTGGTTTAAGAGGAGTTGCTTTCACAAAATTTCTATATGGTATATAGTGAACAAATCAACAAAGGGCCATAATTCTGTTAAATTTGGTCGCCGCGAAAATTCCTTTCTTTACTACCATCTACACATTAAGGTTGTTCATCCCTGGAAGTTTAAGCAAAATCTGCCATCTGGTTTAAGAGGAGTTGCGTTCACAAGATTTCGGGACGTACGGACGGACTGACGGACTGATGGACTGACGGACTGATGGACTGACGGACGGACGGACGGACGGACGGACGGACAAGTGCAACGCTATATGCACCCCACTTTGTGGGGGCATAAAAATGAGATCTGCAGAATTTAGCAAAGGAATGTTCCCGCAGACCACTAAACTTGGGCGAAAGAAGGCACAGGCAGCTCTGTCACGTTACGTCAAGGCCAGATGCAATGCTGTTATAGAAGAGATGGCAAGATTGGGAGGCGGAGATATTATGAAATTTATATCGCGCTTACCTGACGTCCAGCGGGCCACCATTGAATGCTATGCCGGGAACTGCAGCTTCTGTCATCAATCAGCCCTGGTCTGCTCCGGTGAAGGTCACAACTCCTGGTGGTACAAGTCCATGATCCTGGGCCCAAATGACATCACGCACCTGAAGATGAACGAAAATGACAAGTCACTGCTTGCTGTGATACTAAAAATGAGATTGAGTGAAGAGGCGGTCTACAAGGTGTCATCTAGAACATCAACACAGAAGAGTGAGGCCTTCAACCGAGCAACTTTAGCCACCATGCCGAAGTCCCAGAACTACCCCAGGTCATTTGAGGCTCGGCTAGCTCTGCAAACCCTGAGAGTGAACAACTCAGTTTACTCAGCAGTGAGGATGAAGGTGGGCCGCCTCACAAGGACTTGTCTATCTGCAGCTTCAAGAAAGCGCCTTCTTCACATATCAAGGAAGGCAAGCTACCACAAGTCGTACAAGACAACGAGAAGGTATAAGGCAAAGCGAAGAGCTCAAAGGGCCCAGATGGAGTTCGAACACCGGCGGACTCAAGAAACCCACCACCAGGAGGAGCCTGATTATGTAAAGGGACTGCTTGACAGCAATCTGCACTCCTACGCCTCAACTTCTGCAACAAACCAGTAGCAGCAGCCTGCCCTACAGAACAGAGCACAGCAGAAAAAAACAAAACAAAAAAACATAAAGAAAAAAAAAAAAAGCTCTGTCTGGTGCATAGCAGCACCACTGATGAGGTCTGATGCTGACCGAAACAGTGCTATATAAAAGAAAAATATAAACTCATGTATCAATATCTGTTTGGAAAATTCAGGGAGGAGAGAGAGAGAGAGAGAGACAGGGTTCAAAATCAAAATTAAAGATAATTAAAGAAGATATCTATACGTGAGTATCAACACCAAGTAACCAACATAAAAACATAACCCCTACTTCATTTTTAAACAATTACCCTCTAAAATCACTCCCAGCGGAGGTGCACAAGGCACTCAGGCTCACGCCCACCACTCCCGTTTATGTGACAGGAACACACTGACTGCAGACGATGTATATTTCAAACTGGAAGCTACCCGCAGCATGCTGGGTAAAAAGAATATGAAGGAAATCTAAAATTAGCCCAATTTCATAAATAAAAATATTAAAATATTAAAAATTTAAAAAAAATAAACATACCTATTTTTTTTAAACATATTATCCAATTTCCATGTATTCAATGTACATGTTGTCCAAATTTGATGTCAATCCATTGAAAAATGGCTCCGTAATTCAATTTCTTCTACTTTCATTTATATAAAACTCAAATTTGAAATATACATGAAAATTATGCCCAAAATAACTTATTTATTATATTTGCAACAAAATAAAACCCTGATCAGATTTCTCAGTCAAGTCTAAGGTCACATTCAACTGTTTTAGAGAGTGGCAGATTGTACACTGTATTTGGTCTTTTTAAATGCATTCTAATCATGCAGGGGTATACTTTCAAAATCAGTCATATTTTAATTAATAACCAATGGATTTTGATGAAATAAAGTGCACTCTGTTTCAAACATCATATTTTATCATTTAAACCCCATTATTGGTCACCTGATTGAAGGGAAATAACCAAACAAGAGTGCCAGTGATGCCACAATATACGCCGCCACAAAATATAAAGACCAAGAGGGGTCTTTTAATTATTGCTTTTAACATTTCTGTAAGCATAACCTCATAATGAAGTCTGTAAGACCAATTAATTTAGCTGAACAGAGATAGAACCCTAAAAATGCTTCCAATATGACAGTAGGTCAAATAGCAGTATCAATTTGAATCCTTTTTTCTTTCTCCCCATAACTCTTGCAAAAATCACTGTACCAGAAAATCCTTGTCTTATGCACTTTTACCTGTTTAGAAACTTGAGTTGTGTTTTAAAGAGACCATGTTTAGAAAGGCATAACTATTGCAAATATTGATGAACATCAAAGCCCCTGCTTTGTGCATATCTACCAAGTATAGTAATGACATTGCCCAAGTTTTGAAAAGATTAGGTCAGAAACATACAAGAAATTGCATTCCAACAGCTGAAATATCAATCAGCTAAAAAGACTAAGTTTCAGGGGACACAAATCTTGCAAAAATTAATGTACCGGAAAATCACCACTTCATGCACATCTACCCATTATAGTAATGATATTGACCAAGTTTTGAAAAGATACATTCAGAAATGTAGGAGGAGTTGCGTTCACAAGGCTGCAATATCAATCAGCTACAGAGACTAAGTTTCAAGGTACACAAATCTTGTAAAAATCAATGAACCATAAAATCGCCACTTCATGCACATTTACCCATATAAGTAATGACATTGACCAAGTTATAATAAGATTAATTCAGAAATGTAGGAGGAGTTGCGTTCACAAGGCTGCAATATCATTCAGCTACAGAGACTAAGTTTCAAGGGACACAAATCTTGCAAAAATTAATGTACCGGAAAATCACCACTTCATGCACATCTACCCATTATAGTAATGATATTGACCAAGTTTTGAAAAGATTCATTCAGAAATGTAGGAGGAGTTACGTTCACAAGGCTGCAATATCAAACAGCTACAGAGACTAAGTTTCAAGGGACACGAAAAGATTCATTCAGAAATGTAGGAGGAGTTGCATTCACAAGGCTGCAATATCATTCAACTACAGAGACTAAGTTTCAAAGGGACACAAATCATGTAAAAATCAAGGAACCGGAAAATCGCCACTTCATGCACATCTACCCATTATAGTAATGACACTGACCAAGTTTTGAAAAGATTCATTCAGAAATGTAGGAGGAGTTGCGTTCACAAGGCTGCAATATCATTCAGCTACAGAGACTAAGTTTCAAAGGGACACAAATCTTGTAAAAATCAATGAACCGGAAAATCGCCACTTCATGCACATCTACCCATTATAGTAATGACATTGACCAAGTTTTGAAAAGATTCATTCAGAAACGTAGGAGGAGTTGCGTTCACAAGATATGGACGTACGGACGTACGAACGTACGGACTAACGGACGCACGGACAAGATGACGCCTATATACGACCGCCTCCGGCGGCGTATAAAAATTAGAAAAGCAGAGAAAAATGGATTTTTTTAGGGCTAAAATAAGAAAAAAAATCAAACCCAGACATGTAACTGCATCAGGACATAGACAGGGGTTACCTAGGTAGCTGTTCTTAAGCAACATCAAAGGACCTGTGTATAGGTCTAGGTGCACGTCCAGCCGCGGCTGGGGAGGATGTCTCCCCTACCCCTCAAGGGGCCCCCCAGGGGTCAGCTACTGGTTGGGCAGCATTAAATCAGTAGGTGTGGCTACTGTCTGGACCTTGACCTTATACAGGGGGTGGTACTGAGTTAACCCAAATCATATCTGAATGCACCAGAGAAGACTGACTGCCAATTTCTACAACTATGGTCCTAGGCGAGAGGAAACGCAAAGCTGCTGGGATTTTCTTCCAGAAGAACAACCAACTGAGCCCATTTAAGAAGAAATTACCTTCTGAGGCAGGATCTGAAGAAGACGCCTACAGGACAGCATCTAAAGGCCACCACCCAGACGATGAAGAAGACCACCATCCATACAGGCTACGACGTAATCTGCAAATGGAAGATAACTTCATTTCAGGAAACCGCGTCATACACCTTCCGCGGCTCCTCTCCATGATGAATGCAGTTTACAGCGACCATGAAGACACAGGCTGCAGACAACTAGAAGTGGACCTGTACCAGGAGGAGAAGTATGGACTGGGAAGCAAGTTCATTTTCAAGTGCAAATCTTGCACTGACATTTCAAAGAGAATGAAAACCTATGACGAGATAGCAGGGACAAAGAAGGCCGTCATCAACACTTCCTTGGCTTCAGCCATAATGGACACTCCTATGGGCATCTCTCGGGCTGAGCAGCTGTTTACCCAGATGGACTTACCGTTCCCAGCTACAAGTCATCTTCAACGGCTAACATCAACTGTCAGCAGTGAGGTCGTCAAAATAAATAAAGAAGACATGTCCGAGAAGCAGCGCCTTGTGGAACGCCATGCACTTGCAGCCGGTGCCAGAGACCCGAAACAGCTCGACCTCTCCATTGACGCCCGGTACAACAGTTCTCGGATGACGTCTTCATACAAACCTGGGCAGAGCGCTTCCCAAGCCTAAACAGTAGCTGTAGAGAACCACACTGACAAGAAGTACATCGTGGGCCTGGCTGTGGAAAACAAGCTCTGCTGGACTGGTGCCGTGCTAAGGAATAAAGGTTTGACCGTCACCTGCCCTGGTGGACATGCCGGATGCACAGCCAACCTAGCCTACTTCACCCCCCACTCAGAAAGGAGAATGGCCTATGAGCTTGCTGAAGACCTGTTCATGGAAGGGTACTTTGTCCGAACCCTGACGACTGACGGCGACACCAAATCTTACCTTGGGATGCAGGACTTCTACCAGAAGCTAGACGCAGCCTGGGAAGTTTCAAGGCAGGCAGATCCAAATCATCTGGCGGTGACGCAAGAGAGAAAAATGAGATCTGCAGAATTTAGCAACGGAATGTTCCCGCAGACCACTAAACTTGGGCGAAAGAAGGCACAGGCAGCTCTGTCACGTGACGTCAAGGCCAGATGCAATGCTGTTATAGAAGAGATGGCAAGATTGGGAGGCGGAGATATTATGAAATTTATATCGCGCTTACCTGACGTCCAGCGGGCCACCATTGAATGCTATGCCAGGAACTGCAGCTTCTGTCATCAATCAGCCCTGGTCTGCTCCGGTGAAGGTCACAACTCCTGGTGGTACAAGTCCATGATCCTGGGCCCAAATGACATCACGCACCTGAAGATGAACGAAAATGACAAGTCACTGCTTGCTGTGATACTAAAAATGAGATTGAGTGAAGAGGCGGTCTACAAGGTGTCATCTAGAACATCAACACAGAAGAGTAAGGCCTTCAACCAAGCAACTTTAGCCACCATGCCGAAGTCCCAGAACTACCCCAGGTCATTTGAGGCTCGGCTAGCTCTGCAAACCCTGAGAGCGAACAACTCAGTTTACTCAGCAGTGAGGATGAAGGTGGGCCGCCTCACAAGGACTTGTCTATCTGCAGCTTCAAGAAAGCGCCTTCTTCACATATCAAGGAAGGCAAGCTACCACAAGTCGTACAAGACAACGAGAAGGTATAAGGCAAAGCGAAGAGCTCAAAGGGCCCAGATGGAGTTCGAACACCGGCGGACTCAAGAAACCCACCACCAGGAGGAGCCTGATTATGTAAAGGGACTGCTTGACAGCAATCTGCACTCCTACGCCTCAACTTCTGCAACAAACCAGTAGCAGCAGCCTGCCCTACAGAACAGAGCACAGCAGAAAAAAACATAAAGAAAAAAAAAAAAAGCTCTGTCTGGTGCATAGCAGCACCACTGATGAGGTCTGATGCTGACCGAAACAGTGCTATATAAAAGAAAAATATAAACTCATGTATCAATATCTGTTTGGAAAATTCAGGGAGGAGAGAGAGAGAGAGAGAGAGAGAGAGAGAGAGAGAGACAGGGTTCAAAATCAAAATTAAAGATAATTAAAGAAGATATTTATACGTGAGTATCAACACCAAGTAACCAACATAAAAACATAACCCCTACTTCATTTTTAAACAATTACCCTCTAAAATCACTCCCAGCGGAGGTGCACAAGGCACTCAGGCTCACGCCCACCACTCCCGTTTATGTGACCGGAACACACTGACTGCAGACGATGTATATTTCAAACTGGAAGCTACCCGCAGCATGCTGGGTAAAAAGAATATGAAGGAAATCTAAAATTAGCCCAATTTCATATATAAAAATATTAAAATATTAAAAATTTAAAAAAAATAAACATACCTATTTTTTTAAACATATTATCCAATTTCCATGTATTCAATGTACATGTTGTCCAAATTTGATGTTAATCCATTGAAAAATGGCTCCGTAATTCAATTTCTTCTACTTTCATTTTCTATTCATATAGGTGTCACACCACTACTTTTTGTCCCTATATAATCTATAGTAACTTGGCCGACTTTCGAGGCCTGTTCCTACTTTCCAAATGTTGGAATATTTCTGGTCTAGTTTCATGTAGACCATTCATAAATCAACAGATTTAGGCACAAAAAAATATATCATTAAGGAATTGGCCTTTCACAAATTTCACATTTCCCGGCTACCTGTCAAAATTTCCAAAACAAACATGACCTCTGAGCCGCATTACCTCTGCAGCTCTCCCAACATCCTGTAGGAAAGTAATCCCTTAATACAACTATTAAATGCAAGTTGTTGGTCAAAAATACATGTATCTCACCACAAAGGCTAAATGTGTTGCAGTTATTCAGTGTTTTCTTGGGAAAATATGACTTTCATATTCCACCCTTTCATTTTTCATTAGGTACTACTTCAGCACCCTACGACCCGGAAGTACTTTGATAGTGGTGTGACACCTTTACCTCGCTGCTCTGAAAATCTCCTGACGTATTTTTTCACGTCTTTTTTTTTTTTTTCGTTTCTTTTTTTTTTTTCAATTTAAAATATCCATATCTTTGAAGAACAAATGGACAAATGCTGAATTGAGATTGCGTCCAGGCCGACGCACAATATTTTATTTTGGGGGTCCAACGTTCAGATAATGCGTCTGAGACGCATGATTTGTGCGTCAGGGAAAACCCTGTTAGCACATTCAATTTTTTCAACAAATGGCCCCCAAACAGGAACATTCTTTATAATATTTGCATAGACAGAACTGTCTCCATCAGCAATTACTTGCATGTATCGCACACCATGTTTTTTTTCACAATTTAAAAAACCATCTAAAATGATCTCTCTCTCCATTGCCTGGGAAGATTCAGCCCAGTTTTTAAAACACTCATGCTGCACTGGTTCTTGATTGGAAGTTTCAGCACGGCTACATATGTAACAAATTTTATTTTTTATACCTACATGGAGAAGTTTTTTTGTTCTTGCCCCAAAAATAACAGCAACCCCAGCCATGGCATTATAGCTATGTTTGTGACTCCGTTTACTCCAGCCTCCATCACAAACAAAAGTTATAGCTGGAATACCTTGAAAATATTCATCATTTTCCTCCGCCAATGCACGCTCTTCCTGACCTGCTTTTAAAATTTCTTCATCAAGAAGGGACTTCCACATATGCCCAATCTCTGTCTCAATTGAAGAGTATTTTTTTTTCAGTAATGCCAGGAACACCTATTGTTCCTAAACATTCATTCAGCGAAGAACATCCTCCTCCTGTAACCATGCTACCCCAAACAGTACGGACATTGATATCAACCATATTTGTAGATCCAAACTTGTCACTGTTTTCCAGTTCAAAGGTCTTACCACATCCTTCGCATTTACAAGTGATGATAGTATAAAATCCATTTCTTTTCTCACTTTTGAGGACAATAACATTTTCTTTCCAAAGAGCTTTAATATGAGCTTCTGTACAAAGAGCGACATGTGATGATATATCTAAAATATGATCTTTAAGTTTGTGCATGTTAAGTACTCTTGTTACATGTACCTTCTAGATTATCTTTTACTGAAGTTATATACAGTTTTTCTTTTTTTTTCAAACTATGAATTCCAGTGGCCTTATTAAAAACTTGTCTTTTCCCTTTCTTATTTCTTTTATTCCCCATGCTGGAGGAGTATGAATTACTTTTGGCACTATAAAATTTCAATATATTTCAAGCAATAGCTTCAACACATGTTATCCAAATAGTCACTTTTTTAGAATTAGTATATACACTGACAAAACAATTAAAATATATTCCAGAAGTAATATTTCCAAGAAAATTCCATTAATTTTGACCACGTCACTACACCATAGCGAGTTACTTGTATATCCACTTTCATTCATGTCATTTATAACAAGTAACTGGTGTTGTATGCAACACATAAAGTCCCCTACCGGCTCCACCTTGACTCAATATGGTAATCAATCCCATTTTTTGCCATATTTTCACTATTTCCGTTACCATAGCAACCACAATTTTAGTCGAAGAACAAAAATAAAATGACGTGCATAATCTACACATTGCCATCTAGTCATATACCAAGTTTCATCAAGTTAGCTTGCTTAGTTATCGCGGGATCCCATTTTTTGCCATATTTTCACTATTTCCGTTACCATAGCAACCACAATTTTAGTCGAAGAACAAAAATAAAATGACGTGCATAATCTACACATTGCCATCTAGTCATATAGCAAGTTTCATCAAGTTAGCTTGCTTAGTTATCGCGGGATCCCATTTTTGCCATATTTTCACTATTTCCGTTACCATAGCAACCACAATTTTAGTAAGAACAAAAATAAAATGACGTGCATAATCTACACATTGCCATCTAGTCATATAGCAAGTTTCATCAAGTTAGCTTGCTTAGTTATCGCGGGATCCCATTTTTGCTATATTTTCACTATTTCCGTTACCATAGCAACCACAATTTTAGTCGAAGAACAAAAATAAAATGACGTTCATAATCTACACATTGCCATCTAGTCATATAGCAAGTTTCATCAAGTTAGCTTGCTTAGTTATTAAGTTATCGCGGGATCCAGATTTGAGGGGACAGACGGACGGACGGACAGACGGACGGACTGACAGACGGACGGACAGATGGAGGGCAAACCTATAGTCCCCTCCGGTGTGAACACCGGTAGGGGACTAATAATACATATGAAGAGATAGTATGCCATACTAACAGAATTTAATGTGTACTGACCAGCCTATTATCTTCTGGGTCACCTCCTTTTATCTTCTGTTCCAAGCAGCTGATGTTATTTTCTCGGAACTTTATTATCATTTTGCTGGTCTGCAGGGCCTTGTCTTTCTTTTCAAACATCAACTTCATTTTTTCAATCTCATCTTTCAGATCCTACAATATCAAAGAAAAAAAACTCTGCATAGTCTGTCAGACAACAGCCAGCACTCTGACCATGACAATACATACAACTTCTTCTTAAATAATGGGCATGAAGGCACTTTCAAATTTGGCCACCCACAGTGAAGACAGTCAGATCAGCGATCACCTTGAAAAGACATTAGCTGATCTAGGTCTGCAGTTTTTAATGGTGCATTTTGGAGATATAAATAGCAGAAAAAAAGCTCATCACAATTTATTGGCACCAAAATTCTTGAATTGGAATCATACACTATTATGGGAGTTATTGCCCTTTTCATGAATCATTTAAGTGTCCGACAAATTCTCAACAATTCGGAAGCTGGCTGCCCAGAATTCTGTTGACAAATTCTAATGTACAGCAGTCAGTCTTCAAACAACTTATTTTATCAATGTGCAGTTTACAGTTACAAAAGACAGGGGGAACTAGAACTATCACTGAAGGTGATAAATACCCCCTCAAAATGCTTTGATACAGGAGAAGCTGGACTCCAGATGGAGCATAGATAAGAATCTGTATACATATTTTATTGGTTGTGATAGGGCTGACCTTAAAAAGATCTTTGTTAGGAGTTACCTGACCCACACTTTTTTATTTGGGTAGGTAGGTAGATATATATATATTTTTTTTAATCTGCCATAATAATTATGGAAAATTATACTACTAAAGTGAACATACCACATGATTAAACAAATATTTGGAATATTAAAAAATAATAACCATAGAAACTCGCCTATAAGACTATTCATCTATAAGACGGGACCCTTTTCTCACTCCCTAATCTGTGGGTTTATGCTTTGACCCTCTTATAAGTTGGGATAAGAAATCCAGAATGCATCACGAGCAGTATCATTGATTCACATGACCGTTCATTCAGAATAATTTTACCTAGTAAAAACTACTATGAATTTTAAACTAATGTTGTTGTCTGTCTCTCATAAATTTGTTAATGTGACAAAAAACATGATTTAAACAAGTAATAATATAGTTGTAACTGAACTGTCACTAAGTCTTCCAAACAAAGTTTCTCCTTAGACATTCATACACGAATGATTATTAAGAAATGGAGTGGGGCTTGACCCCCTGTTGACCAATGTGAACATCAAAGATGTACCATTCAATCCATCTGATCATGAGGAGCAAGAATATATATAGTTTATGGGTGGGGTTCTCAATGGTTTTTGAAATAAAAGTCAGGGGTAAAACTGACTGGGTGGGGCCAGAACCCTTTGTGACCCCCATTGGGACATAAAAGAAGTACCATTCAATTTGTCTCATCATGACAGACAAGAATATATATGATTTATTGGTGGGGATCTGAACAGTTTTTTACATATAATGTTATAAGTAAATTGAGGGGGTGGGGGTCCGACCCCTTGGTGACCCATGTGAACATAAAAGAAGTACCATTCAATCCATCTCACCATGAAGAACAAGAATATATATGGTTTAGGGGTGGGGATCTGAACAATTTTTGAGATATATAAAGGTCATAAATAAAATTCAAGGGGTGGGGCCTGACCCCTAGGTGACCCATGTGAACATAAAAGAAGTACCATTCAATCCATCTCACAGTCAATGCGAATGTCCGTCGGTCAGTCGGACATGTCCGGTATATTTCCATTTTGACCGACGAAAGTGCCTATTATTGTCGGACACAATGTCCGATGAAAAAATCCATACAACACCGTTTCATTTTCGGAAAATTACTTTCACTTTCTTCGAAAAACAGTTTCCTTTGCTTTTTTTAGCGATTATGTAATGATTATCGGCTATCTGAGATGGCCAAGCAGTAACGATTGCAAATTGGTTCCCCGCAATGTACATACTTATATCTTTCGTAATGGAAACCATGCGGGAAACTCTGTCTTTATCGGTCAACAATCAACAACATGGCAGACGATGCATTCACGAAAGATTTTTTTTTTTTTCTTCTTCTTTTTATCCGCTTGCCATAATCAATTAACAAAGTCATACCCGTTTTAATTTATTATCAGGTTCAATTTTTATCATTTCAATATTTATTATCGTAAATAATTAAATCTAGATTTTGTTGTCAATGAATTTAGATATTCTGATGGTGCTATGCCGGTCGAAAATTGCCTGCTAGTTATAGCAACGAACCAAAGAAGAGAGCTCCTGACAATAACAGACGCTTTCAGGGATAGTTTTTCGGCTTATTTCCTCATTATGGTCACACAACTTACAGAACTTTAGTTTTTGCATAGCATTTTATAATCTTATCTGTGCAAAAATAATTTCTTTTTGTAATGGGGTAGGGTTTATTCCTCCATATGTACTTATTTTGCAGGTCTCACATTTTTACATGTTTGTGGGTTTTGAACAGCTGATTAGGACAGAGAAAATCTAAAATTAGCAAAAACTGAATGAATATTCATTAAATTCAGTGATAAATTAATGTAAAATACTTGCAATAAAGAGACTGAAATCAAGATATCAAAAAGTTCTTACTAAATACTGTTTAAAACATTGCAACAGGTACAAATATATCGCAACAAGTAAAAGTTGCTGCGACAGGTAAACATTTGTTGTGACAGGTAAAAATTTTGTGTTTACCTGTCGCAATGTCCTATGAAGAAGGAAAAGTTTTCGCATAGTCTGATCTCACCATGAAGAACAAGAATATATATGGTTTAGGGGTGGGGATCTGAACAGTTTTTGAGATTAAGGTCATAAGTAAAATTGAAGGGATGGGGCCAGACCCCTGGGTGACCTCAGGGGACACCAAAGTAGTACTTTGCAAATTGTTCTCATTATCAAGAACAAAATGATATGATTCAAGGTTGAAAATTTGAAATATTTAACCAAAATACATTTTTTATGCAAAAAGCCATCTTTTGAGGGGGTGGGGCCTGACCCCCAGGACCCCCCATTTACAGAAATCTGGGAGGTACCACTACACATTGAGGACTGTAATCATATGAAGACTTGTAAAGATATGTTGCACGGTCTTCGAGATATGGCCCATACAAAGTTGCCGGTGTGAGAAAGGAGAAGAAATGGAGTAAAAACAATAAGTCAGTTTGTTTGGGAGACCTAATAAGCATTGTGCGTTTCTTACAAGTTTCTTGTACTTATTTCATTCCAAAATTGTTTTCAGTCATAATCCCAAAACATCTCTCACTTGGGGGAACAGAGGGCTATGGTGTCACATATTCTTATCAGCACATAAACTAAACCTCAGTAAGGTGCAATATGATTCAGGTAAAGGGGAAAAGCAGTGTTAACAGGATGAGTAGATTTGTAGAAGTCTGTGTATTAAATATGGGGTGAGATGATTACTTCAGAAATGAAGATGCTAGAGTGCAAATAAAGTGAAATAGGACATATTTTTAATATTAAAGGGGGCATAACTCCTGACCTAATTGACGGCAAACTCCGCGCACCGGTTACGCTACGGCCAGTAACCACTGCCTTCACGAAAATCACGTGATGATGGTCTTATCACGTGATTGTGTCAAGATGGCGGAAACGCCGAAGAAGTCCGTGAATAATTGTTTTGTTTGTAATAAACAGCGACACTATAACTTAAGTACTAGTGTCAAGTCTACCGACTTGGTTGAAAAAATTTCATTTTTACTGAAAAAGAACTTTAATGAAGTCGTGGAGGCCAATAGATTACTCGGTATATGCCGGTCTTGTAATGGAAAAATAGTAAACGCCTTTGAGTTTGTAAACCGGAAATAAACGGTGCGATATTCATTTCATAATATTTGTTTCTTAAATTATTTTTTATTTCAGTTCACATCTAAAACATTTAAATCTTGAAACATTAGCAAAACCGTGTTTACTTTTTTAAAAAAAAATCAAAATTGAAAAAAAAATCATATCGTCAAAAATCTTGACGAAAAACTTGTGATGGCAGAGATCTAATCCTGTAAGGGGAGATCACTGCGTAGGAGATTGAATTGACGGATATCAGCCATAATCAAATTTGGCCAAAAGATTCTGGTAATACACATTGTCATAAAGTTTGAGGATGATTGTTTAAGAAATGAAGATGCTAGAGTGTAAACAAACTGAATATTGGCATTTTATATTATTAAAAGGGGCATAACTCCTGACCTTACCAGCTATATACCCCATAAAATTTAAATTTGAATTTAAAAAATTTACATTGTCATAAAGTTTGAAGATGACTTTTTAAGAAATAAAGATGCTAGTGCGCAAACAGAAAATTGGCAATTTTTAATATTAAATGGGGCATAACTTCTGACCTTTTAGGCCAATACCAGCCATAATCGAACTTGGCCTGAGTTGGTACATTGTCATAAAGTTTGAAGATAATTGCTAAAGAAATGACGATGCTAGAATCACAAATTAAATCTGGCATTTTTTTAAAATTAAAAAGTGCATAACTCCTGACCTAATTTGCCAATTTCAACCAGAATTGGACTAAGCTGAGAGATTATGGTAATAAACATTGTTATATAGTTTGAAGATGATTGCTTTATAAAGAAAGATGCTGGAGTGTACACAAAGTGAAATCTTGCATTTTTTCTATTGTTCAAGGGCCCTAACTCCAGACCTACAGGGTAGATATACAGTTAACATCGTGCATGCGACCACCTGTATTAAACGACTTTTTTATTAAACAACCGTTAGAAATCCCGACCAAATGTTTTTATTATATAAATTTATCCCATTAAACGACCTTTTTATTATGCGACCAGCAACCACATAAACCAAGTCCCAGCACGTAAGATTATGCGCATAATTAACTTTTTTGAGCAACCGTGTTTGATTCCCTTCAGACATTTTGGCACGTTGCTAATTATCAAGTACCCTGGAACATGTGTATTATTCGTCTTTAATACATCCAAACAAACAAACACTTATCCCGATCATAAGTGCTCACCTGAAACCAATTTGTTTTGACCACGCATGACTGCACCATGTGCAACTAAATTCTTAATATAGTTCCTGGTTCCCATTTCAACAGTTACTAAGTATAACAAAGGTGTAACCATCCCTCCGAATGCTTCGGATTTAGATAAAACAATATTTGGGAATAAGGTAAATTAATACTTCCGGATGCAATCCGTACCATTAATTATTCGTACCTATACGCATGTACATTGTGTCTTATGATACGCAACTTTGGCGCACGTTGGAAATAAATCTATTGGGGGTTTCGGGATTTATGTTAGACAGAGACATAAGGGAAACTCTTGAAAATGTCCGAATGCATCCATGAACTTGTCAAATGTTACGTTTTCCCACCGAACACGAAATGTAAGCCTCAGCCAGTGGACCAATGTATTAATCAAACATAAAAGCTTAAAAATCGAAAGTAATGACAAAAAAATAATCATGTTGATGGTATAAAACAACACATTTTGTAGCTTACATCATATTCATGTTGTAATATAACATAACGTTATGATACAATTAAGCGTTCAATTTGTACATGCATGACTTCTTTGCCTGGATTACAAAACAAGAGGCCCATGATGGCCCTAAATCGCTCACCTGAGATAAATAGGTTGACCCAAGGAACATCTGTACCAATTTATTTTAAAATCTGGCCAGTAGTTTTGAAGGAGATGATTTTTAAAGTTTTCATTTTTTTTCTTCTTTTTGTTGCCATGGCAACCAGAGTTCTACATGGATCAAGTTTATTTTAGCAACTTTTGTAAAGGTTGACCTAAGGATCATCCCTGCCAAGTTTAATCAAATTCTGTCCAGTGGTTTCAGAGGAGATGTTGTTTCTCTATATACATATAAGGCAAATAAGCCACGCCCCTGGCGGCCATGTTTTTTTACGGATCGAAATAATTTTAACAACTTTGGTAGAGGTTGACCCAAGGAACATCTGTACCAATTTATTTTAAAATCTGGCCAATAGTTTTGAAGAAGATGATTTTTAAAGTTTTCATTTTTTTTTTCTTTTTGTTGCCATGGCAACCAGAGTTCTGCATGGATCAAGTTTATTTTAACAACTTTTGTGAAGGCTGACCCAAGGATCATCCCTGCCAAGTTTAATCAAATTCTGTCCAGTGGTTTCAGAGGAGATGTTGTTTAAAGGTTTCTCTATATACATATAAGGCAAATAAGCCCCGCCCCTGTCGGCCATGTTTTTATACGGATAGGAATAATTTTAGCAACTTTGGTAGAGGTTGACCCAAGGAACATCTGTACCAATTTATTTTAAAATCTGGCCAGTAGTTTTGAAGGAGATGATTTTTAAAGTTTTCATTTTTCTCTTCTTTTTGTTGCCATGGCAACCAGAGTTCTACATGGATCAACTTTATTTTAGCAACTTTTGTAGAGCCTCACCCAAGGAACAATCCTGCCTGCCAAGTTTCATTAAATTCTGTCCAGCGGTTTCAGAGGAGATGTCGTTTAAAGCAAATTGTTGACGCCGGACGACGCACGACAACGGACGCCGGACGAAGGGCGATCACAAAAGCTCACCTTGAGCACTTTGTGCTCAGGTGAGCTAAAAATCAAATGCGCGAGCAAGTTAATTGCATTTCATTTGGAGATGTTTGTGTATTTACCATTATCAGCACTACAGTTTATTAATTTATAAGAGGACACATCTGGACATTTAACTGTAATTACTAAACAAGCTCAATAGGCATACGTGCAGACGATTGCAGACTATATTTTTTTGTCTGCTGGCACTGCAAAATTCAAGGGCAAAGGTTATTTTTTTTGTTTGTTTATTTTGTATGTACAGTCAAACTTGTCCAAGCGACCACGTCTATTAAGCGACATGTTGTCTTAAACGACCATTTTATTTACCCCCGAAAATATTTACTCTATATTTCTTATTTATTAAGCGACTTTTGTCTTAAACGACTAGCGACCACTAATTATCATTTCGAGTCTACTAAAATAGGCACGCATTAAGCGACCCTGTCCCACCTTTAGCCCCAGGGAATTATGGATTGACCTAGTCCTATTAATATTCCGTCGCTTTGAGATAATATTTTAGTTGGGTAAAGTCGCTTTGACCCAACTAAAAAATTATTTCAAAGCGACGGAATATTAATAGGACTAGGATTGACCAGGTGTGTACCGTATTTTCCGCTTGAATGATTCACCCTGAGTCCCACTGGGTTGCTGCAAAGGACCTGTTAATGACCCCATTGTTTGTGTTACTTGGGGTTTTTCACGCGTTTGCTAAATATAGTTTTGTTATTCGCAACAATAAGACAATAGAAAAGGACTCCTTAAACGCCGAGAGTAACCGCATCTTTTATCATCCGGGGCTATCAAAGGCGCCGCTTCGAATCATTAGGAAAACTGTTTCAATTTGGAAAGCAGGAAGTTTTTTTATTTAGAAAACAGTATTAATCAGCTAATAATGGAGAAAAAAAAATTAACATCTAGATTAATCTTCAAAGTTATCGCTCAGTATCGCATTAAATTTTGTAATCAACGCATCAACATGTCGAAACGAAAAGTGCTAACTTTACAGGAACGGATTAATGTGATTGAACTGTCAAAAAGTAAAAGTGCACGGAAAATCGCGGAGGAATTGGGAGAGAGAGATTCACCTAAGTCAATATTTCAACAACAACAGCAAAAACAAACAAATCATGTAAACATACATATACATGTATAAATTAGCAAATTAAGATTGGAGAGAGAGAAAATTCACGTATAAAAAAATAATACAATATTTATACTACTACTAAAATTTATCAATTTTATTAAAAGAACACATTTCATTCACATGCAAACACATTTACACATACAATATACATGGATAATGGGATACCATTATTTTCACACTGTCGTGAAAATAAAAAATGACATTTTATTAAGAGACCGTTTTATTAAAAGACCACTTTTACAAAATCCCAAGGGTGGTTTCTTAATACAAGTTTGACTGTATGTGTTTAATTTTTATCGTAAAATCAAAAATTGAAACCGTGACAGTCATCCTGACTAAGTTGCATATATCCTTAGAAAATACATCTCACAGGGCACCTAACAAGCAACAGTTCTTATAAAACTGGGATATAGATAAAGAAATTAATCCAATTATCACAAGTAATCTCTGCAGATCGCTGACGGCCGTGTCAATCTCCCTCTGACACTGACATGACAAGTGCAGACTCTAGCTTCCTACACCAGACCCCATGTCAAGATCTACAGTTTGTCTGTCTGTACACACCCCACATCCATCAGGGAGGTTCCAGGGTAATTGACCAATTATGCATTTTACCTAGACATGTCATTTTATATCAGAACAAAAAAAAAATAATTGTGTTTCTGGTCTTTTTTTTGGTCTTGTTTTTTTAAATCTGACAGTTATTTTGCTACATATATCCATTGTTTTATTAGTTAGATTTTTATAGTCCTGCATAAGGAAAAAAAAAGCAAAAACAAAGCAATACAACAATAAACCAATGAAAACTTTTATTCACGCAGAGGAATATCTGAGTTGTGCTCCTTAAGTTCTCAGAAACCAGCTCATAGTTCCCATGTGAATAAAGTAATTCTGATGTGAGTTTTCTAATTGCAAAACAAATTTCACATTTCATATTTCTGCATACACATATAATTTTATTGTGTTAAAAAAGGGAGAGAATGAATAAATTTGACGCAACAGAGATGTTTCACTTAAAAAGATCTAATTCCGTCTGTAATAAATACCTACTTAAGCTTCTCTGACAGACACAACATGCTAAAATTAAATTAAATCACACACACACTTATAAACTTTAAACAAAAACATAAACCAGGCACCAGCCAAACAAGGCAATCAAGGTTGACCGGTTTCCAGCATTAATCAAAGTATTTACCCATAAGTGCCTGTAAGCATTTTCTGACCATGACATAAATAAACATCCTAAAATAAGATAGACTACATCTGTATCAGTGCCAAAACTTGCTTTTCATTTTTTTTTCCCACACGATAAGGTCTGAATTGAACTAAATTAAATCTCCAATCCTGAATCAGATTTTGATTTCACTGACATCATGCACAGTCTGGCCATTAATCCAGGCTGTGCCTTTGCTAATTACGTCTGGGTGTTTGACACCCATGACACTGTTCAATTTATTTGGATTTTATTTCCATTTGGAAGGTCTGTGCAGAATGTTGCATGCCTAAATGATTAAATAAAATGCTGATCAATTGGATACTGATTTACAGTTTTCATAGTTGCACCTCTGCTACACTCCTTTATTGATTGAAGTGTTTGACTGTTAGCACATAATAACAAGCTGGGGCAGAATTTTTTTTAAACTTTAGTTGAATATTGGCCTTTTCTGTATGGATCTGAAATACATTAAGATTTTCCCCAAAGAGTGTCAGTTTGTTCTTTATAAGTTGGGTTTGATGACAAAATTTTTATGCTTTTTTTGTTAGGATATTTCCTATACCCAGTACTCAAGCATTTACATGTTTTAACCCTTTCTCTCATATAGACTCATTTTGATGCACTCAATTTTATTTTATTCTATTTAGTACATGTACAGTGAGACAGACCAAGCACAGCCTTGGTAGACTTAAAGAATCATGTTAAACTTGCATGCTGATCTTATTTCATGTTCTTGGCAATTGTTCCTTTATCATAGCTTTCAAGTAATAAAGCGGTCAATAGTATCAGTCTATTATGCCTCCATGACATTGTAAGTGTTGACACTACATGGTTGTGTACATATCAAACTTGCAGTAGGGGCAGGTTGATACAGTTTTTAACCCTTTCCCTCATATAGACTCATTTTGACGCACTCAGTAGGTACCACATAAAGCCTGATCTGCAGAAAACCACAGTTAAACCTTACCAAATTTAATTACAAAATTCTCATTTCCAGACCACTGAGGAGCAGCGAACAGCATAAAACCTATCAGCCTGCGAGTTACTCAAAGGCTGATCTGGTTTTATGTTGTTCGCATATGTCTTTCCATGGTTTCCTCTATGAGGGAAAGGGTGAAGTAATTTAAAAAAACAAGAGGCCCATGATGGCCCTAAATCGCTCACCTGAGATATAAAGGCTGACCCAAGGAACATCTGTACCAATTTATTTTAAAATCTGGCCAGTAGTTTTGAAGCAGATGATTTTTAAAGTTTTCATATTTTTTTCTTTTTGTTGCCATGGCAACCAGAGTTCTATGTGGATCAAGTTTATTTTAGCAACTTTTGTGAAGATTGTTGACCCAAGGATCATTCCTGCCAAGTTTAATCAAATTCTGTCCAGTGGTTTCAGAGGAAATGTTGATTAAAGTTTTCCCTTTATACATATAAGGCAAATAAGCCCCGCCCCTGGCGGCCATGTTTTTTACGGATCGGAAAAATTTTAGCAACTTTGGTAGAGGTTGACCCAAGGAACAGCTGTACCAATTTATTTTAAAATCTGGCCAGTAGTTTTGAAGAAGATGATTTTTAAAGTTTTCATTTTTTTTTCTTTTTGTTGCCATGGCAACCAGAGTTCTACATGGATCAAGTTTATTTTAGCACCTTTTGTGAAGGTTGACCCAAGGATCATCCCTGCCAAGTTTAATCAAATTCTGTCCAGTGGTTTCAGAGGAGATGTTGTATAAAGGTTTCTCTATATACATATAAGGCAAATAAGCCCCGTCCCTAGCAGCCATGTTTTTTTACGGATCAGAATAATTTTAGCAACTTTGGTAGAGGTTGATCCAAGGAACATCTGTACCAATTTATTTTAAAATCTGGCCAGTAGTTTTGAAGAAGATGATTTTTAAAGTTTCCATTTTTTTTTCTTTTTGTTGCCATGGCAACCAGAGTTCTATGTGGATCAAGTTTATTTGACCCAAGGATCATTCCTGCCAAGTTTAATCAAATTCTGTCCAGTGGTTTCAGAGGAAATGTTGATTAAAGTTTTCCCTTTATACATATAAGGCAAATAAGCCCCGCCCCTGGCGGCCATGTTTTTTTACGGATCGGAATAATTTTAGCAACTTTGGTAGAGGTTGACCCAAGGAACATCTGTACCAATTTATTTTAAAATCTGGCCAGTAGTTTTGAAGAAGATGATTTTTAAAGTTTTCATTTTTTTTTCTTTTTGTTGCCATGGCAACCAGAGTTCTACATGGATCAAGTTTATTTTAGCACCTTTTGTGAAGGTTGACCCAAGGATCATCCCTGCCAAGTTTAATCAAATTCTGTCCAGTGGTTTCAGAGGAGATGTTGTATAAAGGTTTCTCTATATACATATAAGGCAAATAAGCCCCGCCCCTAGCGGCCATGTTTTTTTACGGATCAGAATAATTTTAGCAACTTTGGTAGAGGTTGATCCAAGGAACATCTGTACCAATTTATTTTAAAATCTGGCCAGTAGTTTTGAAGAAGATGATTTTTAAAGTTTTCATATTTTTTTCTTTTTGTTGCCATGGCAACCAGAGTTCTATGTGGATCAAGTTTATTTTAGGAACTTTTGTGAAGGTTGTTGACCCAAGGATCATTCCTGCCAAGTTTAATCAAATTCTGTACAGTGGTTTCAGAGGAAATGTTGATTAAAGTTTTCCCTTTATACATATAAGGCAAATAAGCCCCGCCCCTGGCGGCCATGTTTTTTACGGATCGGAAAAATTTTAGCAACTTTGGTAGAGGTTGACCCAAGGAACAGCTGTACCAATTTATTTTAAAATCTGGCCAGTAGTTTTGAAGAAGATGATTTTTAGTTTTCATTTTTTTTTCCTTTTTGTTGCCATGGCAACCAGAGTTCTACATGGATCAAGTTTATTTTAGCAACTTTTGTGAAGGTTGACCCAAGGATCATCCCTGCCAAGTTTAATCAAATTCTGTCCAGTGGTTTCAGAGAAGATGTTGTTTAAAGGTTTCTCAATATAGATATAAGGCAAATAAGCTCCACCCCTGGCGGCCATGTTTTTTTACGGATCGGAATAATTTTAGCAACTTTGGTAGAGGTTGACCCAAGGAACATCTGTACCAATTTATTTTAAAATCTGGCCAGTAGTTTTGAAGAAGATGATTTTTAAAGTTTTCATTTTTTTTTTTTTTTGCCATGGCAACCTTCACATGGATCAAGTTTTTTTAGCAACTTTTGTAGAGCCTCACCCAAGGAACATTCCTGCCAAGTTTCATTAAATTCTGTCCAGCGGTTTCAGAGGAGATGTCGTTTAAAGCAAATTGTTGACGACGGACGACTGACGCCGGACGACGCCGGACGAAGGGCGATCACAAAAGCTCACCTTGAGCACTTTGTGCTCAGGTGAGCTAAAAATCTATTAAGAGACTATTTCATTAAGCGACCACCTTTTGGCAACATAAAAGCTTAAAAATCGAAAGTAATGACAAAAAAATAACCATGTTGATGGTATAAAACAACACAACATTTTGTAGCTTACATCATATTCATGTTGTAATATAACATAACGTTACGATACAATTAAGCGTTCAATTTGTACATGTATGAGTTCTTTGCCTGGATTACAAAAAATATCTATTAAGAGACTATTTCATTAAGCGACCACTTTTTGGTAGTCCCTTGAGCGGTCTCTTAATACAATGTCGACTGTATGCCATAATCAAACTTGGCGGAAAGAATATGGCTATAAACATTGTCATAAAGTTTGAAGATGATTGCTAAAGAAATGACGATGCTAGAGTGTACACAAAGTGAAATTTAGCATTTTTTTTTTAATTAAAAGGTGCATAACTCCTGACCTAACTGGCCAATATCAACCAGAATTGAACTTGGCTAAGAGATTATGGTAATAAATGTTGTTATATATTTTGAAGATAATTGCACAAGAAATAAAGATGCTTAAGTGTACACGAAGTGAAATCTGGCACATTTTTACCATTCAAGGGCCATAACTCCAAACCTAATGGGTGGATATAAGCCAAAATCAAACTTGACTGAAAGAATATGGCTATAAACATTGTCATAAAGTTTAAAGAAGATTGTTGAAAAAATGAAGATGCTAGAGTGTACACAAGAAAATGTTATGGACGTCCTGACATACGACGGACGCTGGACAGTGACTGACCACAAACAATGGGACAAGGTAGAGTTACACTTCTTTGACACTGCACTTTTTATAATCGCCATTTATTTACATTTTTGAAATTTATGTCATGCACCTCTCCAGCTGATTATGAAATGCACACACAAAATTTGGACTGAATCAGTTAAGAAATGTAGAAGTTTGCGTCACAAGATATTTAAAGTCAAATCAGGGACAATAACTCTGTAATCCTTGAGATAACCCAAGTGAAATTAATGTCACGCACCTCTCCACCTGATTGTCAATGCACATACAAAGTTTGAACCAAATCGGTAAAGAAATGTTGAAGTAGTTTGTGTCAAATTTTTTTGGGATGGACCAACAAACCGACAAACCAACAGACCGACTCCTATATACCCCCTCTCAAACTTCGTTTGCAGGGGTATAACAATTAATATGTTTAGACTTAATTTAAGTTTTATTTAAAGAAATGACTGTGAGCATAATGAAATAAGTGAAATCCATCAATAGGGCTGTGCATTGCCATTTTTTTCTGTCTCAATACATACAGTCCATTTACGATAATTCAGAATGCGATTTTTCGTTTTAACGGTTTTAACGGCATTATTCGAATAAATGTCATGGTCCCATTAAGTTTTCTTATGTCTCATATAAAATAAATGCAATAATTCGTTTCAAAATTACTCGGATAAATGTGGCAATTCGAACTTTATTACAGGTCCAACAAGCAATCAAATTGTTGATCAATGACGCAATAGTTTGGACGCTGTGTCACAGTAATTTACACGCATGCGTATTTTTCACACCTATGTGTACAGACGCTAATTGATTGGCGGTTATTTCATTTAAGGTGATGCAAACTGTTGACAGGTGTCACTAAATTGTCAAGTGTTAACAAACTGAGTGAACTTTTATTTAACTATACATTCAATATCTTTAACTTGAATTGAATTTATCTATACATATCAGTGTGAGTGTTCGAACCTCACTTTACTTTTGTCGTTTGCTCTGCAAGAGTAATATTACGCCATCAATAACAACGATTTGTAGATTAGATGCATTTGTAAGTTACCATTTATTATTCGAGTAATTCAGTGAAGGGCCCAGGTTACAAAATAAGGCTTGTAAATAATTGCTTTTTGTTGACAATGTTGTGTTTTTATATGTGATTTATGGTTATTTGCAGAATAAAATAAAACATGAGACATAACAGTGTTCTGTATTTTATATACATATATATCATAAGCCAGCTAATTGTCACGACGTGTATTTCTTACAAATACACAAAATGTCCACCAGTAGGTAAACACGGTAATTCGGATGACACGATTTTTCGAATATTTCAGTCAGTCCGCAGACTGTTCGAATTATCATAAATGGACTGTATCATGATATTTGTTTTACAATTCACAATAAATGTTGCAGAAGCAAATGAACTGCAATACGTATTGCAATATTTAAGTGACGATGCAATGCATATCACGATACTTACTTTTATAATTAAAAGCAATAGGGGTTTATATAACAAGAGTGCCATGATGGCCCTGGGTCACTCATCTGAGAACCAGGTATTAGTGGGAGGAAAAGAAACAGCAAAAAATTTTCAAATTTGTACTTTATACATATAAGGAAAATGAGCTTAGGCCCTTGGCGGCTATGTTTTTCAATGGATCAAAATAATTTAACAATCTTGGTTGAGAGTGACCCAAGGAACACCTATGCCAAATAACTTTGAAATAGAGCCAGTACTTTTGGCCAAGAAGATTTTTCAAACTTGTACTATATTCATATAAGGAAAACAGGCTCCGCCCCCTGGCAGCCATGTTTTTCAATGGATCAAAATAATTTGAACAATCTTGGTAAAGAGTGACCCAAGGAACATCTATGCCAAATAACTTTGAAATCCAGCCAGTACTTTTGGAGAAGATATTTGAAGTTTTTACTATATACATTGAAATCCTGCCAGTAGTTTTGGAGGAAAAGATTTTCAAAATTTTCATGTTTTTTTTTTCCATTGCCATGGCAACCAGAGTTCTGCATGGAATCAAATTCTTTGAACAACTATGAAAGGGCTTCACCCAAAGAACATTCCTGTGAAGATTCTTTAAAATTTGCCTAGTGGTTCAGGAGGAGATGTCGTTTTAAGTTAAATGTTGATAACAGAAGACAGACACTGGACATTCATCGGTCACAATAGCTCATGTTGTGCTCAGGTGAGCTAAAAATTTCTTTAAACTGTTCACAGCATGTATTCCAAAACACAGAATATCAACTATAACAAGTAATAACTGTAACAGTGAAATGTTACTAAGTCTCCAGAACAAAGTTTAAGGAACAAGAACAAGACTTCGACATTGACACCAAAATCAATAGGGGTCTTTTACTAGACAGAAGCAACAACCATATCAGGGCTCACGCTGTCGAGCGCCAAATGCGCCAAATGGCTCATGATTATTAAAAGTGGCCCGAAAATTTTGAATTTGGCGCATTGTCTTGTCGCATGGTTTTTATTTTTGTCATTTACCTAAGCAGTCAGACTGGTTATTGGTTTCGCTCACGCAGAGCATCGCTAGACCGAGAAAAATCGATAACCAGTCTAGCATGCGCGTCCTTCACCCTGTGTATCAGTGTATTTCACAGTTATGGCAGTTGGCACGTACGTGTTGATGATTTAGTAGTTTATCGGCAATTAAAGAAAAGGTAACGACGGATTAAGGATACGATGATTATTTATTTGGCTGTCGGAACAAAGGCACACTTATTGGATTGTTTGTTACGGTTTAGTCTGACGATATTCAGTCTCGTTCGGCAAGCGATAATCAAAAGATGCAGTAAGTATAATTAAAGGGACAATTAAAGATCACAAGCAAATTAAATAACCGACAACGAAAGGGTATATAATCTTGACCAATCCATCAGTCATCCCAGTCTCAATCATGAGTTCAAAGCGTAAGCTTGACCTGCTCAATTTGCAAACGCCTCCTTCTAAGTTGGCAAAGTTAGCTCCATCTCCCTCCAGAAATTTTAAGGAGGCATGGAAAGTTGGTCACACATGGCTTAAATATGATGCTAAAGCTAGGGCAATGTTCTGCAATGTATGCATTAAGGCAAATAATCATAATTCCTTCACTTCTGGTTGTACTGCCTTGAAGAAAGAGAATGTGACCAGACACGCAACTACCAAAGGTATAAAGGCGAACTGGTTTTGATGGGCCTGCTTTGGAGGAGTTTGATTTTAAACAGTCATTTAAGAAATGGGCAAATCAGAAGACTCGTAGAATCTTAGTGTAACTTCATGGGAAATGAAACACTGAACTGAACACTGACTCTTACCGAAAATGCAACAGGCTTAATGTATATATGTGTAATATAAGAATGTAAATATGAAATACAGTATGTATGTATGTAAATAACAGAATGTTAAAATTTAAAATTAATTTGAATTCTTTGTTTTTGCTGTTTATATAAGATGTTCTGAATTACAAAACACAGTGAAAACTATTAAATAAATGATGGTATATAACAGCACTACTATCTTGTTACTTTACTGCTTCCCTGTGTTACAAAATGGGTATAGAAAAATGGGAGAAAGAGAGTGAGAGAGAGAAAGATAGAGAAGGGTATGTAAAACAAACAATAAAAAAATATAAAAAAAACAAAATGCACACATACAAATAAAATAAACCAAAGATTTCTTAACAATAATGCCACTAGTAGCACATATAATCATTATAAATGCCCATATTTTGTCGCATTCTCATTAAATTATTGGCTCATCCTGGCTCCAAAATTTGGCTCAAAGAAAAAAAAAGTGGCCCCAATTTTGGACCATTTGGCTCATGCCTTGGCTCATAAAAAATAATTCCCAGCGTGTGCCCTGCATATTAAGTTTTAGACTTAAGGGTCAAAAAAGTGTGACGGACAGACAACAGAAAAGTGATCCTTATGCAGCAGGTGACACAAAAACTGATGTCTCCCCACTCTCTTCCCCTCACAAACACACACTGAAGCACACAGTGACATATGCACAAGAGTCCAGTCGTAAGCATCATCAATTGTTTTACATTTGTTTTGAAAGAGTAGTAGATGTACTAGACTGATTAAGAAATGAAGATGCTAGAGTGTACACAAAGTGAAATCTGGCAGTTCTTTACCATTCAAGGGCCAAAACTCCAGATCGCATGGGCAGTTATCAGCCATAATCAATCTTGGCCTAGAGATTCTGCCTTTAACATTGTCATAAAGTTTGAAGAAGATTGAATAAGAAATGAAGATGCTGGAGTGTAAGTAATATCTTTTTATCATTCAAAGGGCCATAACTCCAGACCTAATGGGCAGATATCAGCCATAAATAAAGCTAGCCAAGAGATTATGGCTATTGTCACATCCATAGAAATTATCTGATATTTTAATTTAGAACCCACCACAATTTTTATTTTGAGAAACCCACCCATGCATATCCATTTTTAGTTGTGTGTGACGTAGTCAATCACAACTAAAGAACCTACATTCTTAGGGTCCAATTCTCTACATTTAAAACCTAATAACCTCTTAATTTTGTATGAATGATCAAATGATTGAAAAGAATTCTACAACACAGGTATGCCGAGATTCAGCCAAGGAGTTGAAAACTCAATTTTGAGTAAAATATACATAGTTACAGGAAAAAATAATTATATGTAGCATAAAAGCACAAGAGACTTATTTTCCCTGCTATGTTGAGTAACTTTCACTTTACCATGCGGAGGAGTATAGATTCTTTTGATGCAAAGGTGGCTCTCATGCCTGAATTTGGAAGGTAAATTTTTGTTAGCTGCTGGGCAGTATTTACATTTAAGGGTCACATGACCCCTATGACGTCATCGATAGACCAAGTGTCATTTGCCTTCTTTATTTCATGTAAATATATGAAATCATAAATCATATTTAAAGCGTTTTAATCAAACATGTCATATCTGTTTTTGATCTAGTATAATGTTAAAGGTTTTATGAGTTGTTTCTGTGAAATTAATCGGCAAATTTGACGAAAATAAATGATGTATTTGTGATTACGCAAATCAGAAAGACTGTGAAATAAAAAGTTAAATTCAAAGATAAACAGAAGTGTTCCAGTGAAAAGAAGTTAAAATTTTCATAATTTGATAACGTTTTCACCACTATGACATGACATATTCCTATACTTTGGTGTTAGTAGTGCAACCATGGTTATTTTATTTTAATTCTCTCCTTCCCGAACATTTATGAACTGATGCTTGTTTGTAATGCACATTACAAAAAGGAAGCAATAAACCATAACTTTTACCCATTGAAATACAGGAAGAAATAAAAAATATGGAATTAGTAGTACTTACCTCTTTCACACATTTCTTCCTGTCTTCCTTTATATCATAATTCCATTTAAAACAAGAGGGCCATGATGGCCCTGGATCGCTCACCTGGTATCATTAGGCTATGTAAAATCAAGTGACCCCTGGGGCAGAGCCAATTTTGACCTCAGGGTCATGATTTGAACAAAGTTGGTAAGAATCGACTAGACAATGCTACACACTACCACACTCTACTTGGTAGAGGTCTATTAGCCCATGTTACATACCAAATATATACACTCCAGACCTTGAAGATTTTTCTAGTTTTTTTTTCAATATAAGTCTATGTAAAATCAAGTGATCCCTGGAGCGGGGCCAATTTTGACCCCAGCGTCATGATTTGAACAAACTTGGTAAGAATTGACTAGACAATGCTACACACCAAATATCTAAACTCTATGCTTTGTGGTGTCTGAGAAGAAGATTTTTCAAGTTTTTTTCCTATTAGCCTATGTTAAATCAAGTGACCCCTGGGGCGGGGCCAATTTTAACCCCAGGGTCATAATTTGAACAATCTTGGTAGAGAGTCATAAGATCATGCTACATATTAACAAGAGGCCCATGATGGCCCTAAATCGCTCACCTGAGATAAATAGGTTGACCCAAGGAACATCTGTACCAATTTATTTTAAAATCTGGCCAGTAGTATTGAAGAAGATGATTTTTAAAAATAACATTTTTTTTTCTTTTTGTTGCCATGGCAACCAGAGTTCTATATGGATCAAGTTTATTTTAGGAACTTTTGTGAAGGTTGACCCAAGGATCATTCCTGCCAAATTTAATCAAATTCTGGCAATTGGTTTCAGAGGAAATGTTGATTAAAGTTTTCCCAATATACATGTTACCCAGGCATTATTAGATGACATTTTGTAGTAATTCATGTTTCATGTCATATTTGTGAGTCATTGTTTATGTTGTACCTGTCACTTGTCTTGTTGTGTATATTTAGTGCATGCCAGTAGTGTGTTTGTATAGGATCAGTGTGCAGCATGAAGTGTCATTTTGTGAGTGCTGATCGGGTGTATGATGGGTAAATCAGTCAGGTGTAACGTTATTTTCTTCCTTTCCTTTCTAGTCTTTATTTCTCATACTGGTTTTCACTTTCTATGAGAGCAGATGTACATTTCATAACTTTACATCAGAAAATATAATTATTTTCTTTCATATAAGTCCACTGCCCGGTAAGTTAATTCTATTTGATTTGTTTACGCAAATTCTATATTTAAATTGTTATTGCTCTGTGAATTGATTTGAATTTATTGAAACAGCTGGATTTATTTCTTTTGTTCTTTGAATTTCTAAATTATTAATATGATTATTATTATTTTAGGTTAAATGGAATATTGAAACGAAAATATAAAGTACTAGAACCTGCAACCGGACTTGTTATTTCTAACCCCGGTAACATACATATAAGGCAAATAAGCCCCGCCCCTGGCGGCCATGTTTTTTACGGATCGGAAGAATTTTAGCAACTTTGGTAGAGGTTGACCCAAGGAACATCCGAACCAATTTATTTTAAAATCTGGCCAGTAGTTTTGAAGAAGATGATTTTTAAAGTTTTCATTTTTTTATTTTTTTTGTTGCCATGGCAACCAGAGTTCTACAAGGATCAAGTTTATTTTAGCAACTTTTGTGAAGGTTGACCCAAGGATCATTCCTGCCAAGTTTAATCAAATTCTGTCCAGTGGTTTCAGAGGAAGGCAAATAACCCCGCCCCTGGCAGCCATGTTTTTTTACGGATCGGAATAACTTTAGCAACTTTGGTAGTGGTTGACCCAAGGAACATCTGTACCAATTTATTTTAAAATCTGGCCAGTAGTTTTGAAGAAGATGATTTTTAAAGTTATATTTTTTTTCTTTTTGTTGCCATGGCAACCAGTTCTATATGGATCAAGTTTATTTTAGCAACATTTGTGAAGGTTGACCCAAGGATCATCCCTGCCAAGTTTAATCAAATTCTGTCCAGTGGTTTCAGAGGAGATGTTGTTTAAAGGTTTCCCTATATACATATAAGGCAAATAAGCCCCGCCCCTGGCGGCCATGTTTTTTTTACGGATCGGAATAATTTTAGCAACTTTGGTATAGGTTGACCCAAGGAACATCTGTACCAATTTATTTTGAAATCTGGCCAGTAGTTTTGAAGAAGATGATTTTTAAACTTTTCTTTTTTTCTTTTGTTGCCATGGCAACCAGATTCTACATGGTAAGTTTATTTTAACTTTTGTGAAGGTTGACCCAAGGATCATCCCTGCCAAGTTTAATCAAATTCTGTCCAGTGGTTTCAGAGGAGATGTTGTTTAAAGGTTTCTCTATATACATATAAGGCAAATAAGCCCCGCCCCTGGCGGCCATGTTTTTTTACTGATCGGAATAATTTTAGCAACTTTGGTTAGGTTACCAAGGAACTGGCCAGTAGTTTTTTTTGGCAACCAGAGTTTTAGATAATTTTTTTAAATTTTCCCAAGGAACATTCCTGCCAAGTTTCATTAAATTCTGTCCAGCGGTTTCAGAGGAGATGTTGTTTAAAGCAAATTGTTGACGACGGACAATGGACGTCTGACGACGCACGACGCCGGACGAAGGGCGATCACAAAAGCTCACCTTGAGCACTTTGTGCTCAGGTGAGCTAAAAATCAAAAGGCTAGGCCTTGTGGTTTCGGAGAAGAAGATTTTTCAAGTTTTTTCTATATTAGCCTATGTAAAATCCGGTGACCCCTTGATGGGGCCAAATTTGATCCCAGGGCCATGATTTGAACAAACTTGGTTGTGATCTACTAGACAATGCTGCACACCAAATATCTAAACCCCAGGCCTTGTGGTTTCTGAGAAGAAGATTTTTCAAGTTTTTCCTATATTAGCCTATGTTAAATCAAGTGACCCCTGGGGCGGGGCCAATTTTGACCCCAGGGTCATGATTTGAACAAACTTGGTAGAGATCAACTAGACAATGCTACACACCAAATATCTTAACTCTATGCCTTGTGGTTTCTGAGAAGAAGATTTTTCAAGTTTTTTTCATATATCAGCCTATGTTAAATGAAGTGACCCCTGGGGCGGGGCCGATTTTGACCCCAGGGTCATAATTTGAACAATCTTGGTAGAGAGTCATAAGACCATGCTAAATACCAAATATCTAAACTCGAGGCCTTGTGATTTCTGAGAAGAAGATTTTTCAAGTTTTTTTCCATATTAGCCTATGTAAAATCAAGTGACCCCTGGGGCGGGGCCAATTTTGACCCAAGGGTCATGATTTGAACAAACTTGGTTGTGATCCACTAGACAATGCTACACACCAAATATCTTAACTCCATGCCTTGTGGTTTCTGAGAAGAAGATTTTTCAAGTTTTTTTTCTATATTAGCCTATGTTAAATCAAGTGACCCCTGGGGCAGGGCCAATTTTGACCCCAGGGTCATGATTTGAACAATCTTGGTAGAGAGTCATAAGATCATGCTACATATAAAAAAAAAACAAGAGGCCCATGATGGCCCTAAATCGCTCACCTGAGATAAATAGGTTGACCCAAGGAACATCTGTACCAAATCATTTTGAAATCTGGCCAGTAGTTTTGAAGAAGATAATAAACATGGATCAAGTTTATTTTAGCAACTTTTGTGAAGGTTGACCCAAGGATCATCCCTGCCAAGTTTAATCAAATTCTGTCCAGTGGTTTCAGAGGAGATGTTGTTTAAAGGTTTCTCTATATACATATAAGGCAAATAAGCCCCGCCCCTGGCGGCCATGTTTTTTTACTGATCGGAATAATTTTAGCAACTTTGGTATAGGTTGACCCAAGGAACATCTGTACTAATTTATTTTGAAATCTGGCCAGTAGTTTTGAAGAAGATGATTTTTAAAGTTTTCAAATTATTCTTCTTTTTGTAGAGCCTCACCCAAGGAACATTCCTGCCAAGTTTCATTAAATTCTGTCCAGCGGTTTCAGAGGAGATGTTGTTTAAAGCAAATTGTTGACGACGGACAATGGACGTCTGACGACGCACGACGCCGGACGAAGGGCGATCACAAAAGCTCACCTTGAGCACTTTG
This sequence comes from Solen grandis, assembly GCA_021229015.1. Lineage (NCBI taxonomy): Eukaryota > Metazoa > Mollusca > Bivalvia > Adapedonta > Solenidae > Solen > Solen grandis. The sequence continues at coordinate 20,184,039 of CM037788.1, forward strand.
TGCTCAGGTGAGCTAAAAATCAAAAGGCTAGGCCTTGTGGTTTCGGAGAAGAAGATTTTTCAAGTTTTTCTATATTAGCTATGTAAAATCCGGTGACCCTTGATGGGGCAAATTTGATCCCAGGGCCATGATTTGAACAAACTTGGTTGTGATTACTAGACATGCTGCACACCAAATTCTAAACCCAGGCCTTGTGGTTTCTGAGAAGAAGATTTTTCAAGTTTTTCTATATTAGCTATGTTAATTAGTGACCCTGGGGCGGGGCCAATTTGACCCAGGGTCATGATTTGAACAAACTTGGTAGAGATACAACTAGACAATGCTACACACCAAATATCTTAACTCTATGCCTTGTGGTTTCTGAGAAGAAGATTTTTCAAGTTTTTTTTCTATATTAGCCTATGTTAAATCAAGTGACCCCTGGGGCAGGGCCAATTTTGACCCCAGGGTCATGATTTGAACAATCTTGGTAGAGAGTCATAAGATCATGCTACATATAAAAAAAAAACAAGAGGCCCATGATGGCCCTAAATCGCTCACCTGAGATAAATAGGTTGACCCAAGGAACATCTGTACCAATTTATTTTAAAATCTGGCCAGTAGTTTTGAAGCAGATGATTTTTAAAGTTTTCATATTTTTTTTCTTTTTGTTGCCATGGCAACCAGAGTTCTATATGGATCAAGTTTATTTTAGGAACTTTTGTGAAGGTTGACCCAAGGATCATTCCTGCCAAGTTTAATCAAATTCTGTCCAGTGGTTTCTCCAGTGGTTTCAGAGGAAATGTTGATTAAAGTTTTCCCTATATACATATAAGGCAAATAAGCCCCGCCCTGGCGGCCATGTTTTTTACGGATCGGAAAAATTTTAGCAACTTTGGTAGAGGTTGACCCAAGGAACATCTGTACCAAATCATTTTGAAATCTGGCCAGTAGTTTTGAAGAAGATAATATTTAAAGTGTCATATTTTTTTCTTCTTTTTGTTGCCATGGCAACCAGAGTTCTACATGGATCAAGTTTATTTTAGCAATTTTGGGAAGGTTGACCCAAGGATCATCCCTGCCAAGTTTAATCAAATTCTGTACAGTGGTTTCAGAGGAGATGTTGTTTAAAGGTTTCTCTATATACATATAAGGCAAATAAGCCCCGCCCCTGGCGGCCATGTTTTTTTACGGATCAGAATAATTTTAGCAACTTTGGTAGAGGTTGACCCAAGGAACATCTGTACCAATTTATTTTAAAATCTGGCCAGTAGTTTTGAAGAAGATGATTTTTAAACTTTTCATTTTTTTCTCTTATTGTTGCCATGGCAACCAGAGTTCTACATGGATCAAGTTTATTTTAGCAACTTTTGTGTAGGTTGACCCAAGGATCATTCCTGCCAAGTTTAATCAAATTCTGTCCAGTGGTTTCAGAGGAGATGTTGTTTAAAGGTTTCCCTATATACATATAAGGCAAATAAGCCCCGCCCCTGGCGGCCATGTTTTTTTACGGATCGGAATAATTTTAGCAACTTTGGTAGAGGTTGACCCAAGGAACATCTGTACCAAATTATTTTGAAATCTGGCCAGTAGTTTTGAAGGAGATGATTTTTAAACTTTTCATTTTTTTCTCTTATTGTTGCCATGGCAACCAGAGTTCTACATGGATCAAGTTTATTTTAGCAACTTTTGTGTAGGTAGTTTTCAAATTATTTTTCTTTTTGTAGCCATGGCAACCAGAGTTCTTGATGGATCAACTTTATTTTAGCAACTTTTGTAGAGCCTCACCCAAGGAACATTCCTGCCAAGTTTCATTAAATTCTGTCCAGCGGTTTCAGAGGAGATGTCGTTTAAAGCAAATTGTTGACGACACACGACGGACGACGACGGACGCCGGACGAAGGGCGATCACAAAAGCTCACCTTGAGCACTTTGTGCTCAGGTGAGCTAAAAAGGCTAGGCCTTGTGGTTTTAGAGAAGAAGATTTTTTCAAGTTTTTCCTATATTAGCCTATGTGAAATCAAGTGATCCCTGGGGCGGGGCCAATTTTGACCCCAGGGTCATAATTTGTACAATCTTGGTAGAGAGTCATAAGATCATGCTACATACCAAAAATCAAAAGGCTAGGCCTTGTGGTTTCGGAGAAGAAGAATTTTTCAAGTTTTTCCTATATTAGCCTATGTGAAATCAAGTGACCCCTGGGGCGGGGCCAATTTTGACCCCAGGGTCATAATTTGTATAATCTTGGTAGAGAATCATAAGATCATGCTACATACCAAAAATCAAAAGGCTAGGCCTTGTGGTTTCAGAGAAGAAGATTTTTAAAATTTTCATTTTTAAAATCTATTTTTAGCTCCTGTGACCTAATTATGCAATGGACCAGAACCATTTATACAACTTTAGTAGAGCTTCATCCAAGGAACATTCCTGCAAAATATTTTTCAAATTGGCCAAGCCGTTTAGGAGGAGATGTTGTTTGAAGCAATTGTTGACGCCGGACGCACGCACGCACGGATGCACGGACGCCGGACGCCGGACAAAAGGGGATCAGAAAAGCTCCCCTTGAGCACGTTGTGCTCAGGTGAGCTAAAAAGATATACCTTGATAGTCTGATACACCTTAATATTTTTATGATGTCTAAAATCAATCCCATGCCTAGTTACTGAGACAAAAGCACAATAACACTGTGCATGCAAAACTTTAACCAAAAATCCAAGTTAGAAAAGGGCCATAATTTGTATAAAATTCAGTCCAAAAGTTATCCTCCTTAGTTTTCTGATGCCCCTGAAGACACTCCTTCTAGTTAATTCCACAAGCAATTTCTGAGATATAAGCTGGATAGTAGCTTGAATGCAAAAATTTAACCAAAATTCTAAGTTTAAAGGGGGTCATAATTTTTAATATATTGGGTTAAAAAAAAAAAAAGTAACATATTCCATCAAGAGTTATCTACCTTGATAGTATGATACTCCTATACATATTAAAGATGTTAAAAACCAATTGCATGCCTGGATACTGAGATATTGGCATGAAAGTACCTTGCATGCAAAACTTTAACCAAAATTTCTAAGTTAAAAAGGGGCCATAACTCATATTAAATTCAGTCAAGAGTTATCTAACTTGGTTGTCTGATGCCCCTGAAAATATTTATAAACTTTAATTAATTCAAACTTTGACCAAAAGCTGTAACCCCAACGCTGACGCCAGGGCGACTACAATACAGTCGAACCTGGTCCAACGGCCACCTGCTAGCAGCAACCAACTGCTAACAACGGCCACTTCAAATTCCCCCCGACCAATTTCGTTCGACCAACTGCTTACTACGACCAACGGCCACCATATTTGACCCCATTTGGTACCCCACACTGGTACGAACGGCCACGCGCCACTGACGCGCCCCATCAGGAAGTTGCGTAACGGCTAACACCGTTAGGTGAGAGCCGAACAATAGATTTGAGACAATACCGTAATCATCGAGGGTGGCGAGGATGGTTTCAATAGTGACCATTACTGTTCGTACAGGTGGTGTTTGTCAGGTGTGGATGACCTTAATTGGCATTGATTAGCAAGATGTCTTCCTCATTTTTAATCCGGGAAAATGATAACAATGATTGAGTGTAAAGTGCGGTGCTTCAAGCGTGTTTAAGATGCGGTCTTGTCATTAATTATAAATAATTTTTTGGTTTGTTTTGTTTTCAAAGAGTTTAGAGAGAGAAAAAAAAAAGCACCTTATCTGTATCTCTGTTAAAAATACACGAGGTATTGAGGACCGTATAATAGCCGACGCTCAAATTGTGGATTACTCGGATTTTATCGCCAGACATAGTAAAGAGTGTAACATGTTTTCGCGTTATGAGAAAGTTGGTTTTAACACAGAAACACTTGCTTTATTGATTGAAGGTTGATCAGAATCGATTCTCACATTACAAATACACATTATTCTATGATTATTACGTATATTCTACAACAAACGAACACATATACGCATTCTTATGCTTTCATTCTGTTTCGTATCTGCCTATTCATTCTTCTGTCTTCAAGCTCCATGGTAACAAAACAACGCTGTGAAAATCTTACACAAGACATTGTTGTTCAAAATGTTATTCATTTATGAAATCAATTATTAAACATTATTATGTTTTCACATTTGTTATTTAAAATGTGTATATCCTCCTATAAATAACTTTCTGCACATAATTGCAACTTAAAGAGAGAGAGAAAGAGAGAGAGATGACCACATACATATATGTACAGTCACGAACATCAGACAAAACATGACACCTGCTAACAAAGGCCACCTGCTAACAAAGGCCAAAATTGTAATTTCCCTTGGGTGGCCTTTGTAAGCAGGTTCGACTGTAGCTCTCATATTCTTCAAATAGTCGAGCTAAAAATGAAACCAGTCAAAGCAGAATGATTCAATATGCGAATCATCTTTTAAAATGTCGAAAAATAAACTTTTTTTGACAGACGCCTGTAAACTTCCGGTTTCGCGAGGGATATACTTTATGGTTAAAATGCTGTAGTTTAGATTTTTAGATTTAAATTTTTGCTATGATATCGGATTTTTGGTTGTCCACAGACAAGTCAACAGTGAAAATTTACTTGTCCATCACAGCAAATGTACGACTCGTACAATGGATTTCGCCATCCCTGATCTTTGTACAAACCCAACGCATATACAGCATTTTTACGAAAAATAAAGAGGGATTTTGATATGAAAGTATGTAAAACGTTTATTAACATTACTCTTATTCAGGACTTTTATGTCAATATTATCAAATATTGTTTTAGAATACATCCTGAATATGACATATTTCTTTATGCCCCCCTCCCCCCTCCAATTACTATTCAGTACATAAAGCGACCAGTTTTATCAAGTTCGAATGATGAATATATCTTAATATTTTAATAGGAATGTAAATTAATTAATTGAGCTACACATTTTCACCTTCATTCATTCATTGTCATCTTGGATTTAGCTTGAAATTAGTTACAATAACTGCTGTGAATTGTTCAATAAGATATATAGTGCTGGCAGAGTTTGGTCTATTGATGATGTCATACCAAAGGGAGAGAAGTCAAACTTTTCTCACCTGGGTCACTTTTGCAACTTTCAATAGCCGATTTCATACAAACTACAAATAATTTTAAAATATTTTTTGTACAGAAGGTCTTAAACTGATGTTTTCTAACAGACATTAATGACAAGTGACAGGAATTGTCACAAAAACAGGTTTTCTTTTCGCAATGTTTCGTCCCAGTACAGATTATGAACTGTTTCCTTCAGATAACCTGGTTAAAAATGAAATCTTCGTGGTTGACCTTTAAAAGAATGGGCATTGCAATGGACAGGAAGGACACATGCAAGTGTCACCATGAAGCGAGCACATGCATATCAAATAAATTGTTTGTGTAATAAATGGTCTATAGATGTGTCCATACCTCATTTTCCATATAAGTTTTCCTTTGTAGATACATGGCACGTAGAAATAGGTCCTTAAACCCTAGTGTTGAGCCCATCACGAGTTCAGAGGCTACAAACAAACAGGGTGAACATTACTAACAAATAAAATTTTCTTTCCAGACAAATGGGAGGTTTTACTTATAAGGTTACATGTCAAGACATTGTCATTTTTTAAAACTGGAATTTTATTTTACTTATTTATTTTTTTTTAAAATAATACCTCTTTTTAAACAAAAGGGCCATGATTGCCCAAAATCACTCACCGGAATTCAATTGTTAGAGAGAAAATGCTTAAGTAAGGAAAAAAAATTACACATTATATATTATTAAAATTTTATTAATTTTTAGTTCTGGTGGCTATCTTGGTAGGCAGACCTAAATGATTTTAGCTATTTTTTGCTCAGTACAGTGGCGCTATCATATCAGTTGTCAAAAATAGCGTATATCGTTCGTATCGCATTGTATCGTCTAGTATACTCAATTGCATCGTAACGTATCAAATCGTATCCTATCACATTCAATCGTATTACACATAATGAACGGGATCTTATCGCATCGTATCGTAAAGCAATGGTATATATTGTAAATCGCATAACGTGTATCGTATTGAATCACTCTAAGATTTTGGCAGTCTATGTTTCAGGACACCCTTTATTTATTTATTTATAGAAAATAATTAATCTTCTTGTCTCTAAATACAACCTTTTGTGTGTATGTATTATTTGTATCATAAATTATGTTGTTGTTGTTGTATTGGGGTTTACCGTCGCTGCGATAGTATTTCAATCATATAGCGACGTCCAGCTAGTTACAGGTGGAGGAAGACCCCGAGTACACAGAGGTACCCGGGTAGAACCACCGACCTACCGCAAGCCAGCTGGAAGGCTTCCTCACATGAAAAATCCGAAGTCCCTACCGGGATTCGAACCCACAGCGATGAGGGGCTGAGAGATTTGTAGTCCACAACTGTAACCGCTCGGCCGCATATCATAAATTATATGATGTATTATAATCTTATTATTTAGTTAATATATAAACATTCTATTACTTTTTATGTACCGGTATATACATGTGTAGTGGCCTACGTGACTTTCTGCAGCAGAAGCCGTGCGTCTTTAAGCAATTTAATGCACGTGTGAAAAATATGTATTCGAAAGCATTTAATCAGTATTGAAGAATACCCCGGGGTACATTCATTCTTAAAAGTTTATTTGATGTGTTTGATCAAAATTTTCATGATTACCATGTTCTAGCAAGAGTTGTTCATCTTGGTTCTGCAGGTCCATTTTATGTTTAGGAAGACTTGTATGAAGTTTAAATCCAATACACCAAGTGCTTACTGAGTAATGATATTAAAGACGTTTTCGCGAGTTTTTACGACGCATCCTCCGTGCGCATCGTTGACTGCCTCTTGATTGTCTACCTTACGAGAATACTCTCTAAAAAGGAGAAAGTTGCACAGTATTCGGATAACTACATGTACTCGTATACGAATTTTAGAAATGAGTCGTCAATGTCGTCTTAACGGAAAATTCGTGCGAAAATCTAAGGCCGACAAGGTTAAAAGAATACAAGAAGGATTTAAGAGGTTCGATTTATCACGAAAACCCGAATCTTCCGGTGTTATCAACGTAGAGCAAGAAAGAAATATATTTTTTGACTATTTTTGTCTCATGCCGTTACCATGGAAATGACCAATTTTTGAAAAAACCAGCACGATGACCCATAATTTTCTTTTTCTTATTCAATTCCACATTTAATTCTATTTAAGCTTGCAAAAAATAAAAACAATTGTAGAAAGAAGTTTTTCAGAATTTTCATTTATTTGAAGAAACTATGATTATTTTTGTCATTTTTGCCAATGTTTGAACATGCAAATGCTAGTTTTCTTTATTGAAGATTTTTATATTGTTATATGTAACATACAGCAGTAAAATAAAATGCAATTGGCAAGTACTTTCATGTTTTTTGTGTAAACAATGCTCTTCAGGATAATTTTACAAGTCCTTTATTAATAATAGATATTTTAACCATTTTTGGTCTGACGGTTGCCATGGAAACGGTCATTTTGCAAAAAAACCAACACGATAACATACTCTTTTCTTTTCAATTTTAAACTTATCATAAAATTTTACATCATATATGAAAAAATCAAAAAAAATCTAAAAAAAACTATTTTTTTATGAAACTGTAGAAAACGTCCTTAACTTAGTTGCAGAAAAACTTTAACCAAAAATGTAAACGCAAATTTCTAAGTCAAAAAAGGCCCATAATTTGAGTAAAATTCTAGCAAGAGTTGTTCATCTTGGTTCTGCAGGTCCATTTCATGTTAAGGAAGACTTGTGTGAAGTTTAAATCCAATACACCAAGTGCTTACTGAGTAATAATATTAACTCAGTTGCAGAAAAACTTTAACCAAAAATGTTAACGCAAATTTCTAAGTCGAAAAAGGCCCATAATTTAAGTAAAATTCTAGCAAGAGTTGTCCAACTTGGTTCTGCAGGTTGGTTTCATGCTTAGGAAGACTTGTATAAAGTTTAAATCCAATACACCAAGTGGTTACAGAGTTATGATATTAACTTAGTTGCAGAAAAACTTTAACCAAAAATGTTAATGCAAATTTCTAAGTTGAAAAAGGCCCATAATTTGAGTAAAATTCAATCAAGAGTTGTCCCTCTTGGTTCTCTAGGTTTGTTTTGTGCCTAGAAAGACTTGTGTGAAGATTGATTGCAATACACCAACTGGTTTCTTAGATATGACTGCCAACGCCGACGCCGACGCGAGTAGAATAGCTCTCATATTCTCCGAATAGTCAAGCTAAAAAGGGGCAATAATTTGTAACATATTCTATCATGAGTTATCTACCATGAAAGTATGATACCCCTAAACATATTAAAGATGTTTCAAATCAATCCCATGCTTGATACTGAGATATAAGCATGAGAGTATCTTGCATGCAAAACTTTAACCAAAATTTCTATTGCATGCAAAACTTTAACCAAAATTTCTATTGCATGCAAAACTTTAACCAAAATTTCTAAGTTAAAAAGGGGCCATAATTCATATTATATTCAGACAAGAGTTATCTACCTTGGTTGTCTGATGCCCCTGAACATATTTATAAACTTTCAAGTCAATACCATAAATGCTTATTGAGATATAAGGTTGATAGTAACTTGCACACAAAACTTTAACCAAAAGCTGCAACGCCGACGCCGACGCCAGGGTGACTACAATAGCTCTCATATTCTTCGAATAGTCGAGCTAAAAAGTAATCGTATTTCATTATACTTGTTAATATGTTAAAGTTATAATAGTCCTTGTATTTTTTATTTGATCTTTATAAGCCTTTCTCTGTTTGATGGCAATACCATTAGGCATTAATACCCCATCCTTAAAAGAAATTGACAAACTGGCATCTTTACTGTCAACAGATAAGTCATCGTCAGGCGACACATCGGACTCGCGGAGTTCTAGTACTGTGTAAGAAAACATTAAGAAGCCGTACACCTCCTTTTTGTGGAATATCAATTAGCCGTACACACAGCATGTAAGCCACCGTACAATAAAAGAAAATGATATTAATAAGATTATTATTAAAATTAAAACTATGAAGAACTAACATCTACATAAATATTAGATTATGATGGATAAAACCTGACCAGACATGCTATTATTGAATTAAAAAAAAAAAATATTTTAAGGGAATGAAGTTGACAGATATAACTTTTGCCGGTACTAGAGGACATGTTTTAAGAGCGATCTAAAGTATATGACAGTGTTTCAGAATAATCTTAGGTTTGATAAGACGGCAAAACTTGTTATGGATGAATGCATATATGATCATGCACGTCAGATTCTTAGTTACGTTAAAATTTCAATAAAATTTACCCTTAGGTCAAGCTTCGCTCAACTTTTTCTCGCTTCTCTTAGTACTAATATCCGGTGATCTTACTTTAAGATTTAAACAAGTATTATGAAAGTATTGCTTAGGCAATACTAAGTCCCCTACTGGCAAATGGAAAACTAAGACCCCCCAACATACACACAAACACAACCTGTTTATTTCAGTCATATAACAACATCCAGCTAATTACAGGTGGAGGAAGACCTGAGTGCAGAGAAACTGCTATTTAAAAAAAATTCTAATTCCAAGGGCCGTAATTCCGTCAAAAATCAATGGACCGTAACGAAACTCAAACTTGATCTGTAACTCATGGTGATAGACTCACACACCAAAAATTAGATGAATATCTGCAAGCGTTTAGAAAAAAAATCCGGAAAACTGCTATCTTAACGAAATTTTCTAATTCCAAGGGTCGTAATTCCGTCAAAAATCAATGGACCGAAACGAAACTCAAACTTGATCTGTAACTCATAATTCCGTCAAAAATCAGTGGACCGGAACAAAACTCAAACTTGATCTGTAAGTCATGGTGGTAGACTTACACACCAAAAATTAGATGAATATCTGCAAGCATTTAGAAAAAAAGTCCGGAAAACGTGTGTGTGACTGACGGACTGACTGACAGACTGACGGAGTGCAAACCTATAGTCCCCTTCGGCGAAGCCGGTAGGGGACTAATTACTTCAGTTGAATCTAAACTCTAATTGTATCTGCATAATTTGAACAGGGAAAAAAAAAGTACATACATACATTCTGTTGCATTAAAAAAAAAATGAAAATATCACTTCTCTCATTCTTTTCAAACTTCTCCCTAAAAATATGATATCTATTATGCTTATTTCATTACCCCTGCCAAACTTATCACATAAAACAGAATTTTTCAGTGTCAATAAGAATTTCTATATTACCGTTTTCGTAACCAGCTTCACTTGAGACAGTCCATATAGTTATGAGAGTTGAAAAAAATTCTCTCATATGTCAATTTGCTTCATTTCATGTATACCTTGTACTGCTGATCAAACCCACATCCTCAGTTGGCACTTGCAGATGTGGCAGATGCTCTGATTACTTGGCCACCAGTAATATAAACTGTGAATTTTTTCTTCAATACTTATTTTTACAGTTAACAGACTGAACTTTTTTCTTCTTCTTCATGCAAAGCAAATGACAAAAAAAGTAACTAAGAACATTGATGAAGATGAAACTAAATTTTTTTATATATTAAAGTGTTAACATCCAATTATTTGGACTGTCATGGAGGTCAGAAATATCAGCCACAATCACATTTTAAAAGCACATTAAACATGGTCCTTTCATTTTCATAGTCAAAGAATTCACCAAATTGTTTCATTTCTTTCCCCAACTAATGTTCTTTTCTTAAGTTCTACACATAATGCCAAGAAATGCTAACAAGTGGCATGTAAAATATGTCATCTCTCTACCTTTCGCTGGATAAGCAGAAAATTATGTTAAAACCATTGAAAGAATAATGTTAACTACATACTGTACCTGCATGGTGTACCTTGTATTGGTCATTCATGTAATTGTTGCATCAGGATTGTTCAATATGATCTTGAGGATTGGCCATTATACTAAACAAAACAGCCATTACGGAAGTCATGAACCTCATGAACCTTTACGCAAAAATACACGAATGAGTAGAGTGGCGCCATCTGGTTGATACAGTGACTGTAGTTTTTCTTGTCTATATAAACAAACTTGATGCAAATTTTGTTGGGGTACAAATGTTGCACATGTATGCAAAAAAAAAAGTCAGCTGCTAGAAAATGAATTCGCAAATTTCAATTTTCACTTGCATTTTGCAAATTTATAAAAAAGTTATATTTGAACCCTGATATATCTTATGTTTGTTTGTTGGGTTTAACATCACATTGACAAATACTTCAGTCATTTGGAGGGGGTACGGACAATACCCCCTCCGGACAATTCCCCCTTAGGACAATACCCCCTCGGACAATACCCCCTCGGACAATATGCCAGGGTGGACAATACCCCCTTCATATAAAAATTTTATATTTATGCATTAAAATATTTATTTATGATATACATGAATAATAAAGCATTAAATATTGTGAAATTTTGTTGCTTTGGTGATTGAAAAACTAAAATAAGTGCAGGCATAAAGTGTTTGCAAATTGTGTTAATCCTTGTGAATCAAACTAGCTGTTAATTTACGCAATATTTGATTTGTACCTTAATTACCAAATAATTATACACAATTATTTAAAAAAAATTAAAAAAAATGTTGTTTGCAGTGTTATAAGTGTAATGTGTTATAACAAGAATAAGAAAGATGTAATTAGAGACATACTTTGATGTATTAATCATTCAATTAATTATAATTATAAAAATAATCAATTACTATTATACCAATTTTAACTAATTATATTGTACAGTTCACAAGATATATGTTTGTTGATATGTGTTCTTTGTAAGGTACAAGGACAATTATTAAAGCTAGTTGTAATTATATGCCTTCTTTGAAGTATTAATTAGCATGCATTCATGTACTAAAAGGTGTAAATTGTATCTATTGTATTTCCCTATATAATCCAAATGGATAATCTGTAAAAATCATACATTAAGTTCAAGTCATGGAGGTCATTAGGAATGAGAAAGGTGGTTGTAAGTTGTGTTTTGATGGATATATGTATACAAAGAAGAATTCTAACAAATCCAGGATACGGTGGGAATGTTCTAATCGGCATGCATATTCTTGTCTCGGATCAGTGGTGACTGACTTGGAGGTAGGTGACAATTGTGCTATTTCGTTTTTTTCTCACTGTCTGTCTTTTTTTTCTTTCTTTTTCTTTCTTTCTTTCTGTTTCTTTATATGTGATGAATTTATCTATAATGTTATTGGCGACCAATTACTACATTCCTATTATTTTTGATAATATAATTTTTGAAAAATATACGGACAATTAGATCCGTATTATGAATTATTATATATATTTCAACTCAAAATTTATAAAAGTGATTTCAATCATATATTTTAAAATAATATTAAAAAAAGTGGTGGCAGAAAATGTAAATTAGGAAGAAAAAATGAAAATTAAGGATATTTACATACACGCGGGTGTCATCAAACATTTAATATTGATCACATTTTTGTTATAAACTAGTAAATCGTGATTACAGAACTTGTAAATTTTGTGATATGAAGAAGAATTGCTGATTTAAACTTACTCAAATTAAAATTGGTTTAAAAATTAAATTATACTTGCTGGTCAACTTAGGAAACTCAATTGTTGATCATTAAGGACAAATTGTAAATTTTGAAATTTGAAGAATACTATACATGAGCCCACTATACATACTATATTATATTACTACAAATCTCAGTGCAATTTTTGACGTCAATCTTTTTTTTTTTATTCATCATCAGTTTGAACGCCTAAGAGAGGATTGGTTACTATGGTGACGTTTAATAGAACATATATTATATGCACTAATAAAATAACATCCATTAATTTAAAATAGTTTAGAGATATTATATATAAAATTAACCGTACACTTAAAATCAAATAAGTTATGGCAAAAGTCTACGTAATTCTGGGACACCCCTCGTACATAACAAATTTTACATATTCTGTCATCATGGTTTACTTGATTATACCGTTTTATCGGTATTATAAGTAATTATATACTAAAAGAAAAATTCAATTTGTAAATGTATATTTTAGATTAAGGACGTCATATCCACTACACAACAATGTGGTACGTGTCAGGAGGATCCAGCCACAGTACCCGCCTCCACTCTGGAACCTCCATGTGGCAACCTTGAACAGTGAATCCAGGACAAATAACATTTGTGAAAGCTGGAATCATGGATTTCAGAAGCTAATCGGATACAACCATCCTTCAGTGTGGATCGCCATTGAGAGTTTTAGGAAAGATTGTGCACTTGTGGAAACCGCTCTCTTCCAGAATGCCAATGGCCAACCACCACGCAAGAGGGTAAAGACTGTTACGAAGAACCTGCAGGAGCGACTGAGAAACTTGTGTTCTGATTATCAGGCCCAGAGTAAGACGATGGAAGAGTTTCTTCGAGGGCCGGATGGTGTATCAGGTGGAAATTAAACACTATGTAAAGTAAAGTATGTGCGTCTGTGTGTGACAAAGTTGTGAAAAAGATTCATACAACTTATATTCAAAGTTTTGAAAACTTGTGCTGAATTAAATGTGTGCTTTTGTTAAATATGAGCTTTTATACATGCAAGTTATTTTCAAATCCCTATATCATCATCAATTATTCAATGTCACCCGTACATTCAATGATTCTATTATGTATGCAGAGAGAGAGAGAGAGAATATCAATTAAATTTATATTAAATGAAATCATAATTAGTATAATAAGACTACTCCCATGTAAAAAGATACTTTCCATATCAATAATTTAGTCTAAAATTGTATATAGACATGTCCATGAATTCATCTCAAAATGAACATTTTAGTACATGAGTAAACAAAGGGAAATAAACATTAACTAATTTTCATATTTATTTATTATTAACTTTATAAAATGACTTTAAAAAACATTGAGGGGGAATTGTCCTAAGGGGGAATTGTCCTAAGGGGGAATTGTCCTGAGGGGGAATTGTCCTGAGGGGGAATTGTCCGAGGGGGTATTGTCCTAAGGGGGTATTGTCCGGAGGGGGTATTGTCCTACACTCCATTTGGAGACCACCGGTATAACTACTTGAGACAGATATAGTGCTGCCAAACAGCAGTACCACGCTGTAGACATGTGGCATAATGCATAAGGCATAATGCCACATGCAGTAACCTTATCCTGACACCGGGCAAACCAGTCCTTGAACTACCATTATATGCTGAGCACCAAGCGAGGGAGCTATACCTGTTACATTTTTTACGACTTTAGAATATCAAGGCCAGGGCTGATATATCTTACATTTTCCGTTATTGTCATTGGAATCTTTATGTAATATCATCAGGTTTATACAGTGTTGTCAGTAAGAGCTGAGTGACAGACAGCAGAATCATTCACCTCTTGTAGGCCACCACCCTTAAATATTGATAGTTTATTTTATAATCCTATGCCAAATTTAAGTACATGCTATACAGGTTTCTTGGTCACTTCTTTGTGATCTGAACCAAAACATAAGGCTGAACTTAAAATATTCTTTGTTTGGAGTTACCTGACCGACTCACGAAAATTGCCGTGACTCAACTTTTTTTTTGGCCTTTCTTTGGCTAGATCAATGGTATATAGCAGTTGAAAAAATGAATTCTTACATAATAGTTAATGTCCAGGTGTATAGCTGCTATAAATCCAAACACAAACAACTGCTAATACAAAACTCTTTTAAGTGTTGATAAGCATCTCAAAGAAGCTGCCCCAGAGTTCAAAAGGAAACCACACATTGGCTTGTGTCAGTTTCACACCCTTTGAACTTTACTGAGCACTGCAGTATGTTAATTTCTTTCAGTGTGTAGAGTGGTTGTTACACAAGGTGAAATTAACATCAGTGGAGGGGGCACAGAGGGGTGCATTTGGTGACACTTTTGCAAGCATTCCTTTCAGGATAATTGGCAGCTTCTCACCCCATAATTAATACATTTCTACAAATCTACACATCCTGTTGACACTACTTTTCCCTTTTACCTGAATCATAAAGCACCTTTATGTGCTGATAAGAATATGAGACACCACAGCCCTCTGTTCCCCCAATGCTTGGGATTATGACTAAAAACAACTTCGGAATGAAATAGTAAAAGGATTTGGTAAGAAACATACAATAATTATTACGTCTCCAAAAAAAACTGACTTATTGTTTTTACTCTATTTCTTCTTCTTTCTTGCGCCGGCAAGTTTGTATAGGCCATATCTCGGAGACCGCGTGACCTATCTTAACAAAACTTCATATGATTATAGTCCTCAACGTGTGGTGGTGCCTCCCAGACTTTTGAAAATAGGGGCTCCCTGGGGGTCAGGCCCAACCCCCTCAAAGATGCCTTTTTGCATAAAAAATGTATTTTGGTTAAATATTTCAAATTTTCAACCTTGAATCATATATTTTTTGGGGTCAACCAGGGGTCAGGCCCCATCCCTTCAATTTTTTCTTATGACCATATATCTCAAAAAATGTTCAGATCCCCACCCCTAAACCATATATATTATTGTTCCTCATGATGAGATGGATTGAACAGTACTTATTTTATGTTCACATGGATCACCAAAGGGTCAGACCCCACCCCCTGAATTTTACTCATGACCTTATACCTCAAAAAATGTTCAGATCCCTACCCTTAAACCATATATATTATTGTTCTTCATGATGAGATGGATTGAATGGTACTTCTTTTATGTTCACATGAGTCACCAAGAGGTCAGGCCCCCACCCCTTCAACTTTACTTTTAACATCAGATCTGAAAAACTGCTCAGGCTCCAACCAATAAATCATTTATATTCTTGTTCCTCATGATGAGACAGATTGAATGGTACTTCTTAAGTGTCCCCGGGGGGAGGGGGGTGTGGCGAAACCTTGTTTTTGAAATTTGCGCTGTCGTACATTTTGACAGACTGAAAGCTATCCGTACGTCACCGGGCTAATCATACGGTGAACCGTTTTATTTACACATGGCATAAGATTACCGTTAGACCGTTACATTAACGACGGGTAGGATAAAGGTGACACATTTTCATAACATGACATTACTCAACTGTGTCCCTGCATTCTAACACTGGGGACCATTGTCACCTGTCAAAATTCTCCCAACTAACAAACATTACGTAACAATTGCCACCTGTCAAGTTTTTCCTATACATCATGAGGTCCCGTAAAATAAACTTATTTGTTTATATTGAAAATGACTTCCATCAAGTTGTTTCAGTTCCTCACGATCATTTTATCATGAAATATACCAGTAGGATAACTAATAAGAACAAAAGCAATAATCTGGTATTG
>CM037788.1:20200445-20215779 GCA_021229015.1 Solen grandis
TATGAAAAGATAAAGCACCTCTCGCATATTCCTAGCATATTATTGATGTCATGTCAGGTTATTGAAAGTAGATCCACAAATCTGAGATCTGCCATGTTTTAAACAATAATTTCTGAGATGCCAGTTTTCACTACGAAAAGATAAAAAACAAACATAGCGAAACAAATCTTCATGAAGAAATGTATGCCAAACTCTCCAGTTTTCATTTTTAGAACTTTCTATAACCGCTTCTTACCAAAAACATTTTCTTCTTTTCACCTTATGCTAATCATGAATTATTTGTTAGGAAAATTAGACAGTCTTTGTTTTTCAGAGCAGATTCAGAAGAAAAATTAATCCATCCTTTGAGGCTCTCTTACATCACTGGAAGAGGTGTTGATGGGTAGTCAAAGTATAGGATCAGTGTCTCTCTTTTAATGTTATATACCCAGATCAATCATGGCTGGGCATAAAAAGCAATGAATTAGAAATTGTATGGGACACACCTGAAAATTTTGAAAGAAAATGTATCCGTTAGGCTTTGGACTGTTGGATTTTAATATAAGAAAAATTTCTGTGCATCAAAATCATGTGGTTGTAGAAGAAAAAACAGGCACTGCGGACCGGCTTATAATAAATGTCAAGGGGGTGTAAATCAACCATATCCTATCAAAGACAAACTCATACATAGCAATGATTGTGTTACCGCAATTGAACAATTAGAAATTAAAATTACGGACTATTTTGACGTTGTTAAGGTGTCGTTAAGGTGCAGGAATGTGATGCGATGGAACTCCTACTGATCAATTAAGGTGAATGTTGTATTGTACTTGATTGTTTATTGTTTATATCAGTTAAGGTGAACGTTGTATTGTTCTTTTATTGACGGCATGTTATTGCTTTAATGAATGTTGGTTTTTTTTTTAAAAACATTTTTTCAAGTGTTTGATGTGTATACAAAACGAATATTATAATGTTCTTTTATTACCAACTCTGTGACTTTAAAGTATTCAATACATGTGGCTATTTTTCTGCGAATTGAAAGTGGCTCAAGCACAACTTTTACAAAAGAATAATGAGATAAATGAAGAGGGATTTGAAAATAAGTGGCGCAAATATAAAACCAATATGTGTGGTGATATATAATATATACATACGCCACATCATAAATAGGTCTTATTTAGTATTGCATTTAAAGGTTTAAAACGAAATTTCTTGCAATTCAACACAACAAAATTTTTCCGAAAAAAAAATGCAATCATTCAATTTAATCTTAAATTTATGCAAAAACTTAGGACAATAAATGTACACGAATCCATTTTTTTCACGGTTGCTATAATGAATTATGCAAACTCACTTAGTAATGTACATTTATCCTTAATATTATTAACATTTGTGTATTAAAACTGTGGGGTGTATATATATAGCTGTGAATATATATATTTCACCCCGCAATTTGGTAAAGGCAGCATTTAATTTCTGGCTTAACTATCGGTAATGTTTAATTATCAAAAGAACTAAAGACTCAGTTCCAAAGACAGATATTACAAATATATTGTATACAGTGTAAACGAATGTCAATTTATATCATGCAACAGTATTTATTTCATGTTCTCTCATAGTGTAGCTATAACCACTAGAATTTATTTTACGCCGATAGACCTATTCGTTAGTTCGTAAATGACGCAAATTGATATTTAATCAATATATATCCAAAAGACAGATGCAAGGTGGCAGACAATGGCTACAGTACACCGCAAGCTAGTCTAGATGACAAATCTTATGACTAAAGTTCAGATACTTATAAAACAGCATAATCAGTAGCATTTAAAAAGAATTCACATATCAACTCTCATTCGTATGTCCAAATTTAATTTCAGTTTGTACACATTAACCACTCAAAATAAACATTAAAATGTGTACAAATTTATTTGATTTAAAGATTTTATTATTTGCGATTTTATTCAGTCTTGCAAGATCACACAAAACCTAAAAATTAGTGGTGAGCTGATTAATCATAAAGTCAACGAATCAGTGACGAGCTACTGGTTGACGTGACGATGACGACGAAAATAATTCGTTGACGAATTATTGACCAAAAAAGGGGGGTGTTGTTAATATTTCAACGCGCATCTGATTGGGTAATTTCATTAATTTGATAAATTGATACTTGCAAAGTTGCACTTTGCACATCGTTGGCCTCTGGTTGTAACCTCTTATACTTTATCTCGGTTCAATGTTTGTACATGTATTTGAATATTTGAGAAATTAACATCTATAGTACAGAATACTTTATTTTCATGTTGTACAGTAAGAGAGTTTTAATAGGCATTTACTCCAAACATGGTATATTTGGTATTTAATCATGATTAATCAATTAATCAGTAACTTTTGTCTCTGATTAATCGACGAATATTTTTTCGACTGATTCCAATCACTACTAAAAATGGAGTGTGCTTATATCAAACCAATTTATGTGGTTTTATATATTATATACGATACATAAATAGGTCTTATTTAGTATTGCATTGGAATGTTCGTACAAAACCTAATAAAGTGGCGCAAATATAAAACCAATATATGTGGTGTTACATATTATATATATATACGCCACATAAATAGGTCTTATTTAGTATTGCATTTAAATCGGGGTTTTTACTAATTTATGCTCAAATCATTCTCCAAAAAACTCTATCTTATTAAATATAGTATTTAAAAGAAACCATATTCTTGCAATTTCAACACAACAACGAATGTGTTTCGAGATGTTAACCGGGAAAAAATTGAGTAATCCAATTTAATTTTAAATTTATAAACTATTAATTTATTTATTTTTTCACTGTTGCTATAATGAATTATGCAAACTCAACTCGCACTTAGTGATGTACAATTATCTCTAATATTACAAATCCTTGTGTTTTGAAAAGTGGAGCGTATATATATTTTCTGTGAATATGAATATTTCACCCCGTAAATCGGTAAATGCAGTGTGTGATTTCTGGCTTAATTTATAGGTAATGTTTAATTATAATATGTAATATAGGCTCAGTTCCTAAAGCAGATAAAACAAGTGTAAATGAATGACAATTAATAGAATGCAACATTATTTATTTAATGTTCTCTCATAGTATGGCTATAAACGCTCGAATTTATTTAGCGCTGATAGACCTATTCGTTTGTTTGTATTTATCGGAAATTGATATTTCATTAATGTATATCCAGGAGGCAGACGCAAGGTACACCAGAAGCTAGTCTAAAAGACAAATCTAGTGACTAAATTTCCGATAATTTTAAAACATCAGTTTAACAATAACATTTAAAAAGTGGAACCAAATAAAACTCACACTAAACATAAAAATATGTACAAATTTATTTGATTTATAGATTTCATAATGGGCGATGTTATTCAACCTTGCAAGATGACACACAAAGTTAAAAGTGGTGTGCTTATATCAAACGAGTTTATGTGGTGTTATATATTATATACTCCACATAAATAGGTCTTATTTAGTGTTGCATTTAAATCGTTTTTCTTAAGAAATTATGCTCAAATCATTTTCCAAAACTATATCTATCTTATTCAGTATTGTATTTAAGGTAGAGTAACCCTAATGAGCTCGGCAAATGTCGGCAAAGATCGCCTTACCTTAGATATTCTTTGTCATAACACGCCATTCGGAATGTGATTCTTTCTCATACAGAAGTTTAATTCATGGTATCTTATCAACACAACAAAAATGTGTTTCGAGATGTTAACCGAAAAAAAAAAGACATGCAATCATCAAATTTAATCGTACATTTATGCAGAAACTTATGATGATAAAATGTACACGATCTCTTTATACGCCCAAAGTGCGGTTTTATGTTATGCCACTTGTTATCCGTCCGTCTGTTAGCAATTTTGTGTCTGTACCTGAAAGAAACTGATTTTTTACAGATATGTTACGCATACAGAGATGATGTGCAGAGTGTAGGTTTGAGATGTCTTGGTTCATGGTCAAGATCACACTTGAAGGTCACATGTCATACTATTATAATGTTAGAATATTTTGTGTCCGCTCTGTATCTTAAGAACCACTGGAAGGATATGAAATTATTTGACAGAAATGTCAACCATACTGATAGGAAATGCAGAGCGTGGGTTTCGATGTCTTGGTTCAAGGTCAAGGTCGCACTTGAAAGTTATCAGCAATTTTTGTCCACTCTGTATCTTTGGAACCGATGTAAGGAAATTAAAATTATTTGACAAAAATGTCAACCATAATCAGAGGATATGCAAAGCATAGGTTTCGGATGTCTTTGTTCGAGGTCAAGGTCACACTTAAAGGTCACTTGTCATACTTTTGTAATGTTTGAATATTTTGTGTTCGCTCTGTATCTCTTGAATCTCTTAAGAAGATTTAAACTTTTTGCCAAAAGTGCAGATCAAGTTAAGTTTGTGCTTTACTGGATCAAGGTCACAGTATGAAGCAACATGTCATACTGATATTATGTAAATATTTCGTATATGTTTGTTAGTACCCTACAGTTGTTTACACAATAGGGGACTTTAAGTTTTCCCACCTTCCCTCTGTCCGTTCATCAGACTGTCAGATCAAAATTATGGTGGATATGATAATGAAAATAGTCGAAATGTGCATAACCGTTAAATGTCTTGTGTTTTGCAAGCAACAACAGACCTGTTCAATTTTAAAAAGTGCTAATCCATTCGTCAAAGGTAGTTCACTTTCATTACCTTTCTTCGGACGTATATTGTTCAGCTGAGCTCTTGGTTCAAGGTTGCTTTAATGAATGATGCAAATTCAATCTCCATATTAGTGATATACAATTATCTCTAATATTATAAATATTTGTGTTTTAAAATGTGGTACGTAAATTTATTTTCTGCGAATACATATATTTCACCCCGCGATTCGGTAAATGCAATGTGTGATTTCTGGCTTAATTCATAGGTAATGTTTTATCATCATATGAAATATAGGCTCAATTCATATGACAGATATATTTAATACAGAAATAAATATTTAATTGATGTATATCCAGGAGACAAGTGCAAGGTGGAAGCCGATGGCCACGGTAAACCAGAAGCTAGTGTAGATGCCAAATCAATTCTTATGACTAAAATTCCGATATTTATTATATAGCAGTTAACAAAAACATTTAAAAAGAATTTATATAACAGCTCACGTGCATTTATCCAAATTTAGTTTCACTTTTTACACTAACACTAACAACTCACACTAAACATTAAAATGTGTACAAATTTATTTGGTTTAATGATGTTATAATGAGCGATGTAATTCAGTCTTCGAAGATCGCACAAAACCTAAAAAGGGGGTGTCTTGATATCAAACCATATATGTGGTGTTATATATGCAATATATATACGCCACATAAATAGGTCTGCTTTAGAATTGCATTTAAATCGATTTTGTTAGAAATGTAACATTTTTTTAGTATTGCATTTAAAAGTTATATTATTGCAATGTCAATACAACAATGAGTGTATTCGGGGATGTTAACCGAAAAAAATATATGCAATTATCAAATTCAATCTTAAATTTATGCAAAAACTTAGGAAAATTAAATGTACACGATTCCTTTTTTATTCAGGTTTACTTTAATGATTTGTGCTCATTCAATCTTGCATTTAGTGATGTACAATTATCTCTAATATTAAAAACATTTGTGTTTAGAATATGTGGGGCGTATTTTTTTTCTGCGAATATATATATTTCACCCAACAAATCGGTAAATGAAGTGTGTGATTTCTGGCTTAATTTATAGGTATTGTTTAATTATCATATGAAATAAAGACTCAATTTCAATGACAGATATAGCTAGTATATTAAATACAATGTAAATGAATGTCACTTAATATTATGCAACAGTATTTATTTCATGTTCTCTCATAGTTGACTATAAACGCTAGTATTTATTTTACACCGATATACCTATTCGCTCGTTCGTATTTATCGCAAATTGATATTGAATTAATGTACATCCAGGAGATAAATGCAAGGTTGTAGCTGATGGCCACGGTACACCAGAAGCAAGTCTGGTGATAAATCTAATGACTAAAGTTCAAATACTTAAAAAGCAGCAGTTAACAATAACATTTAAAAAGTGTTTACATATCAGCTCATGTGTATATATCCAAATTGAATTTCAGTTCTTACACAAACATTAACAACTCACGCTAAACATTAAAATGTGAACAAAGTCATTTGGTTAAAGATATTATAATAAGCTATGTAATTTTCAAGATCGAAAAAAACCTTAAAAAACGGGTGCGCTAATATCAAAGTAATATATGTAACATATGGGTTTTTTTATATATGTAATATATATATGCCATAAATAGGTCTTATTTAGAATTGCATTTAAATCGGTTTTGTTAAGAAATTGTGCTCAATTCATTTTCCAAATTATTTAGGATTGCATTTGAAAAAGATATCATACTCTTGCTATGTCAACACAACAACAATTTTTTCGAGATATTAACCGAAATAAAAAAGCATGTAATTATCCAACTTTAAAAATACATTTATGCAAATACTTAAGACAAAAAATGAACACGAGTTCTTTCGTTTTTCAAGTTTGCTATAATGAATGATGAATCTTATATGCACTTTGTAATTTTTTTATGTGAACATATATATTTTGCCCCGCAATTCCTTTATTGCAGTGTTTGATTTCTGGCTTAATTTATATGTTATGTTTGATTGTTATTCAAATATAGGCTTAATGCAATGTCAAAAATAACAGGTATATCCCGTAGAATGTAGTTATTTACATTAATATTTTGCAACAGTGTTCATTTCTTGTCCGCTCATATTGTGGCTATGAAGGCTCTTGTTTGTTACTCGCCGAGTATCAATTTTGAGTATCAATTTTCGTTCGTATACAATGCAAATTGATACTCAAATGAGACAGTGATGTCATGGCACTAAAACCTCTGTGAACGTCACGCACAATAACGCGGCGTCAATGGTGATCTCGACATGTTTGGGTGGCCAAAAGTGTCCATCAAATAAGTTTCAATTTAATGACCATGATAAGACCCCTGAAACATAATATACGAGTACTTATGAAAATTAATCAAATGTTCGCTTTCAGCATTGTAATCAACTTTTAGAATTACGTGTGTCACTCTAAAATAATTATAATGATAAACTGTTCAAATGCTGATGATAACTAATAAGTATATTTACTTAAAGGCCATTTAACACACGAGACCAATGTTACAAGCAATCACGGTTTCTCAGATACTTTCAGCTGGTAGACTTTTGCTATAGGTTTGTTCGAAACACTTTTCCCATTGAGTTTTTGCTAGTCTCCTGTGGGATCATGGCGTTACATCATTGTAAATCTGCACGACGTACCCAACGGATATCTTTTGCTGGTCGTTCTCCGTTGTCCTGTGGTGTTCTCGTAGAAAAGCGGTCAGGTATTTGCTTCTCCATCTCCCCCGGAAGTAGTCGATGATGGTCCTCTGTTGTTTCGCGCGCTTTAGAACGTCAGCACAATTTTCCGTCTCAGAAGTACACATTCTTTGTGTAAAGTCAGAGTACGGTAGCGTCTTGTTCTTTCTGTCGTTTAACTTGTGTGCTGGTGTCAATATCTCTGTGACATCAAATTGGAAGTGACGTGGATAAGTGGTTTGTCATTTAAAATCACCTCAATCTCTGTCACAACTGTTCTCAGCACCTGAAATGTGATAAATGCACGTGTCAGCCTTTCCTTCAGCGCAGTTTTGTGAGGCCAATCAACCGCTGTGCTATGGCGCACATTTTGGAATAAATATCCATGATATTCCCCTGTTGCTCACCTCCTGTTGTAAAGTTGGCAACTTGAAAAGTCTCTTCAAAGATGCTTTCAATCACGTATCCACAGCATATTTCATCTAATTCTATGTAGCTGATTTAGTTAAACGCGCAACTCGACAATATTTAGTAAATTTCTGCACAAATGCTGTAGTCCATTCTATCTCCTTGTATGTCCCACTGACGCATACTGTTGAGGCCTAGTACTTGGCGGTCTAGAAGTGTTCAACCCGGTGTACTAGAAGCGGAATCGTATTCTCTACTCTCCTCTGCATGTAGTCTGTCGCTGTGGATAAGTCGTCTGCATGGGTTTCCATATATGTTGCGTGGGGCTAGGGGCATGTCCCAGTCATTTTTCGTTTTCCACAGATCTTGAGTTTGGCGCGTACAGTGACCAGACTCAACGGACCAAGTGGGTCAAAACTTCTGAAGAGCTTAGACGTTTGGTCAAGTTCTCGGAGAAATATATGTTTTTTTCTTGTAAATGAATTTGTAGGCATATGTATTCCATCTCAAACCGAGAATTTTAGCGGTTGTGTCGGAGTGAAGAACGTCGTCTGTTGCTGCCATAGTTTTTTGAAGCATCGCTGCTAGACACCGAAGATTTGAGATAAAACCCCGCGTTTGCCATCATGTCACGCGACTCCAGGAAGTATTGTTGTAAGTCGGACTCCTTGTAAAAGTTTTACAAAATATTGTTCGCATACAAACTTTGTTCCAAGATGTCGGCAGACGGCAGGTGCTTGTTGTTGATATGCTTCAGTAGAGTGGCATTGATGGTGAAGAGTGAGCAAGTGACGACAAACAATACCGCATTAAAACGGTACGTCACTAACAGGCTACTGAGATCCGCTGGGTCACTGAGCGAAAAGAAGCGCGTAAAATCTCTTTAGTTTAAACATATTTTATTGCCATATATACTTACATACATACATACAAAGAACAAACCAAAAAGAAGAATGCAAATGGGTCAAGCCACAAGTTCAAAAACTTAGTTACGGCTCTCCCCCATTAAACCGATAATAACATGCAAACTAAATGGCAGATAATGATACAATGGAATTGGCAATAGAATGCAAAGTAAAGAAATAGTAAGTAAAATAAAGTAAATACACATGTACTAAAGAATGAAGGTACATAAGCGGAATATTACTGTAAGGTGTCGTATGTTTCGGTAGATAGATTAAAATTTATAAGTGTCGGAAAAACATCAAATTATGATATATAAATATATATGTTTTATTTTTGTTTGTTTTTTGTTTTTCCTTTTTATTTAAACAATACACGGAAAGAAAGTGAGTATAGGGACAGAGAGAGAGAGAGAGAGAGAGAGAGTCATGAAGGAGAGAATGTAATAGGAGACAACCCACCAAGTTAATCTATAGGCTATAAACATTAGTCACCGAAACGTCTAGTGTCCTTAATGTAAGTTTGCACAGCATCAAAAATCAAAATATTACTTTCATAAGGCAATTCATTATCACCAAATAGCAAAAGATTACAACTTAATGGATGAAACTGTCTGAGTGACCGAAATAAATTCAAACGTTCCAAATGATATCTAATACAACGGAAGAAAAAATGTTCGGTGTTTTCAGGCTCGTTACAATTTTGGCAATTGAAGTTGTCAGAAATATGATTCAAATATAAGTCATTATTTAAATCGCTGCAATTATTTCTTAACCAAGTATGAATAACTGACAGGTAACGTGTTCCAAAAAAGTACATAATTTGATTGGAACATTGTACGCATGATTTGACCTTTAAAAGAAGATATAGATGGGGAATATCTTAAGTCTAAAGGAAGACTATTCCAAAGTTTAATTGTAGATGGTACAAAAGAGTTTTCAAAAAGTGTAGTACGCCGCGGAGGTATTACAAAGTCGTCACTATTTCTCAAATTGTACTGTACTGAATTATCAATATTTCTAGGGAAAAGTGTATTCAGATAGGCAGGCACCATATTATTTTTAATTTTATAACAAAGAACAAGTTTCTGGTATTTTCGTCTGTCTGCAAGTGTAAGCCTCCCGGTTTCTCGATAAAGACTGCTTAAACTAGTTGAACGATTTGCCCCGGTAACTAACCTTGCAGCTTCAATTTGTATTTTTTCTAGTTTATCTTATTCAAAGAGCGTACAATTATCCCATACAACTAAAGCGTACTCAAGTATTGGTCTTAAAAACGATATATAAATTTGATTAAGTGATTTACGACGAATGGTAAATTTTAGTTTTTCCTAAAATCATTGATGCTGAAACAATAGTATTATTGATATGAGTGTACAATTTGCAATCATTGCTAAAAGTAAGGCCTAGATGTTTATGACTTTCAATCGTGCTTAATATTGTTTGCTCAAATTCTAATTTAGGAGGATGATGGTTGCCAAAATAAAGAACTTCAGTTTTAGTTGCATTAAATTTAACGAGCCATTGTTTTGACCAATTTTCAATAACATTTAAATCGTGATTTAAGATAGTTTCCATATCATTTGCGTTTGTAGTAGTACTTGCTAAAGATGTGTCATCAGCTAATAATCTGGCTACACTAAGTAAATTATCAGTGATGTCGTTTACATATATTAAAAACAATAATGGACCGAGGACGTAGCCCTGGGGCACACCAGATGTTATACTTCTTGAATTAGAATACGATTTGCCAATAAAAACACGTTGTTGTCTTTCAGATAGGTAATTATTAATCCAATTCAATAAAGATCCATCGATACCGTTTTGTTTTAATTTGAATAGAAGACCTTTATGCCAGACCCTATCAAAGGCCTTAGAAATGTCACAGAATACAACGCAAGTATGTGTATTATTATCAACAGACTGGACTATTTGATGGTACAAAGATATAAGTTGATATACTGTAGAATGACCTGACAAAAAATCCAGACTGGTTATTATAGATCAAATCATTACTAACGAAAAAATTGTACATGTGTTTATAGACGCATCTTTCCATTAATTTACCCAGACAACTTAGAAGAGATATCGGGCGATAGTTGCCTGGATTGTTTTTATCACCTTTTTTGAAGAGAGGAAGCACTAAAGCGGATTTCCAGCAATTCGGGAAAATTCCTTCGCGTAAAGACTTGTTAATCAAATAATATAGGGGTTTCGAAATTGTGCGTCTAACATGTTTTAGTACCCTGTGTGAAATAAAATCAGACCCTACAGCTTTATTAATATCTAACACTTCAATAATTTTTTTCTATTTCGGACTGTTCTATATGAATATTATCAAGCAATACGTCAACTTTTCGTTCAAAATGTGGAAGATTAATATTTGAATCATCTAAATTAGATACCGATGTAAAATATTCGTTTAAACAATTTGCTTTGTCTTCATCATTAAAATAAAGTTCATCTATACCATTGATATTACGCTTCAAAACAGGAATTGAATCTACAGCTTTGAAAGATCTTTCAAAGTTTTCCAATAGCTTTTACTGTTATTATTATTATATTCTTCGATTTTGCATTCTATATTGTCGAAAAACCTTTGTTTCGCAAATTTCTTTAAATTATTAACTTTATTTCGTAGACTTTTATATTTAGACCAATTTCTTGGGGTATTTGTTTTTAACGCAATAGATCTTTGCCTGTCTCTATATTTTGTATAACGTCTTATTTCGGAATCATACCAGGGTTTGTCATTAGGTCGGATAACTACGTTTTTGGATGGTATACACTGAGACATTAACTTTAAGAGGATATCAGTAAATTCTTCACAAGCTTCATCAACAGTAAGTGTGTTTATAAGGTCCCAGTCATGTGATGCAATCAATTCGTTTAAACGAGTAAAATCTGCCCTATTATAATACCAAACTCTTCTTGTTGAACATACATTACCAGTAAATGCAGACTTTATCAAAATGAAAGTAGCTTTGTGGTCACTAATTGACTCTGGAACTTCATAACAGCCAGCTTTATAAAACTCTATGCTATTAGATATGATAATAGGATCTATAAGAGTGGATGAATTACCAGTAATTCTTGTAGGTTCATCAATAACATTAACTAAATTATTAATTAGAATAATATTCTTCAAGTTAACTAAATATTCACTTAACAAATTTTCGTTTAAATCACCTACTACTACTACTTTTTGGTTTACATACAGTGCTCTCTCAATACTAACATTGAAATCATCCCAAATAGAAACACGAGAATTAGGCGGTCTGTAAGTCGTACACAAGAGAAATGAATTGGTTTTGTAAGTAATTTCTATCCAAATAGATTGTACAGATGGTAACTCTAGATCAAATCTTCGTTGAGAAAACAAACTATTAGATACATAAACAATCACTCCACCTGTATGAACAGAAAGATCTCTCCGATAAAGAGTATAATTGGAACATTCCGATAAAAGAATTGTATCAGAGACATTATCGTCCAAATGGGTCTCTGTAAAGCATAAAATATCATGGCTAGACAAATTATCAAAAATGTAGTCTAATTTATTCCAAATACTTCTGACATTAAGATGCACAACGCTGACAGTCCCAGGGGTACGGTTAACAACAAAGGGATCAGGGCCAGGGTTAAGTTCAACATCACCTGACAATAATATAATTAACCTAAGTACTTGAAAATACTGTAAGTTTATAGCAGCGCACAATATGCGAAAAATAACGATTCGGATAATAATTCTACATTCAGAAAGTAAGTGGAATAAAAACCGTCCAAAATAGACATTGTATACACAATGCTTCGATGTCCCACACAATTTACTATGAAACAGACCAACGGACACGCGCCAAGAAGTCAAGTCGTTACCCAGTAGGTAAAATAAACACAGCTAGTAGGCCTCGGCACGTGTCCCTTGAGTTATAACACCTCACGTGACATACAGCTACACATTTAAACCTGAGGGTCGCCATAGAGAGAAGAAGAAGAAGAAGAAGAAGAAGAATTGTCAAAGAAAAATAGAAGTAATTGAAGGAAAACAGACTTTGGCTTTGCATTTATGATAAAGTCTCCGGACAATATTAAATATGTATATCGGGACCAAAAGTGTTCACATGGTTTAGATTAATGCAGTCTAGAAACATATACATGTATTAGAAAAGAAAGAAAAAAAATATAATAAAGACAGTAAATGTAAATCTAAGGTAAGTAAATGACAGACAGATGACATAATGACGTAACACATACCAAACTCTCTCTCACTCCATATGATATCCTTCTAACTAAACTCATTTTGCAAAGAAAACTTATGGTAAGGAAGCGCATAAGAATTATGTCAAATCGTTGATTGAACATTGAACGCCTGAAAGTATGCGTAAATAGGTCTTATTTCGTTTTGCATTTAAATCTTTTTGTTAAGAAAATTTTAAAAATATTTGTCTTATTTGGTGTTGCAGTTAAATGATTTTGTATTCTTGCAATTTCAACACAACACTCGATGTATTCCGAAATGTTAAACGAAAAAATAAATAAATAAATAGATAGATAGATAAATAAATAAACAAGCATGCAATTATCAAGTATAATTTTATATTAATGTAAATTCTTAACACAATAAAACTTCATTTTACCACGGTTGCTATAATGAATGATGCAAATTCAATCTTGAACTGAGTGATGAACAATTAACTCTTATATTATTAACATTTTTATTTTGAAAACGTTGTGTGTATATATTTTTTCTGCGAATATATATTTTGCCCGCAATTCGGTAAATGCAGTGTATGATTTATGGCTTAATTAATGGGTAATGTTTTATTATCATTTGAAATATATTCACAGTTCCAATGTCATATATTATAACTTTATCACATAAATGTCAAAGAATGTCATTTAAAATATGCAAAAGTGTTAAACAGATGCAAGGCCACTGTAGCCAATGACCACGATACACCAGTGCGTATGTTCACCTCTTTAAAGCTCACGCGAGGCAAAACATGAACATGTTCGAAAACTATACCGATATTATTTTCTTAAAACTGTATACGAGATTAACCGGTGTAAACGTGTCATCTACTGTGTGTGATAAATAAAATTGGCGGTGAACAAATACAATTATGCTGACCGGCATGATTTAAGACGGAATAAGGTAATAATATTGTTAATCTTCCTCGTAAATGGTTGATGGATACTGTACGGAAGAAGGACAATAATCTGCTCTTTCTAATGTTTAATCTGTAAAATACTTTTTGTGACAAACATTTTATCCTCCTCGTAAATGATCGATGAATACTGTACGGAAGAAGGAAATTATTCGGCTCTTTCTGATGTTTATTCTGTAAAATGCATTTTGTGACTTAAACTGAGTAGATAATACGGCCAAAATATATTAGAAGACTAATTGGTGACAAGTAAATATGCATGTTTCATTTAAGAAAGTTGCATGGTAGACATTTCTTTAGTGTGCAAGTTAAAGGTGTTTTATAAGTATATTGTTACATGTTATATTTCTAAGTCCTATTTGAATAAAAGAGATGTTGCATTTAGTATCAATAACATAAACCCACTAGAATAATAATACTTATTATAACGCATTAATGGAAACATTTTGGAATGAAATGTAAAAAAGAGGACCATATTGGCCCTGAATCACTCACCTGGTATCATTAGGCTATGTAAATTCAAGTGACCCTGGGGCAGGGCCAATTTTGACCCAGAGTCATGATTTGAACAAACTTGGTAGAGGTCTATTAGCCCATGTTACATACCAAGTCCAGGTCCAACCCATCGGAACAGTATATCCCGCCCATGGGATTCTGACTTTAGTGACAATAACCAAGTTCAGCCTACAGAGATTCACTCACAAACCAATGCAAATCAGTAGGACAATAGGGGGAATTCGTCTCAAAGATCTAGTGTAAATGACTTGAAGTTTGTTTCTCTTAATGTAAATGGGTTGAAAAAACGTCTTCAGTACCCTGAATTTGATGAGTATATTAATTTACATGATTTTGTATGTCTGCAAGAAACCCATATTAATGATTCTGATATTGTCGACATTGAAAACTTTGTATATTTTTGCAAAAATCGTAGCCAACCCTATTTGAGGAAATCGGGTGGAATTGGGCTTTACGTTAAAGAAAACCTCAGTCAATTTGTTAAACCTATCCAAAATAACACTGACTATATTCTCTGGTTTACCCTGGATAAAAAATTTATTTAACCTAAACGAGAATGTTATATTAGGCATCATCTATCTGCCGCCGGCAGGCTCAATATTTTTTAATGATCTAGAATATAGTATTTTTGAGAATGAAATAATTTCAAAATATAGCCTTAACAAGTATGTATTTCTAGCAGGTGATCTGAACTCACGTGTTGCAGAACTGCCCGATTTTATTCCATCTGATTCCTTTTTGAATGAGCATTTTAACATAGATGACGATTTTGTCTCTTCCTTAGATAAATATAAAGTGCTGGAGGAATTCTCAATACCTACGCAGCGATTGTCAAATGACAAAATAACTAATAATCATGGAATACAGTTGATCGAACTTTGCAGAAGTAATAATATTTTTATTGCAAATGGCCGCAGTATAAATGACAGGTCAGCAA
>CM037788.1:20215879-20265879 GCA_021229015.1 Solen grandis
TGGAGAGGAGCCGTGGAAGGTGTATGACGCGGTTTCCTGAAATGAAGTTATCTTCCATTTGCAGATTACGTCGTAGCCTGTATGGATGGTGGTCTTCTTCATCGTCTGGGTGGTGGCCTGTAGATGCTGTGCTGTAGGCGTCTTCTTCAGATCCTGCCTCAGAAGGTAATTTCTTCTTAAATGGGCTCAGTTGGTTGTTCTTCTGGAAGAAAATCCCAGCAGCTTTGCGTTTCCTCTCGCCTAGGACCATAGTTGTAGAAATTGGCAGTCAGTCTTCTCTGGTGCATTCAGATATGATTTGGGTTAACTCAGTACCACCCCCTGTACAAGGTCAAGGTCCAGACAGTAGCCACACCTACTGATTTAATGCTGCCCAACCAGTAGCTGACCCCTGGGGGGCCCCTTGAGGGGTAGGGGAGACATCCTCCCCAGCCGCGGCTAGACGTGCACCTAGACCTATACACAGGTCTTTTGATGTTGCTTAAGAACAGCTACCTAGGTACAGTGGGGCTTGCGTTCATGTTGGCATATTTTTCGTGTATGGTGCGTGCGTTTATCGTGCACGATTCTAACGTGTTTCGTGTAACATGTTTCGTGTATCGTGTAACGTGTTTCGTTTATCGCATCGTTTCTTCCGTGTGAATCGTTCCGCACGATATATTTTGAGTTCAACGCTTCCTTAAAAGCCAGCATTAGAATTTCAGCTTTTCAAAATCAGTTAAGTGGTTACTCACCGCATGGCAACATTTAACTGTAGATTACTTACGTTGTCTGTTACAATTTAAGTCTTATATCGATTCATGTTTAATAAAAATAATGAGTTAACTACGTAGAGTGGTCTCCCCTGTATTGTGTACGAAGGGAGATCACTTCACCTGCTGTAAGATAGCCAATTAAATCGTATTATGCGGTTACCAATGACGCTTGGCGCGAATAAATAATTGTTCAAAGCATAGGATCGTTATAGATCTAATAAATTCAATGTGTAACAACAATTATTTGTAATTTCGACACGATTTAGAACATGTGACTTCCTATTATAGAACATTCGTTGTTTTTTTTCGTGTGTGTGTGTATGTGTTAGTTTTAATGATGGTTTTATTTATAAATTGATTAATTGCCTTGTTCACTTGGGCGAAAAAAACCGAGTAAATCGATTAACCTCGCTACCGTGCCTATCTGCAATCGTTCGTTTCGTGCGGTCCGTGTATCGTGCATCGTGTATCGTGCATCAAACGTGTATATGCATCGTTCGTTTATTGTTCGTTCGTTCGTTTATCGTGTAACGTGCGTGTATCGTGCGGTTCGTTTGCGTTTATCGTGCGTGTATCGTGCGGTTCGTTTGCCAACATGAACGAAAGCCCCACTGTAACCCCTGTCTATGTCCTGATGCAGTAACATGTCTGGGATTGATTTTTTTTCTTATTTTAGCCCTAAAAAAATCCATTTTTCTCTGCTTTTCTAATTTTTTGGGTATTTCCCTTCAATAAGGTGACCAATAATGGGGTTTAAATGATAAAATATGATGTTTGAAACAGAGTGCACTTTATTTCATCAAAATCCATTGGTTATTAATTAAAATATGACTGATTTGAAAGTATACCCCTGCATGATTAGAATGCATTTAAAATGACCAAATACAGTGTACAATCTGCCACTCTCTAAAACAGTTGAATGTGACCTTAGACTTGATTGAGAAATCTGATCAGGGTTTTATTTTGTTGCAAATATAATAAATAAGTTATTTTGGGCATAATTTTCATGTATATTTCAAATTTGAGTTTTATATAAATGAAAGTAGAAGAAATTGAATTACGGAGCCATTTTTCAATGGATTGACATCAAATTTGGACAACATGTACATTGAATACATGGAAATTGGATAATATGTTTAAAAAAAATAGGTATGTTTATTTTTTTTAAATTTTTAATATTTTAATATTTTTATATATGAAATTGGGCTAATTTTAGATTTCCTTCATATTCTTTTTACCCAGCATGCTGCGGGTAGCTTCCAGTTTGAAATATACATCGTCTGCAGTCAGTGTGTTCCTGTCACATAAACGGGAGTGGTGGGCGTGAGCCTGAGTGCCTTGTGCACCTCCGCTGGGAGTGATTTTAGAGGGTAATTGTTTAAAAATGAAGTAGGGGTTATGTTTTTATGTTGGTTACTTGGTGTTGATACTCACGTATAGATATCTTCTTTAATTATCTTTAATTTTGATTTTGAACCCTGTCTCTCTCTCTCTCTCTCTCTCTCTCTCTCCCCTCCCTGAATTTTCCAAACAGATATTGATACATGAGTTTATATTTTTCTTTTATATAGCACTGTTTCGGTCAGCATCAGACCTCATCAGTGGTGCTGCTATGCACCAGACAGAGCTTTTTTTTTTTTTCTTTATGTTTTTTTGTTTTGTTTTTTTCTGCTGTGCTCTGTTCTGTAGGGCAGGCTGCTGCTACTGGTTTGTTGCAGAAGTTGAGGCGTAGGAGTGCAGATTGCTGTCAAGCAGTCCCTTTACATAATCAGGCTCCTCCTGGTGGTGGGTTTCTTGAGTCCGCCGGTGTTCGAACTCCATCTGGGCCCTTTGAGCTCTTCGCTTTGCCTTATACCTTCTCGTTGTCTTGTACGACTTGTGGTAGCTTGCCTTCCTTGATATGTGAAGAAGGCGCTTTCTTGAAGCTGCAGATAGACAAGTCCTTGTGAGGCGGCCCACCTTCATCCTCACTGCTGAGTAAACTGAGTTGTTCGCTCTCAGGGTTTGCAGAGCTAGCCGAGCCTCAAATGACCTGGGGTAGTTCTGGGACTTCGGCATGGTGGCTAAAGTTGCTCGGTTGAAGGCCTCACTCTTCTGTGTTGATGTTCTAGATGACACCTTGTAGACCGCCTCTTCACTCAATCTCATTTTTAGTATCACAGCAAGCAGTGACTTGTCATTTTCGTTCATCTTCAGGTGCGTGATGTCATTTGGGCCCAGGATCATGGACTTGTACCACCAGGAGTTGTGACCTTCACCAGAGCAGACCAGGGCTGATTGATGACAGAAGCTGCAGTTCCCGGCATAGCATTCAATGGTGGCCCGCTGGACGTCAGGTAAGCGCGATATAAATTTCATAATATCTCCGCCTCCCAATCTTGCCATCTCTTCTATAACAGCATTGCATCTGGCCTTGACGTCACGTGACAGAGCTGCCTGTGCCTTCTTTCGCCCAAGTTTAGTGGTCTGCGGGAACATTCCTTTGCTAAATTCTGCAGATCTCATTTTTCTCTCTTGCGTCACCGCCAGATGATTTGGATCTGCCTGCCTTGAAACTTCCCAGGCTGCGTCTAGCTTCTGGTAGAAGTCCTGCATCCCAAGGTAAGATTTGGTGTCGCCGTCAGTCGTCAGGGTTCGGACAAAGTACCCTTCCATGGACAGGTCTTCAGCAAGCTCATAGGCCATTCTCCTTTCTGAGTGGGGGGTGAAGTAGGCTAGGTTGGCTGTGCATCCGGCATGTCCACCAGGGCAGGTGACGGTCAAACCTTTATTCCTTAGCACGGCACCAGTCCAGCAGAGCTTGTTTTCCACAGCCAGGCCCACGATGTACTTCTTGTCAGTGTGGTTCTCTACAGCTACTGTGTAGGCTTGGGAAGCGCTCTGCCCAGGTTTGTATGAAGACGTCATCCGAGAACTGTTGTACCGGGCGTCAATGGAGAGGTCGAGCTGTTTCGGGTCTCTGGCACCGGCTGCAAGTGCATGGCGTTCCACAAGGCGCCGCTTCTCGGACATGTCTTCTTTATTTATTTTGACGACCTCACTGCTGACAGTTGATGTTAGCCGTTGAAGATGACTTGTAGCTGGGAACGGTAAGTCCATCTGGGTAAACAGCTGCTCAGCCCGAGAGATGCCCATAGGAGTGTCCATTATGGCTGAAGCCAAGGAAGTGTTGATGACGGCCTTCTTTGTCCCTGCTATCTCGTCATAGGTTTTCATTCTCTTTGAAATGTAAGTGCAAGATTTGCACTTGAAAATGAACTTGCTTCCCAGTCCATACTTCTGCTCCTGGTACAGGTCCACTTCTAATTGTCTGCAGCCTGTGTCTTCATGGTCGCTGTAAACTGCATTCATCATGGAGAGGAGCCGTGGAAGGTGTATGACGCGGTTTCCTGAAATGAAGTTATCTTCCATTTGCAGATTACGTCGTAGCCTGTATGGATGGTGGTCTTCTTCATCGTCTGGGTGGTGGCCTGTAGATGCTGTGCTGTAGGCGTCTTCTTCAGATCCTGCCTCAGAAGGTAATTTCTTCTTAAATGGGCTCAGTTGGTTGTTCTTCTGGAAGAAAATCCCAGCAGCTTTGCGTTTCCTCTCGCCTAGGACCATAGTTGTAGAAATTGGCAGTCAGTCTTCTCTGGTGCATTCAGATATGATTTGGGTTAACTCAGTACCACCCCCTGTACAAGGTCAAGGTCCAGACAGTAGCCACACCTACTGATTTAATGCTGCCCAACCAGTAGCTGACCCCTGGGGGGCCCCTTGAGGGGTAGGGGAGACATCCTCCCCAGCCGCGGCTAGACGTGCACCTAGACCTATACACAGGTCTTTTGATGTTGCTTAAGAACAGCTACCTAGGTACAGTGGGGCTTGCGTTCATGTTGGCATATTTTTCGTGTATCGTGCGTTCCGTTTCCGTGTATCGTTCGTGTATGGTGCGTGCGTTTATCGTGCACAATTCTAACGTGTTTCGTGTAACATGTTTCGTGTATCGTGTAACGTGTAACGTGTTTCGTTTATCGCATCGTTTCTTCCGTGTGAATCGTTCCGCACGATATATTTTGAGTTCAACGCTTCCTTAAAAGCCAGCATTAGAATTTCAGCTTTTCAAAATCAGTTAAGTGGTTACTCACCGCATGGCAACATTTAACTGTAGATTACTTACGTTGTCTGTTACAATTTAAGTCTTATATCGATTCATGTTTAATAAAAATAATGAGTTAACTACGTAGAGTGGTCTCCCCTGTATTGTGTACGAAGGGAGATCACTTCACCTGCTGTAAGATAGCCAATTAAATCGTATTATGCGGTTACCAATGACGCTTGGCGCGAATAAATAATTGTTCAAAGCATAGGATCGTTATAGATCTAATAAATTCAATGTGTAACAACAATTATTTGTAATTTCGACACGATTTAGAACATGTGACTTCCTATTATAGAACATTCGTTGTTTTTTTTCGTGTGTGTGTGTATGTGTTAGTTTTAATGATGGTTTTATTTATAAATTGATTAATTGCCTTGTTCACTTGGGCGAAAAAAAACGAGTAAATCGATTAACCTCGCTACCGTGCCTATCTGCAATCGTTTGTTTCGTGCGGTCCGTGTATCGTGCATCAAACGTGTATATGCATCGTTCGTTTATCGTTCGTTCGTTTATCGTGTAACGTGCGTGTATCGTGCGGTTCGTTTGCGTTTATCGTGCGTGTATCGTGCGGTTCGTTTGCCAACATGAACGAAAGCCCCACTGTAACCCCTGTCTATGTCCTGATGCAGTAACATGTCTGGGATTGATTTTTTTTCTTATTTTAGCCCTAAAAAAATCCATTTTTCTCTGCTTTTCTAATTTTTTGGGTATTTCCCTTCAATCAGGTGACCAATAATGGGGTTTAAATGATACAATATGATGTTTGAAACAGAGTGCACTTTATTTCATCAAAATCCATTGGTTATTAATTAAAATATGACTGATTTTGAAAGTATACCCCTGCATGATTTGAATGCATTTAAAATGACCAAATACAGTGTACAATCTGCCACTCTCTAAAACAGTTGAATGTGACCTTAGACTTGATTGAGAAATCTGATCAGGGTTTTATTTTGTTGCAAATATAATAAATAAGTTATTTTGGGCATAATTTTCATGTATATTTCAAATTTGAGTTTTATATAAATGAAAGTAGAAGAAATTGAATTACGGAGCCATTTTTCAATGGATTGACATCAAATTTGGACAACATGTACATTGAATACATGGAAATTGGATAATATGTTTAAAAAAAATAGGTATGTTTATTTTTTTTAAATTTTTAATATTTTAATATTTTTATATATGAAATTGGGCTAATTTTAGATTTCCTTCATATTCTTTTTACCCAGCATGCTGCGGGTAGCTTCCAGTTTGAAATATACATCGTCTGCAGTCAGTGTGTTCCTGTCACATAAACGGGAGTGGTGGGCGTGAGCCTGAGTGCCTTGTGCACCTCCGCTGGGAGTGATTTTAGAGGGTAATTGTTTAAAAATGAAGTAGGGGTTATGTTTTTATGTTGGTTACTTGGTGTTGATACTCACGTATAGATATCTTCTTTAATTATCTTTAATTTTGATTTTGAACCCTGTCTCTCTCTCTCTCTCTCCTCCCTGAATTTTCCAAACAGATATTGATACATGAGTTTATATTTTTCTTTTATATAGCACTGTTTCGGTCAGCATCAGACCTCATCAGTGGTGCTGCTATGCACCAGACAGAGCTTTTTTTTTTTTTCTTTATGTTTTTTTGTTTTGTTTTTTTCTGCTGTGCTCTGTTCTGTAGGGCAGGCTGCTGCTACTGGTTTGTTGCAGAAGTTGAGGCGTAGGAGTGCAGATTGCTGTCAAGCAGTCCCTTTACATAATCAGGCTCCTCCTGGTGGTGGGTTTCTTGAGTCCGCCGGTGTTCGAACTCCATCTGGGCCCTTTGAGCTCTTCGCTTTGCCTTATACCTTCTCGTTGTCTTGTACGACTTGTGGTAGCTTGCCTTCCTTGATATGTGAAGAAGGCGCTTTCTTGAAGCTGCAGATAGACAAGTCCTTGTGAGGCGGCCCACCTTCATCCTCACTGCTGAGTAAACTGAGTTGTTCGCTCTCAGGGTTTGCAGAGCTAGCCGAGCCTCAAATGACCTGGGGTAGTTCTGGGACTTCGGCATGGTGGCTAAAGTTGCTCGGTTGAAGGCCTCACTCTTCTGTGTTGATGTTCTAGATGACACCTTGTAGACCGCCTCTTCACTCAATCTCATTTTTAGTATCACAGCAAGCAGTGACTTGTCATTTTCGTTCATCTTCAGGTGCGTGATGTCATTTGGGCCCAGGATCATGGACTTGTACCACCAGGAGTTGTGACCTTCACCGGAGCAGACCAGGGCTGATTGATGACAGAAGCTGCAGTTCCCGGCATAGCATTCAATGGTGGCCCGCTGGACGTCAGGTAAGCGCGATATAAATTTCATAATATCTCCGCCTCCCAATCTTGCCATCTCTTCTATAACAGCATTGCATCTGGCCTTGACGTCACGTGACAGAGCTGCCTGTGCCTTCTTTCGCCCAAGTTTAGTGGTCTGCGGGAACATTCCTTTGCTAAATTCTGCAGATCTCATTTTTCTCTCTTGCGTCACCGCCAGATGATTTGGATCTGCCTGCCTTGAAACTTCCCAGGCTGCGTCTAGCTTCTGGTAGAAGTCCTGCATCCCAAGGTAAGATTTGGTGTCGCCGTCAGTCGTCAGGGTTCGGACAAAGTACCCTTCCATGGACAGGTCTTCAGCAAGCTCATAGGCCATTCTCCTTTCTGAGTGGGG
Organism: Solen grandis; assembly: GCA_021229015.1. NCBI lineage: Eukaryota > Metazoa > Mollusca > Bivalvia > Adapedonta > Solenidae > Solen > Solen grandis. The sequence goes on from CM037788.1 coordinate 20,223,455, forward strand.
GGTGAAGTAGGCTAGGTTGGCTGTGCATCCGGCATGTCCACCAGGGCAGGTGACGGTCAAACCTTTATTCCTTAGCACGGCACCAGTCCAGCAGAGCTTGTTTTCCACAGCCAGGCCCACGATGTACTTCTTGTCAGTGTGGTTCTCTACAGCTACTGTGTAGGCTTGGGAAGCGCTCTGCCCAGGTTTGTATGAAGACGTCATCCGAGAACTGTTGTACCGGGCGTCAATGGAGAGGTCGAGCTGTTTCGGGTCTCTGGCACCGGCTGCAAGTGCATGGCGTTCCACAAGGCGCCGCTTCTCGGACATGTCTTCTTTATTTATTTTGACGACCTCACTGCTGACAGTTGATGTTAGCCGTTGAAGATGACTTGTAGCTGGGAACGGTAAGTCCATCTGGGTAAACAGCTGCTCAGCCCGAGAGATGCCCATAGGAGTGTCCATTATGGCTGAAGCCAAGGAAGTGTTGATGACGGCCTTCTTTGTCCCTGCTATCTCGTCATAGGTTTTCATTCTCTTTGAAATGTAAGTGCAAGATTTGCACTTGAAAATGAACTTGCTTCCCAGTCCATACTTCTGCTCCTGGTACAGGTCCACTTCTAATTGTCTGCAGCCTGTGTCTTCATGGTCGCTGTAAACTGCATTCATCATGGAGAGGAGCCGTGGAAGGTGTATGACGCGGTTTCCTGAAATGAAGTTATCTTCCATTTGCAGATTACGTCGTAGGCTGTATGGATGGTGGTCTTCTTCATCGTCTGGGTGGTGGCCTGTAGATGCTGTGCTGTAGGCGTCTTCTTCAGATCCTGCCTCAGAAGGTAATTTCTTCTTAAATGGGCTCAGTTGGTTGTTCTTCTGGAAGAAAATCCCAGCAGCTTTGCGTTTCCTCTCGCCTAGGACCATAGTTGTAGAAATTGGCAGTCAGTCTTCTCTGGTGCATTCAGATATGATTTGGGTTAACTCAGTACCACCCCCTGTACAAGGTCAAGGTCCAGACAGTAGCCACACCTACTGATTTAATGCTGCCCAACCAGTAGCTGACCCCTGGGGGGCCCCTTGAGGGGTAGGGGAGACATCCTCCCCAGCCGCGGCTAGACGTGCACCTAGACCTATACACAGGTCTTTTGATGTTGCTTAAGAACAGCTACCTAGGTACAGTGGGGCTTGCGTTCATGTTGGCATATTTTTCGTGTATCGTGTGTGTATCGTGCGTTCCGTTTCCGTGTATCGTTCGTGTATGGTGCGTGCGTTTATCGTGCACGATTCTAACGTGTTTCGTGTAACGTGTTTCGTGTATCGTGTAACGTGTAACGTGTTTCGTTTATTTTAGGACTTCGCCAGCTTGCTCAATCAAACACTCGCTTCAGATCTTCACCCTGTTTCTTTTCATCACCAGACAGACAGTTTTCACACAAAAATTACGAAAGAAGTATCTTTACTATATATATTTATTAATTCACATGAATGGATGGAATAATGTTAGGCCGCAATAAAAGGCATATCCGTTTGGTTTTGTTCCAATACGGATTTAACTTGACCCGAACCCCCGGAAGACGTCAACATAATTATATATTACAATCTACTTTGTTAAGTAGTGAGCAAATCCGTGCGCCTTTAGAGGACCTGCTTTTGCAAGGAATTTAAACTGCTTTTTTGCAATGCTTTTAATATAGAGCAGGTATATTCATAAACTAAAAAGAAGCTACACAGGTGGATGACAAAAGATACGGCCAAGCCACCCTACTTCTTTTTAAGCAGCTACCATATGACAAAAGATACGGCCAAGCCACCCTGCTTCCAAACTAACACTGCGACCATGTATAAGCAACCGAGCGACCATTTTCAATTGTTTATTGCAACCATTTCAAACAAAGAAGGTACACAGGTGGATGACAAAAGATACGGCCAAGCCACCCTACTTCTTTATATGCTACCAAGCCACTGAAGAACTGAATATTGTACCTGCAGCTGTTACCAAGACTGTTAAAATGCAAATATCATGTAATTATCTCATACCTGACTGTCTTCCGGGGGTCAGAGTCTAGAATTTCCGCCTTTTTTTATATTTTGCGACATATTTAGATATTAAAGGTGAATTGAAATAACTAAAAATCATTTGTTTCTTTGAAAATAACAAGAATCAGTTCATGCTTGGTTCCTTTCCTGAATTAATGTCATTCTTTCAAAACTTGTTAGTTCATTATATTACACATAAAAAGCAAATGGTTTCCTGTTATCCATTTTGCCTGAATAGTGTAATGTTCCAGTTTCCACATGGTCTCTGAACAGTTAGCGTCTACCACAAAATATTCCTGGAAGATCATGATGATGTATTCTTCTTGTTCCAGGGTTGCAATGTAGAAGCATCCTTATGTTTGCTTTGTAACTGAAACATAAGTAGAAACTGGGCAGTATCCTGTTGCAAGAGAGCTAAAATACATAATATGGGTGTGGTGGGTGGGAAAGCAGCTATCTTGTTCAAGGTTATTCTAGAAAAGAAAGTCTCAAGGGGAGATAAGCTTCTGACCTTTGACCCTAGTTAAATGATTACATCATACTGCAGAGAGTCATGTGACCAATGTGCCATGTGCTTTTCTTTGTCATGTGATTAGTCATTAATCTATTTGTCTATATCTTATTTATATTTAACCGGTTTACATTTCAGTATTATCAGCTAATGACAATTGTGTATGTATTTAAACAGCTAAAATGATAACTTATTTTGAATTTATGTGAATAGCCCAACCATAATCTAATTGACTTAATTAAAGATAAATTGCCAATTAATGGCTTAATTGCCAATTAGTGGCTTAATTGGCAATAGTGAAAAAGACAACTACCTTGCTGGCTGGCCAAAATAAACTTGGAATATAGCAAAAACTATATTCTGCTTTATTTTAGGACTTCGCCAGCTTGCTCAATCAAACACTCGCTTCAGATCTTCACCCTGTTTCTTTTCATCACCAGATAGACAGTTTTCACACAAAAATTACGAAAGAAGTATCTTTACTATATATATTTATTAATTCACATGAATGGATGGAATAATGTTAGGCCGCAATAAAAGGCATATCCGTTTGGTTTTGTTCCAATACGGATTTAACTTGACCCGAACCCCCGGAAGACGTCAACATAATTATATATTACAATCTACTTTGTTAAGTAGTGAGCAAATCCGTGCGCCTTTAGAGGACCTGCTTTTGCAAGGAATTTAAACTGCTTTTTTGCAATGCTTTTAATATAGAGCAGGTATATTCATAAACTAAAAAGAAGTTACACAGGTGGATGACAAAAGATACGGCCAAGCCACCCTACTTCTTTTTAAGCAGCTACCATATGACAAAAGATACGGCCAAGCCACCCTGCTTCCAAACTAACACTGCGACCATGTATAAGCAACCGAGCGACCATTTTTTTTTTTAACCTTTAAACAAAGAAGGTACACAGGTGGATGACAAAAGATACGGCCAAGCCACCCTACTTCTTTATATGCTACCAAGCCACTGAAGAACTGAATATTGTACCTGCAGCTGTTACCAAGACTGTTAAAATGCAAATATCATGTAATTATCTCATACCTGACTGTCTTCCGGGGGTCAGAGTCTAGAATTTCCGCCACAAAATATTTGAGACAAATATTTCCCCCAAATTCTTGACTAGATTTTAAAGCTTTTCTCTGATAAAGTTGCTAAGGGTTTGAATATATATCATGCTGCCAAATTCAGACAAATGAACCCCATCATGGCAAAAAAGCTCTTGCATTGATTCATGAATTCTAAAGGAAATGATGTGACCTTTGGTTATTGTTTTCATGAACTGATGGGCCCACCTGTTTATGCGTCTAGCTTTTTTATTCAAGGTCTTAATGTCTTTGCAAAGGTTATAACGCCATTTAAGTCTTGGCAAAATATCGCACCATACAATTTGAGTGGAAGGAAATATTTCAGCTATGTAACCAATATCTGTCTGAATTCTGCTCATAAAATCTGTTAATTTCAGAGACACAACACTGTTTCCCCCTAAATGTAAAATGATTGCCTTTGGCCTAGTGTGGAACAGGCTCCGGTACTGAAAGGTTTGAGGAAGGTCCTCCCATCTCATCCCAGAAGTTCCCATCCAGATGATGTTAATTTTGTTCAAATCCACAACCTGGTTTGCCTGAATGTAGCTTTCAGCCCTTTTTACATAGGAATCCCCCAGTAACCAAATGTCTGGAAAAAACATGTATGTTGTAATAGAACTCTAGATAAGCCTTCAGATCAATGATTAATTTACTCTCTTTATGATTAGTAAAATCATTGACACTTACAACTATTCAAACAAAACATTAATGATTTGCATATTGCTTGTCCCTATCATAATCCCCTGTATATACACAGGAGGCATATTTAACAATGATGCTGTATTGCAGTGTGCTTGATTGACAAAACTTGTTTCTTAACAGAAAAACCATGCCCAATATATCATTTTTGTGTGTTTTAAATGTGTGATTTTAGCCAGGGCACTGTTTTAAGGTTCAATTTATTTGATTTAGAAAACTTGGTTTGATTAGAAATCTGAGGTCCGAATGGCCATTCCTATTGTGTAGCAGACGATACAGAATTAATTATTTCCGTACATATTTGCAGTAGACATTTGATGACCACCTGCCTGCAGATTTGATTTTCTCTGATGAAACACCTGCTAAGGCAAGATCGGTTGCTCTGCCAATCCTAAAGGAATGGGTTTTATACTTCATTGCTGGCAAGCCTAAATACGTAATGCTTTTTGACAAAACGGCAGAGAATTGATATCTAGTCAGTGGAGAAAGATTTTTGTGACAGAGAAATTGCGACTCAGGGGAGCTCTTTGGTCGTACTGATAGAAACTCCTGCATTGCATATAAACAAGATGCTGAAAATGGTTCTGATGTTTGGATACGTACAAGAACTGGCTTACCTGTTTGGTTACATTTTGATTTGCGAATTCTAACCAAAATTTCTGAGCCCTTGATATTGACATCAGACAGTTGAAGAGGCCTGTCAGCCAATGTTTCTGATGTGTATACAAACTCACTCACTCTTAGTAAGCCATAATAAGCTAGTGTGAATGCCACTGTGAACAGCTTAACCTCGTATGTGTCAAAGCAAATTTTAGGCAGTACAAGGCATATTTGTTGCAAAATTTGTTTACTTATAGGGAACCTAGTGTCAGTTCTTTTGCTAAGCCGACGGCAACCTTCAAGGATTTTGCTAACAACAAAATCCTCAGTTGGATCTGGAAAACCATTTATTTTATGCATGAAACTTATACCTGAACAGTATGAGGCTAGAGTAGAAGCACCTAGACCTATACACAGGTCTTTTGATGTTGCTTAAGAACAGCTACCTAGGTACAGTGGGGCTTGCGTTCATGTTGGCATATTTTTCGTGTATCGTGTGTGTATCGTGCGTTCCGTTTCCGTGTATCGTTCGTGTATGGTGCGTGCGTTTATCGTGCACGATTCTAACGTGTTTCGTGTAACGTGTTTCGTGTATCGTGTAACGTGTAACGTGTTTCGTTTATCGCATCGTTTCTTCCGTGTGAATCGTTCCGCACGATATATTTTGAGTTCAACGCTTCCTTAAAAGCCAGCATTAGAATTTCAGCTTTTCAAAATCAGTTAAGTGGTTACTCACCGCATGGCAACATTTAACTGTAGATTACTTACGTTGTCTGTTACAATTTAAGTCTTATATCGATTCATGTTTAATAAAAATAATGAGTTAACTACGTAGAGTGGTCTCCCCTGTATTGTGTACGAAGGGAGATCACTTCACCTGCTGTAAGATAGCCAATTAAATCGTATTATGCGGTTACCAATGACGCTTGGCGCGAATAAATAATTGTTCAAAGCATAGGATCGTTATAGATCTAATAAATTCAATGTGTAACAACAATTATTTGTAATTTCGACACGATTTAGAACATGTGACTTCCTATTATAGAACATTCGTTGTTTTTTTTCGTGTGTGTGTGTATGTGTTAGTTTTAATGATGGTTTTATTTATAAATTGATTAATTGCCTTGTTCACTTGGGCGAAAAAAACCGAGTAAATCGATTAACCTCGCTACCGTGCCTATCTGCAATCGTTCGTTTCGTGCGGTCCGTGTATCGTGTATCGTGCATCAAACGTGTATATGCATCGTTCGTTTATCGTTCGTTCGTTCGTTTATCGTGTAACGTGCGTGTATCGTGCGGTTCGTTTGCGTTTATCGTGCGTGTATCGTGCGGTTCGTTTGCCAACATGAACGAAAGCCCCACTGTAACCCCTGTCTATGTCCTGATGCAGTAACATGTCTGGGATTGATTTTTTTTCTTATTTTAGCCCTAAAAAAATCCATTTTTCTCTGCTTTTCTAATTTTTTGGGTATTTCCCTTCAATCAGGTGACCAATAATGGGGTTTAAATGATAAAATATGATGTTTGAAACAGAGTGCACTTTATTTCATCAAAATCCATTGGTTATTAATTAAAATATGACTGATTTTGAAAGTATACCCCTGCATGATTAGAATGCATTTAAAATGACCAAATACAGTGTACAATCTGCCACTCTCTAAAACAGTTGAATGTGACCTTAGACTTGATTGAGAAATCTGATCAGGGTTTTATTTTGTTGCAAATATAATAAATAAGTTATTTTGGGCATAATTTTCATGTATATTTCAAATTTGAGTTTTATATAAATGAAAGTAGAAGAAATTGAATTACGGAGCCATTTTTCAATGGATTGACATCAAATTTGGACAACATGTACATTGAATACATGGAAATTGGATAATATGTTTAAAAAAAATAGGTATGTTTATTTTTTTTAAATTTTTAATATTTTAATATTTTTATATATGAAATTGGGCTAATTTTAGATTTCCTTCATATTCCTTTTACCCAGCATGCTGCGGGTAGCTTCCAGTTTGAAATATACATCGTCTGCAGTCAGTGTGTTCCTGTCACATAAACGGGAGTGGTGGGCGTGAGCCTGAGTGCCTTGTGCACCTCCGCTGGGAGTGATTTTAGAGGGTAATTGTTTAAAAATGAAGTAGGGGTTATGTTTTTATGTTGGTTACTTGGTGTTGATACTCACGTATAGATATCTTCTTTAATTATCTTTAATTTTGATTTTGAACCCTGTCTCTCTCTCTCTCTCTCTCTCTCTCTCCTCCCTGAATTTTCCAAACAGATATTGATACATGAGTTTATATTTTTCTTTTATATAGCACTGTTTCGGTCAGCATCAGACCTCATCAGTGGTGCTGCTATGCACCAGACAGAGCTTTTTTTTTTTTTCTTTATGTTTTTTTGTTTTGTTTTTTTCTGCTGTGCTCTGTTCTGTAGGGCAGGCTGCTGCTACTGGTTTGTTGCAGAAGTTGAGGCGTAGGAGTGCAGATTGCTGTCAAGCAGTCCCTTTACATAATCAGGCTCCTCCTGGTGGTGGGTTTCTTGAGTCCGCCGGTGTTCGAACTCCATCTGGGCCCTTTGAGCTCTTCGCTTTGCCTTATACCTTCTCGTTGTCTTGTACGACTTGTGGTAGCTTGCCTTCCTTGATATGTGAAGAAGGCGCTTTCTTGAAGCTGCAGATAGACAAGTCCTTGTGAGGCGGCCCACCTTCATCCTCACTGCTGAGTAAACTGAGTTGTTCGCTCTCAGGGTTTGCAGAGCTAGCCGAGCCTCAAATGACCTGGGGTAGTTCTGGGACTTCGGCATGGTGGCTAAAGTTGCTCGGTTGAAGGCCTCACTCTTCTGTGTTGATGTTCTAGATGACACCTTGTAGACCGCCTCTTCACTCAATCTCATTTTTAGTATCACAGCAAGCAGTGACTTGTCATTTTCGTTCATCTTCAGGTGCGTGATGTCATTTGGGCCCAGGATCATGGACTTGTACCACCAGGAGTTGTGACCTTCACCGGAGCAGACCAGGGCTGATTGATGACAGAAGCTGCAGTTCCCGGCATAGCATTCAATGGTGGCCCGCTGGACGTCAGGTAAGCGCGATATAAATTTCATAATATCTCCGCCTCCCAATCTTGCCATCTCTTCTATAACAGCATTGCATCTGGCCTTGACGTCACGTGACAGAGCTGCCTGTGCCTTCTTTCGCCCAAGTTTAGTGGTCTGCGGGAACATTTCTTTGCTAAATTCTGCAGATCTCATTTTTCTCTCTTGCGTCACCGCCAGATGATTTGGATCTGCCTGCCTTGAAACTTCCCAGGCTGCGTCTAGCTTCTGGTAGAAGTCCTGCATCCCAAGGTAAGATTTGGTGTCGCCGTCAGTCGTCAGGGTTCGGACAAAGTACCCTTCCATGGACAGGTCTTCAGCAAGCTCATAGGCCATTCTCCTTTCTGAGTGGGGGGTGAAGTAGGCTAGGTTGGCTGTGCATCCGGCATGTCCACCAGGGCAGGTGACGGTCAAACCTTTATTCCTTAGCACGGCACCAGTCCAGCAGAGCTTGTTTTCCACAGCCAGGCCCACGATGTACTTCTTGTCAGTGTGGTTCTCTACAGCTACTGTGTAGGCTTGGGAAGCGCTCTGCCCAGGTTTGTATGAAGACGTCATCCGAGAACTGTTGTACCGGGCGTCAATGGAGAGGTCGAGCTGTTTCGGGTCTCTGGCACCGGCTGCAAGTGCATGGCGTTCCACAAGGTGCCGCTTCTCGGACATGTCTTCTTTATTTATTTTGACGACCTCACTGCTGACAGTTGATGTTAGCCGTTGAAGATGACTTGTAGCTGGGAACGGTAAGTCCATCTGGGTAAACAGCTGCTCAGCCCGAGAGATGCCCATAGGAGTGTCCATTATGGCTGAAGCCAAGGAAGTGTTGATGACGGCCTTCTTTGTCCCTGCTATCTCGTCATAGGTTTTCATTCTCTTTGAAATGTAAGTGCAAGATTTGCACTTGAAAATGAACTTGCTTCCCAGTCCATACTTCTGCTCCTGGTACAGGTCCACTTCTAATTGTCTGCAGCCTGTGTCTTCATGGTCGCTGTAAACTGCATTCATCATGGAGAGGAGCCGTGGAAGGTGTATGACGCGGTTTCCTGAAATGAAGTTATCTTCCATTTGCAGATTACGTCGTAGCCTGTATGGATGGTGGTCTTCTTCATCGTCTGGGTGGTGGCCTGTAGATGCTGTGCTGTAGGCGTCTTCTTCAGATCCTGCCTCAGAAGGTAATTTCTTCTTAAATGGGCTCAGTTGGTTGTTCTTCTGGAAGAAAATCCCAGCAGCTTTGCGTTTCCTCTCGCCTAGGACCATAGTTGTAGAAATTGGCAGTCAGTCTTCTCTGGTGCATTCAGATATGATTTGGGTTAACTCAGTACCACCCCTGTACAAGGTCAAGGTCCAGACAGTAGCCACACCTACTGATTTAATGCTGCCCAACCAGTAGCTGACCCCTGGGGGGCCCCTTGAGGGGTAGGGGAGACATCCTCCCCAGCCGCGGCTAGACGTGCACCTAGACCTATACACAGGTCTTTTGATGTTGCTTAAGAACAGCTACCTAGGTACAGTGGGGCTTGCGTTCATGTTGGCATATTTTTCGTGTATCGTGTGTGTATCGCTTCCGTTTCCGTGTATCGTTCGTGTATGGTGCGTGCGTTTATCGTGCACGATTCTAACGTGTTTCGTGTAACGTGTTTCGTGTATCGTGTAACGTGTTTCGTTTATCGCATCGTTTCTTCCGTGTGAATCGTTCCGCACGATATATTTTGAGTTCAATGCTTCCTTAAAAGCCAGCATTAGAATTTCAGCTTTTCAAAATCAGTTAAGTGGTTACTCACCGCATGGCAACATTTAACTGTAGATTACTTACGTTGTCTGTTACAATTTAAGTCTTATATCGATTCATGTTTAATAAAAATAATGAGTTAACTACGTAGAGTGGTCTCCCCTGTATTGTGTACGAAGGGAGATCACTTCACCTGCTGTAAGATAGCCAATTAAATCGTATTATGCGGTTACCAATGACGCTTGGCGCGAATAAATAATTGTTCAAAGCATAGGATCGTTATAGATCTAATAAATTCAATGTGTAACAACAATTATTTGTAATTTCGACACGATTTAGAACATGTGACTTCCTATTATAGAACATTCGTTGTTTTTTTTCGTGTGTGTGTGTATGTGTTAGTTTTAATGATGGTTTTATTTATAAATTGATTAATTGCCTTGTTCACTTGGGCGAAAAAAACCGAGTAAATCGATTAACCTCGCTACCGTGCCTATCTGCAATCGTTCGTTTCGTGCGGTCCGTGTATCGTGCATCGTGTATCGTGCATCAAACGTGTATATGCATCGTTCGTTCGTTCGTTTATCGTGTAACGTGCGTGTATCGTGCGGTTCGTTTGCGTTTATCGTGCGTGTATCGTGCGGTTCGTTTGCCAACATGAACGAAAGCCCCACTGTAACCCCTGTCTATGTCCTGATGCAGTAACATGTCTGGGATTGATTTTTTTTCTTATTTTAGCCCTAAAAAAATCCATTTTTCTCTGCTTTTCTAATTTTTTGGGTATTTCCCTTCAATCAGGTGACCAATAATGGGGTTTAAATGATAAAATATGATGTTTGAAACAGAGTGCACTTTATTTCATCAAAATCCATTGGTTATTAATTAAAATATGACTGATTTTGAAAGTATACCCCTGCATGATTAGAATGCATTTAAAATGACCAAATACAGTGTACAATCTGCCACTCTCTAAAACAGTTGAATGTGACCTTAGACTTGATTGAGAAATCTGATCAGGGTTTTATTTTGTTGCAAATATAATAAATAAGTTATTTTGGGCATAATTTTCATGTATATTTCAAATTTGAGTTTTATATAAATGAAAGTAGAAGAAATTGAATTACGGAGCCATTTTTCAATGGATTGACATCAAATTTGGACAACATGTACATTGAATACATGGAAATTGGATAATATGTTTAAAAAAAATAGGTATGTTTATTTTTTTTAAATTTTTAATATTTTAATATTTTTATATATGAAATTGGGCTAATTTTAGATTTCCTTCATATTCCTTTTACCCAGCATGCTGCGGGTAGCTTCCAGTTTGAAATATACATCGTCTGCAGTCAGTGTGTTCCTGTCACATAAACGGGAGTGGTGGGCGTGAGCCTGAGTGCCTTGTGCACCTCCGCTGGGAGTGATTTTAGAGGGTAATTGTTTAAAAATGAAGTAGGGGTTATGTTTTTATGTTGGTTACTTGGTGTTGATACTCACGTATAGATATCTTCTTTAATTATCTTTAATTTTGATTTTGAACCCTGTCTCTCTCTCTCTCTCTCTCTCTCTCTCTCTCTCTCTCTCCTCCCTGAATTTTCCAAACAGATATTGATACATGAGTTTATATTTTTCTTTTATATAGCACTGTTTCGGTCAGCATCAGACCTCATCAGTGGTGCTGCTATGCACCAGACAGAGCTTTTTTTTTTTTTTCTTTATGGTTTTTTGTTTTGTTTTTTTCTGCTGTGCTCTGTTCTGTAGGGCAGGCTGCTGCTACTGGTTTGTTGCAGAAGTTGAGGCGTAGGAGTGCAGATTGCTGTCAAGCAGTCCCTTTACATAATCAGGCTCCTCCTGGTGGTGGGTTTCTTGAGTCCGCCGGTGTTCGAACTCCATCTGGGCCCTTTGAGCTCTTCGCTTTGCCTTATACCTTCTCGTTGTCTTGTACGACTTGTGGTAGCTTGCCTTCCTTGATATGTGAAGAAGGCGCTTTCTTGAAGCTGCAGATAGACAAGTCCTTGTGAGGCGGCCCACCTTCATCCTCACTGCTGAGTAAACTGAGTTGTTCGCTCTCAGGGTTTGCAGAGCTAGCCGAGCCTCAAATGACCTGGGGTAGTTCTGGGACTTCGGCATGGTGGCTAAAGTTGCTCGGTTGAAGGCCTCACTCTTCTGTGTTGATGTTCTAGATGACACCTTGTAGACCGCCTCTTCACTCAATCTCATTTTTAGTATCACAGCAAGCAGTGACTTGTCATTTTCGTTCATCTTCAGGTGCGTGATGTCATTTGGGCCCAGGATCATGGACTTGTACCACCAGGAGTTGTGACCTTCACCGGAGCAGACCAGGGCTGATTGATGACAGAAGCTGCAGTTCCCGGCATAGCATTCAATGGTGGCCCGCTGGACGTCAGGTAAGCGCGATATAAATTTCATAATATCTCCGCCTCCCAATCTTGCCATCTCTTCTATAACAGCATTGCATCTGGCCTTGACGTCACGTGACAGAGCTGCCTGTGCCTTCTTTCGCCCAAGTTTAGTGGTCTGCGGGAACATTCCTTTGCTAAATTCTGCAGATCTCATTTTTCTCTCTTGCGTCACCGCCAGATGATTTGGATCTGCCTGCCTTGAAACTTCCCAGGCTGCGTCTAGCTTCTGGTAGAAGTCCTGCATCCCAAGGTAAGATTTGGTGTCGCCGTCAGTCGTCAGGGTTCGGACAAAGTACCCTTCCATGGACAGGTCTTCAGCAAGCTCATAGGCCATTCTCCTTTCTGAGTGGGGGGTGAAGTAGGCTAGGTTGGCTGTGCATCCGGCATGTCCACCAGGGCAGGTGACGGTCAAACCTTTATTCCTTAGCACGGCACCAGTCCAGCAGAGCTTGTTTTCCACAGCCAGGCCCACGATGTACTTCTTGTCAGTGTGGTTCTCTACAGCTACTGTGTAGGCTTGGGAAGCGCTCTGCCCAGGTTTGTATGAAGACGTCATCCGAGAACTGTTGTACCGGGCGTCAATGGAGAGGTCGAGCTGTTTCGGGTCTCTGGCACCGGCTGCAAGTGCATGGCGTTCCACAAGGTGCCGCTTCTCGGACATGTCTTCTTTATTTATTTTGACGACCTCACTGCTGACAGTTGATGTTAGCCGTTGAAGATGACTTGTAGCTGGGAACGGTAAGTCCATCTGGGTAAACAGCTGCTCAGCCCGAGAGATGCCCATAGGAGTGTCCATTATGGCTGAAGCCAAGGAAGTGTTGATGACGGCCTTCTTTGTCCCTGCTATCTCGTCATAGGTTTTCATTCTCTTTGAAATGTAAGTGCAAGATTTGCACTTGAAAATGAACTTGCTTCCCAGTCCATACTTCTGCTCCTGGTACAGGTCCACTTCTAATTGTCTGCAGCCTGTGTCTTCATGGTCGCTGTAAACTGCATTCATCATGGAGAGGAGCCGTGGAAGGTGTATGACGCGGTTTCCTGAAATGAAGTTATCTTCCATTTGCAGATTACGTCGTAGCCTGTATGGATGGTGGTCTTCTTCATCGTCTGGGTGGTGGCCTGTAGATGCTGTGCTGTAGGCGTCTTCTTCAGATCCTGCCTCAGAAGGTAATTTCTTCTTAAATGGGCTCAGTTGGTTGTTCTTCTGGAAGAAAATCCCAGCAGCTTTGCGTTTCCTCTCGCCTAGGACCATAGTTGTAGAAATTGGCAGTCAGTCTTCTCTGGTGCATTCAGATATGATTTGGGTTAACTCAGTACCACCCCCTGTACAAGGTCAAGGTCCAGACAGTAGCCACACCTACTGATTTAATGCTGCCCAACCAGTAGCTGACCCCTGGGGGGCCCCTTGAGGGGTAGGGGAGACATCCTCCCCAGCCGCGGCTAGACGTGCACCTAGACCTATACACAGGTCTTTTGATGTTGCTTAAGAACAGCTACCTAGGTACAGTGGGGCTTGCGTTCATGTTGGCATATTTTTCGTGTATCGTGTGTGTATCGTGCATTCCGTTTTTCTAACGTGTTTCGTGTAACGTGTTTCGTGTATCGTGTAACGTGTAACGTGTTTCGTTTATCGCATCGTTTCTTCCGTGTGAATCGTTCCGCACGATATATTTTGAGTTCAATGCTTCCTTAAAAGCCAGCATTAGAATTTCAGCTTTTCAAAATCAGTTAAGTGGTTACTCACCGCATGGCAACATTTAACTGTAGATTACTTACGTTGTCTGTTACAATTTAAGTCTTATATCGATTCATGTTTAATAAAAATAATGAGTTAACTACGTAGAGTGGTCTCCCCTGTATTGTGTACGAAGGGAGATCACTTCACCTGCTGTAAGATAGCCAATTAAATCGTATTATGCGGTTACCAATGACGCTTGGCGCGAATAAATAATTGTTCAAAGCATAGGATCGTTATAGATCTAATAAATTCAATGTGTAACAACAATTATTTGTAATTTCGACACGATTTAGAACATGTGACTTCCTATTATAGAACATTCGTTGTTTTTTTTCGTGTGTGTGTGTATGTGTTAGTTTTAATGATGGTTTTATTTATAAATTGATTAATTGCCTTGTTCACTTGGGCGAAAAAAACCGAGTAAATCGATTAACCTCGCTACCGTGCCTATCTGCAATCGTTCGTTTCGTGCGGTCCGTGTATCGTGCATCGTGTATCGTGCATCAAACGTGTATATGCATCGTTCGTTCGTTCGTTTATCGTGTATCGTGCGGTTCGTTTGCGTTTATCGTGCGTGTATCGTGCGGTTCGTTTGCCAACATGAACGAAAGCCCCACTGTAACCCCTGTCTATGTCCTGATGCAGTAACATGTCTGGGATTGATTTTTTTTCTTATTTTAGCCCTAAAAAAATCCATTTTTCTCTGCTTTTCTAATTTTTTGGGTATTTCCCTTCAATCAGGTGACCAATAATGGGGTTTAAATGATAAAATATGATGTTTGAAACAGAGTGCACTTTATTTCATCAAAATCCATTGGTTATTAATTAAAATATGACTGATTTTGAAAGTATACCCCTGCATGATTAGAATGCATTTAAAATGACCAAATACAGTGTACAATCTGCCACTCTCTAAAACAGTTGAATGTGACCTTAGACTTGATTGAGAAATCTGATCAGGGTTTTATTTTGTTGCAAATATAATAAATAAGTTATTTTGGGCATAATTTTCATGTATATTTCAAATTTGAGTTTTATATAAATGAAAGTAGAAGAAATTGAATTACGGAGCCATTTTTCAATGGATTGACATCAAATTTGGACAACATGTACATTGAATACATGGAAATTGGATAATATGTTTAAAAAAAATAGGTATGTTTATTTTTTTTAAATTTTTAATATTTTAATATTTTTATATATGAAATTGGGCTAATTTTAGATTTCCTTCATATTCTTTTTACCCAGCATGCTGCGGGTAGCTTCCAGTTTGAAATATACATCGTCTGCAGTCAGTGTGTTCCTGTCACATAAACGGGAGTGGTGGGTGTGAGCCTGAGTGCCTTGTGCACCTCCGCTGGGAGTGATTTTAGAGGGTAATTGTTTAAAAATGAAGTAGGGGTTATGTTTTTATGTTGGTTACTTGGTGTTGATACTCACGTATAGATATCTTCTTTAATTATCTTTAATTTTGATTTTGAACCCTGTCTCTCTCTCTCTCTCTCTCTCTCTCTCCTCCCTGAATTTTCCAAACAGATATTGATACATGAGTTTATATTTTTCTTTTATATAGCACTGTTTCGGTCAGCATCAGACCTCATCAGTGGTGCTGCTATGCACCAGACAGAGCTTTTTTTTTTTTCTTTATGTTTTTTTGTTTTGTTTTTTTCTGCTGTGCTCTGTTCTGTAGGGCAGGCTGCTGCTACTGGTTTGTTGCAGAAGTTGAGGCGTAGGAGTGCAGATTGCTGTCAAGCAGTCCCTTTACATAGTCAGGCTCCTCCTGGTGGTGGGTTTCTTGAGTCCGCCGGTGTTCGAACTCCATCTGGGCCCTTTGAGCTCTTCGCTTTGCCTTATACCTTCTCGTTGTCTTGTACGACTTGTGGTAGCTTGCCTTCCTTGATATGTGAAGAAGGCGCTTTCTTGAAGCTGCAGATAGACAAGTCCTTGTGAGGCGGCCCACCTTCATCCTCACTGCTGAGTAAACTGAGTTGTTCGCTCTCAGGGTTTGCAGAGCTAGCCGAGCCTCAAATGACCTGGGGTAGTTCTGGGACTTCGGCATGGTGGCTAAAGTTGCTCGGTTGAAGGCCTCACTCTTCTGTGTTGATGTTCTAGATGACACCTTGTAGACCGCCTCTTCACTCAATCTCATTTTTAGTATCACAGCAAGCAGTGACTTGTCATTTTCGTTCATCTTCAGGTGCGTGATATCATTTGGGCCCAGGATCATGGACTTGTACCACCAGGAGTTGTGACCTTCACCGGAGCAGACCAGGGCTGATTGATGACAGAAGCTGCAGTTCCCGGCATAGCATTCAATGGTGGCCCGCTGGACGTCAGGTAAGCGCGATATAAATTTCATAATATCTCCGCCTCCCAATCTTGCCATCTCTTCTATAACAGCATTGCATCTGGCCTTGACGTCACGTGACAGAGCTGCCTGTGCCTTCTTTCGCCCAAGTTTAGTGGTCTGCGGGAACATTCCTTTGCTAAATTCTGCAGATCTCATTTTTCTCTCTTGCGTTACCGCCAGATGATTTGGATCTGCCTGCCTTGAAACTTCCCAGGCTGCGTCTAGCTTCTGGTAGAAGTCCTGCATCCCAAGGTAAGATTTGGTGTCGCCGTCAGTCGTCAGGGTTCGGACAAAGTACCCTTCCATGGACAGGTCTTCAGCAAGCTCATAGGCCATTCTCCTTTCTGAGTGGGGGGTGAAGTAGGCTAGGTTGGCTGTGCATCCGGCATGTCCACCAGGGCAGGTGACGGTCAAACCTTTATTCCTTAGCACGGCACCAGTCCAGCAGAGCTTGTTTTCCACAGCCAGGCCCACGATGTACTTCTTGTCAGTGTGGTTCTCTACAGCTACAGTCCAACTTGTCTTAAGCAGCCACCTAAGGGACGACCCGAGATTGGCTGCTTAAGACAAGTTGGCTGCTTAAGACAAAATATGACTTCAGCCATATTTTAGGCGCACCTATATAATGTATATGTACTTATATGTACTTATGTATGTGTGCATGTTTGTTATTGTCTTTATTTATTTATTTATTATTATGTCTTCTGTATGTGTGTATGTTTGTTGGGTTATTTTTTTTATTGTAATTAATACCACTCTTTCTTTTTCTTTTGTCTGTTTTCCTTCCCTCTACCTCTCCTCTCTCTATTTTTTTTCTCTTATCACACCATTATCTTTTTTTTTTCTATCTCTCATCCTATCCTCTCATCTTTCAAACAATAGAAAAAAGAACATAAAGTTCATTTTTAATGCTGTTGTTCGTCGCGGTCGTTTTAGCGTGGAGTTCTCGCTTTCAAACTCTTCAATAATTTCTCTCTTTCTTTTTCCAATGTTCTGGATTTGAGTCCGGCCCACGTTGAACTCGGATGTCAAGATTCTTGAGCTTTTTCCAGCATCCAGAAGCTTCACTAGTACTTTCATTCGTTCTTCTAACGTTAGGCATTTTCGTTTCGACATTGTGGCATACACGGTCATAATGCGGAATTGTTCTAGAAATTCCATTTTATACCGCCAATGATTTATTGTTTTTAACATCATTTTTTTTGGTTAAATTTCTATAATTATTCGACTTCAATTATTCATTCTTTATACTCACAAAGATGAAACATGTCCGAATTTAATTATTCAAACTCAAAACACAAACAGTTTCGGCGATCTTCAATGGAGCGTACGCAAATCGAGTCAGCTTTCTGTTTACTGATTACCGAAATGGAGTGTTTTGCCCAAACTGTGATTACATCAAGAGCTATCGAAGGTAATTAAAACACTGGGCATTGGCTGATGGGTCATTCATCAAATAACAACGTGTCAAACACCAATTCACACTTGCACACTCTATGAATGGAACAATTATGACAGTGGGTGGGGGGTATGCAATTAGCGGTTAAGTGTACGGCGCGAGACAACTATTGACCGTCTGCACCTGCATCTGTTGATTGGGTGCCGATGACCGCTAATTAGGAGTCAATTAAAGAAGGATTTGACCATCAAAGGTGACCGCTGGCCGCAGAAGACACGTGACCGCTGATTACACGACAATTAAAGAACAAATTTCTCGGGGGGACCTGAAGTGACCGCTTACGGCATGGTGACCGCTTAATACACGTGACCGCTAAGACAAGTTCGACTGTACTGTGTAGGCTTTGGAAGCGCTCTGCCCAGGTTTGTATGAAGACGTCATCCGAGAACTGTTGTACCGGGCGTCAATGGAGAGGTCGAGCTGTTTCGGGTCTCTGGCACCGGCTGCAAGTGCATGGCGTTCCACAAGGCGCCGCTTCTCGGACATGTCTTCTTTATTTATTTTGACGACCTCACTGCTGACAGTTGATGTTAGCCGTTGAAGATGACTTGTAGCTGGGAACGGTAAGTCCATCTGGGTAAACAGCTGCTCAGCCCGAGAGATGCCCATAGGAGTGTCCATTATGGCTGAAGCCAAGGAAGTGTTGATGACGGCCTTCTTTGTCCCTGCTATCTCGTCATAGGTTTTCATTCTCTTTGAAATGTAAGTGCAAGATTTGCACTTGAAAATGAACTTGCTTCCCAGTCCATACTTCTGCTCCTGGTACAGGTCCACTTCTAATTGTCTGCAGCCTGTGTCTTCATGGTCGCTGTAAACTGCATTCATCATGGAGAGGAGCCGTGGAAGGTGTATGACGCGGTTTCCTGAAATGAAGTTATCTTCCATTTGCAGATTACGTCGTAGCCTGTATGGATGGTGGTCTTCTTCATCGTCTGGGTGGTGGCCTGTAGATGCTGTGCTGTAGGCGTCTTCTTCAGATCCTGCCTCAGAAGGTAATTTCTTCTTAAATGGGCTCAGTTGGTTGTTCTTCTGGAAGAAAATCCCAGCAGCTTTGCGTTTCCTCTCGCCTAGGACCATAGTTGTAGAAATTGGCAGTCAGTCTTCTCTGGTGCATTCAGATATGATTTGGGTTAACTCAGTACCACCCCCTGTACAAGGTCAAGGTCCAGACAGTAGCCACACCTACTGATTTAATGCTGCCCAACCAGTAGCTGACCCCTGGGGGGCCCCTTGAGGGGTAGGGGAGACATCCTCCCCAGCCGCGGCTAGACGTGCACCTAGACCTATACACAGGTCTTTTGATGTTGCTTAAGAACAGCTACCTAGGTACAGTGGGGCTTGCGTTCATGTTGGCATATTTTTCGTGTATCGTGTGTGTATCGTGCGTTCCGTTTCCGTGTATCGTTCGTGTATGGTGCGTGCGTTTATCGTGCACGATTCTAACGTGTTTCGTGTAACGTGTATCGTGTAACGTGTAACGTGTTTCGTTTATCGCATCGTTTCTTCCGTGTGAATCGTTCCGCACGATATATTTTGAGTTCAACGCTTCCTTAAAAGCCAGCATTAGAATTTCAGCTTTTCAAAATCAGTTAAGTGGTTACTCACCGCATGGCAACATTTAACTGTAGATTACTTACGTTGTCTGTTACAATTTAAGTCTTATATCGATTCATGTTTAATAAAAATAATGAGTTAACTACGTAGAGTGGTCTCCCCTGTATTGTGTACGAAGGGAGATCACTTCACCTGCTGTAAGATAGCCAATTAAATCGTATTATGCGGTTACCAATGACGCTTGGCGCGAATAAATAATTGTTCAAAGCATAGGATCGTTATAGATCTAATAAATTCAATGTGTAACAACAATTATTTGTAATTTCGACACGATTTAGAACATGTGACTTCCTATTATAGAACATTCGTTGTTTTTTTTTGTGTGTGTGTGTATGTGTTAGTTTTAATGATGGTTTTATTTATAAATTGATTAATTGCCTTGTTCACTTGGGCGAAAAAAAACCGAGTAAATCGATTAACCTCGCTACCGTGCCTATCTGCAATCGTTCGTTTCGTGCGGTCCGTGTATCGTGTATCGTGCATCAAACGTGTATATGCATCGTTCGTTTATCGTTCGTTCGTTCGTTTATCGTGTAACGTGCGTGTATCGTGCGGTTCGTTTGCGTTTATCGTGCGTGTATCGTGCGGTTCGTTTGCCAACATGAACGAAAGCCCCACTGTAACCCCTGTCTATGTCCTGATGCAGTAACATGTCTGGGATTGATTTTTTTTCTTATTTTAGCCCTAAAAAAATCCATTTTTCTCTGCTTTTCTAATTTTTTGGGTATTTCCCTTCAATCAGGTGACCAATAATGGGGTTTAAATGATAAAATATGATGTTTGAAACAGAGTGCACTTTCTTTCATCAAAATCCATTGGTTATTAATTAAAATATGACTGATTTTGAAAGTATACCCCTGCATGATTAGAATGCATTTAAAATGACCAAATACAGTGTACAATCTGCCACTCTCTAAAACAGTTGAATGTGACCTTAGACTTGATTGAGAAATCTGATCAGGGTTTTATTTTGTTGCAAATATAATAAATAAGTTATTTTGGGCATAATTTTCATGTATATTTCAAATTTGAGTTTTATATAAATGAAAGTAGAAGAAATTGAATTACGGAGCCATTTTTCAATGGATTGACATCAAATTTGGACAACATGTACATTGAATACATGGAAATTGGATAATATGTTTAAAAAAAATAGGTATGTTTATTTTTTTTAAATTTTTAATATTTTAATATTTTTATATATGAAATTGGGCTAATTTTAGATTTCCTTCATATTCTTTTTACCCAGCATGCTGCGGGTAGCTTCCAGTTTGAAATATACATCGTCTGCAGTCAGTGTGTTCCGGTCACATAAACGGGAGTGGTGGGCGTGAGCCTGAGTGCCTTGTGCACCTCCGCTGGGAGTGATTTTAGAGGGTAATTGTTTAAAAATGAAGTAGGGGTTATGTTTTTATGTTGGTTACTTGGTGTTGATACTCACGTATAGATATCTTCTTTAATTATCTTTAATTTTGATTTTGAACCCTGTCTCTCTCTCTCTCTCTCTCTCTCTCTCTCCTCCCTGAATTTTCCAAACAGATATTGATACATGAGTTTATATTTTTCTTTTATATAGCACTGTTTCGGTCAGCATCAGACCTCATCAGTGGTGCTGCTATGCACCAGACAGAGCTTTTTTTTTTTTCTTTATGTTTGTTTTGTTTTTTTCTGCTGTGCTCTGTTCTGTAGGGCAGGCTGCTGCTACTGGTTTGTTGCAGAAGTTGAGGCGTAGGAGTGCAGATTGCTGTCAAGCAGTCCCTTTACATAATCAGGCTCCTCCTGGTGGTGGGTTTCTTGAGTCCGCCGGTGTTCGAACTCCATCTGGGCCCTTTGAGCTCTTCGCTTTGCCTTATACCTTCTCGTTGTCTTGTACGACTTGTGGTAGCTTGCCTTCCTTGATATGTGAAGAAGGCGCTTTCTTGAAGCTGCAGATAGACAAGTCCTTGTGAGGCGGCCCACCTTCATCCTCACTGCTGAGTAAACTGAGTTGTTCGCTCTCAGGGTTTGCAGAGCTAGCCGAGCCTCAAATGACCTGGGGTAGTTCTGGGACTTCGGCATGGTGGCTAAAGTTGCTCGGTTGAAGGCCTCACTCTTCTGTGTTGATGTTCTAGATGACACCTTGTAGACCGCCTCTTCACTCAATCTCATTTTTAGTATCACAGCAAGCAGTGACTTGTCATTTTCGTTCATCTTCAGGTGCGTGATGTCATTTGGGCCCAGGATCATGGACTTGTACCACCAGGAGTTGTGACCTTCACCGGAGCAGACCAGGGCTGATTGATGACAGAAGCTGCAGTTCCCGGCATAGCATTCAATGGTGGCCCGCTGGACGTCAGGTAAGCGCGATATAAATTTCATAATATCTCCGCCTCCCAATCTTGCCATCTCTTCTATAACAGCATTGCATCTGGCCTTGACGTCACGTGACAGAGCTGCCTGTGCCTTCTTTCGCCCAAGTTTAGTGGTCTGCGGGAACATTCCTTTGCTAAATTCTGCAGATCTCATTTTTCTCTCTTGCGTCACCGCCAGATGATTTGGATCTGCCTGCCTTGAAACTTCCCAGGCTGCGTCTAGCTTCTGGTAGAAGTCCTGCATCCCAAGGTAAGATTTGGTGTCGCCGTCAGTCGTCAGGGTTCGGACAAAGTACCCTTCCATGGACAGGTCTTCAGCAAGCTCATAGGCCATTCTCCTTTCTGAGTGGGGGGTGAAGTAGGCTAGGTTGGCTGTGCATCCGGCATGTCCACCAGGGCAGGTGACGGTCAAACCTTTATTCCTTAGCATGGCACCAGTCCAGCAGAGCTTGTTTTCCACAGCCAGGCCCACGATGTACTTCTTGTCAGTGTGGTTCTCTACAGCTACTGTGTAGGCTTGGGAAGCGCTCTGCCCAGGTTTGTATGAAGACGTCATCCGAGAACTGTTGTACCGGGCGTCAGTGGAGAGGTCGAGCTGTTTCGGGTCTCTGGCACCGGCTGCAAGTGCATGGCGTTCCACAAGGCGCCGCTTCTCGGACATGTCTTCTTTATTTATTTTGACGACCTCACTGCTGACAGTTGATGTTAGCCGTTGAAGATGACTTATAGCTGGGAACGGTAAGTCCATCTGGGTAAACAGCTGCTCAGCCCGAGAGATGCCCATAGGAGTGTCCATTATGGCTGAAGCCAAGGAAGTGTTGATGACGGCCTTCTTTGTCCCTGCTATCTCGTCATAGGTTTTCATTCTCTTTGAAATGTAAGTGCAAGATTTGCACTTGAAAATGAACTTGCTTCCCAGTCCATACTTCTGCTCCTGGTACAGGTCCACTTCTAGTTGCCTGCAGCCTGTGTCTCCATGGTCGCTGTAAACTGCATTCATCATGGAGAGGAGCCGCGGAAGGTGTATGACGCGGTTTCCTGAAATGAAGTTATCTTCCATTTGCAGATTACGTCGTAGCCTGTATGGATGGTGGTCTTCTTCATCGTCTGGGTGGTGGCCTGTTGATGCTGTGCTGTAGGCGTCTTCTTCAGATCCTGCCTGAGAAGGTAATTTCGTCTTTAATGGGCTCAGTTGGTTGTTCTTCTGGAAGAAAATCCCAGCAGCTTTGCGTTTCCTCTCGCCTAGGACCATAGTTGTAGAAATTGGCAGTCAGTCTTCTCTGGTGCATTCAGATATGATTTGGGTTAACTCAGTACCACCCCCTGTATAAGGTCAAGGTCCAGACAGTAGCCACACCTACTGATTTAATGCTGCCCAACCAGTAGCTGACCCCTGGGGGGCCCCTTGAGGGGTAGGGGAGACATCCTCTCCAGCCGCGGCTAGACGTGCACCTAGACCTATACACAGGTCCTTTGATGTTGCTTAAGAACAGCTACCTAGGTAACCCCTGTCTATGTCCTGATGCAGTAACATGTCTGGGATTGATTTTTTTTTCTTATTTTAGCCCTAAAAAAATCCATTTTTCTCTGCTTTTCTAATTTTTTGGGTATTTCCCTTCAATCAGGTGACCAATAATGGGGTTTAAATGATAAAATATGATGTTTGAAACAGAGTGCACTTTATTTCATCAAAATCCATTGGTTATTAATTAAAATATGACTGATTTTGAAAGTATACCCCTGCATGATTAGAATGCATTTAAAATGACCAAATACAGTGTACAATCTGCCACTCTCTAAAACAGTTGAATGTGACCTTAGACTTGACTGAGAAATCTGATCAGGGTTTTATTTTGTTGCAAATATAATAAATAAGTTATTTTTGGCATTATTTTCATGTATATTTCAAATTTGGGTTTTATATAAATGAAAGTAGAAGAAATTGAATTACGGAGCCATTTTTCAATGGATTGACATCAAATTTGGACAACATGTACATTGAATACATGGAAATTGGATAATATGTTTAAAAAAATAGGTATGTTTATTTTTTTAAAATTTTTAATATTTTAATATTTTTATATATGAAATTGGGCTAATTTTAGATTTCCTTCATATTCTTTTTACCCAGCATGCTGCGGGTAGCTTCCAGTTTGAAATATACATCGTCTGCAGTCAGTGTGTTCCGGTCACATAAACGGGAGTGGTGGGCGTGAGCCTGAGTGCCTTGTGCACCTCCGCTGGGAGTGATTTTAGAGGGTAATTGTTTAAAAATGAAGTAGGGGTTATGTTTTTATGTTGGTTACTTGGTGTTGATACTCACGTATAAATATCTTCTTTAATTATCTTTAATTTTGATTTTGAACCCTGTCTCTCTCTCTCTCTCTCTCTCCTCCCTGAATTTTCCAAACAGATATTGATACATGAGTTTATATTTTTCTTTTATATAGCACTGTTTCGGTCAGCATCAGACCTCATCAGTGGTGCTGCTATGCACCAGACAGAGCTTTTTTTTTTTTTCTTTATGTTTGTTTTGTTTTTTTCTGCTGTGCTCTGTTCTGTAGGGCAGGCTGCTGCTACTGGTTTGTTGCAGAAGTTGAGGCGTAGGAGTGCAGATTGCTGTCAAGCAGTCCCTTTACATAATCAGGCTCCTCCTGGTGGTGGGTTTCTTGAGTCCGCCGGTGTTCGAACTCCATCTGGGCCCTTTGAGCTCTTCGCTTTGCCTTATACCTTCTCGTTGTCTTGTACGACTTGTGGTAGCTTGCCTTCCTTGATATGTGAAGAAGGCGCTTTCTTGAAGCTGCAGATAGACAAGTCCTTGTGAGGCGGCCCACCTTCATCCTCACTGCTGAGTAAACTGAGTTGTTCGCTCTCAGGGTTTGCAGAGCTAGCCGAGCCTCAAATGACCTGGGGTAGTTCTGGGACTTCGGCATGGTGGCTAAAGTTGCTCGGTTGAAGGCCTCACTCTTCTGTGTTGATGTTCTAGATGACACCTTGTAGACCGCCTCTTCACTCAATCTCATTTTTAGTATCACAGCAAGCAGTGACTTGTCATTTTCGTTCATCTTCAGGTGCGTGATGTCATTTGGGCCCAGGATCATGGACTTGTACCACCAGTTGTGACCTTCACCGGAGCAGACCAGGGCTGATTGATGACAGAAGCTGCAGTTCCCGGCATAGCATTCAATGGTGGCCCGCTGGACGTCAGGTAAGCGCGATATAAATTTCATAATATCTCCGCCTCCCAATCTTGCCATCTCTTCTATAACAGCATTGCATCTGGCCTTGACGTCACGTGACAGAGCTGCCTGTGCCTTCTTTCGCCCGATGCTCTGATGTCTGTTGTACAAGATGATATCCTTCTGAAAGAATTAGTGCCTCAAGTGGGTTTGCGAGCAAAGCTGAAATGGCTTGTTGCTGATTTTGAACAGGTATAGTTTTAAGTTATGTTAAATTTCAAGCTAAAATGTCAAGGTCACCACTTTAGGTCAAAGGTCACATTTTACAATTGTTGACAACTTATAAACTGGTTTTAATAGTGGATTTGATGTTTACAAAATTTAATCATGACCCTGGGATCAATCTGGCCCTGCTCGAGGGGTCACTTATTTTGCATTGACTTATATAGGAAAAAACTTCAGAAATCTTCTCTTAAACCACAAGGCCTAGAGCTTAGATATTTGATATGATATTTGGTATGTAGTATCATCTAGTGGACCTCTACTGCTGTTACAGAAATCATGACCCTTGGGGTCAAATTTGGCCCCGCCTGAGAGGGTCACTAAATTTTGCATTGACTATCCAACACCATTACAACTTCTCAGGGGTAAAGACCAGCAAGTGAAGTTGCCCACCTGGGGTTTTTCATCTCCCTCCACCTAGGGAAAGTAGAGTTATGACCCGTTATGACCCTGATTTAATTAAAATTCCTACCAAAATGTTTTTGTCATGCGCTCAGCCAACACTATTAGACTTATGGTCATGAAACTTCACAGGGATATAGATCAAGTAAAGTTGCGCACCTGGTGTTTTTGGTTTCTCTCCACCCTGGGAGATCAGAGTTATTGCCCCTTATTTAACAAAAAAGGCAGTGCAGATTGTAGATTTGGCCACTGACTAGTGATGGTTTTATAATGACATTGCAAACTTTGCATTTGCAGGAGTCTGTCCCACTACAGAAATGTGTCGAGCAGGAGCAAGACCAGACAGCAGGAACAAACAGTACTAGAGAGCCAACCATCAATGCAGTTACTCCTTTATTACATATTTTGGCCATTGGGAGCCATGAACACAAACATGTAGTGTTATAATGGTGTAGTGATATAACAGATACTCTGTTATGGAGTCCAAGTGTACAAACTAACAAAAACCTTTTGGTGCCATAACCGGTGAATTTCTCAGCTAACACTGCAAGTGGCTATCAACTTTTCCACATGAATCGACAATGGGAGGCAAATGACCTCTGACAAAGATTCTTCTATCAAGTCACCACTACGACTGTAGTCGGCTAACCCCATGAGCGCATTCTGGACCTCTGGATTGACAAACTAATACACTGCACTATGCTGTTGTAGTTTGAATCTGGTTCATGAGTGGTCATAAACTAGGCTTGGTCTGGAAGTTTGTATATTTTGTTTTGTAAAGTCATTATGAGTAAATTTTGGCTTGCAGTAAACTTGACCACCAACACTGTTAAGGTTGCCTATTATTTTGATTATTCACAAAAATATTTGATATTTTTAACAAATTATGCAGACTTCCAGAACATTCCTCTAGAACTCAAACAGGTCAAACAGGCAAATCACCATAAAGGTAGAAACTAGAAGCTGTAAATAGAACATACAACAAGTTTATTCAAGTTATCACGATTTACATTTTCCAAAACAGTAAATACGGAGACCATGAATGTAAATAGTATTTAATTGCTTCAAAACTTCAACATTTCCTGTATTTATCCTCATGTTCAGAGGCGTCCAGTCAGATGATGAATTCTCTCCATCAGAAATGAAACAGTTTCCATCATGAAATGATAAATGGATAAACAGATTTTTGCTCCTGTTGCTCCTGCAGAGGCCTATTTTGCTCCTCCAGTCTTTGTTTTTTTACTTGTGTGCTTTTTGGCAGGGGTCTGCTCTGCAGGAGGCCTATTTTGCTCCTCCAGTCTTTGTATTACTTGTGTGCTTTTTGGCAGAGGTCCGCTGCTGAAGAAGCTTATTTTGCTCCTGCAGTCTTTGAATTGTCTTATCCTTGTTCACAATCTCCTGTCAAGCATAGTTGGATTGGTGTCACAAATAGAAACACTATAGATATATGAGGGTATCATAATTTGACCAAAATACATGGCAATTACCCGGGAACATTTTGACAATGGTTGATAAGATTTAGTAGCAAGAAAACACACACACACACTCAAGGAAGATACAGATTAAGGTCTTTAAATTCCCATTTATGATATAATCATATATATCATCTAAGTGTAACCTTGAACTTAGAAATCTGAACCAGAGTTGCTCCTCCAGTCTTTGTATTACTTGTGTGCTTTTTGGCTTGGGTCCGCTGTTTTAACTGCCTGTTTTCTTGCAGCAGCCTTCTAATCTCCTGTCAAGCATAGTTGGATTGGTGTCACAAATAGAAACACTATAGATATATGAGGGTATCATAATTTGACCAAAATACATGGCAATTACCCGGGAACATCTTGACAATGGTTGATAAGATTTAGTAGCAAGAAAACACACACACACACTCAAGGAAGATACAGATTAAGGTCTTTAAATTCCCATTTATGATATAATCATATATATCATCTAAGCGTAACCTTGAACTTAGAAATCTGAACCAGAGTTGCTCCTCCAGTCTTTGTATTACTTGTGTGCTTTTTGGCTTGGGTCCGCTGTTTTAACTGCCTGTTTTCTTCCAGCAGCCTTCTAATCTCCTGTCAAGCATAGTTGGATTGGTGTCACAAATAGAAACACTATAGATATATGAGGGTATCATAATTTGACCAAAAATACATGGCAATTACCCGGGAACATCTTGACAATGGTTGATAAGATTTAGTAGCAAGAAAACACACACACACACTCAAGGAAGATACAGATAAGGTCTTTAAATTCCCATTTATGATATAATCATATATATCATCTAAGTGTAACCTTGAACTTAGAAATCTGAACCAGAGTTGCTCCTCCAGTCTTTGTATTACTTGTGTGCTTTTTGGCAGGGGTCCGCTGTTTTAACAGCGTGTTTTCCTCCAGCAGCCTTCTAATCTCCTGTCAAGCATAGTTGGATTGGTGTCACAAATAGAAACACTATAGATATATGAAGGTATCATAATTTGACCAAAATACATGGCAATTACCCGGGAACATCTTGACAATGGTTGATAAGATTTAGTAGCAAGAAAACACACACACACACTCAAGGAAGATACAGATTAAGGTCTTTAAATCCCATTTATGATACACTTTATATAATCATATATATCATCTAAGTGTAACCTTGACCTTAGAAATCTGAACCAGAGTCAAGCGCTTCACACTGAATTTGAATTCTTGTATTTATAGAGATAAAGAAGTATCCTATTCTGTGCTTATCACAAACATGCTTTTTTTCTGGATGACTTATGGGTCAGATGTCCTGAGTGAATCAAGCAGAGTTCCCAAAGTCAACACTTTCAAAAGTACTAAGAAAAGGCCTGGGCCAAATGACCAATTGGCCTAACAAAAAAAGATGCGGTTACCCTGTTTTGCAATTCCTTGACTTCCTTTCTGAGAGATGCCTCTATCCTTAAATGGAACAGGATTTCTTCCTCTTTGTTGTTTCGTTGTTGCTCAAGATCTTCTATTTTGAGGCAATTCTTATTCTGATGCCTGAACTGTTCTGCCAATTTTATCTTTAGGGAATATATGAACAAAGTGACTTTAAAATAGCAACTTCCATCTGATGTTAGATTTAAAGTTGGATACTACGAGGGCGAGTCAATAAATAACCAGCCTAACCTATTTCAATTCCTCCAATTTTTGTGTCGCCTGCATAGCATGGCAGACACATAGGGATCACTTTGTCCGTCGTCGTCGGTGTTGTCGGCGTCACACTTTCTTGTCCGGAGCATAACTCGAAAAGTATTTGAGGTATCACCTTGAAACTTAAAACATGGATAGATCACATTGAGGTGGAGTGCAGTGCACAAGAATGATAACTCTGACTTTCGTATTTTCTGAGTTATTACCCTTTGTTGATTCTGAGATTTTATTTTTGTCCGGACCATAACTCAAAAAGTATTTGAGGTATCACCTTGAAACTTAAAACATGGATAGATCACATTGAGGTGGAGTGCAGTGCACAAGAATGATAACTCTGACTTTAATATTTTCTGAGTTATTGCCCTTTGTAAATTTTCAGACTTAATTTTTTCCGGGGCATATTTTGAAAAGTATTTGAGGTACTGACTTGAAACTTTTTAGGTAGATAAATCACATTGATGTGAAGTGCAATGCTAATGAATGAGAACACTGACTTTCTTTTTTCCTTTTTTTTTTGTATTTCTTTTTTGTTGATTCTCAGACTTAGCCTATTTTTGTTCGGAGCGTAACGTGAAAGGTATGTGCTTTGTTGATCCTCAGACTTTGACTATTTTTGTTTGAAGCGTAACATAAAAGGTATGTGAGGTATTGCTAAACTTCATAATTGGAGAGATCTCATGGAGTTGGAGTGCAGTGCAGAAGAATAATAACCGTTACTTATATATTTAGGTTTTCGCCTCTGCTGGGCGAAAACCTATTGTTCTTCTTCTGTTGATTTGGTTTTTTTTTATTTTTATTATTTTTCCAATTCCACCCATTTTTGTGTCCAGCCTAGCGGCCAGATGAGAAAAGCTACAGTTATGAAATTTTGGGCATGGAGTCATCTTTATCTGAACATGTGCCTAATTGGTCAAACTTTTCACATTTATTTCTGATTTAGCCACTAGGGGGTGCAATGCATGTAATCACTGTTTTGCTAATAACTCAAAAATTTGAAACCTGATTTAGATGCGGTTTTTTACATAATGTTCCTTGTTGACAGCCCAATCAAATATGATGGATATCTTATCATCGAGTACGGGAAAAAAATTGTTCTAGGAGAGGTTGAATGTTCGAACCTTGGAAAAAAGTGGAATAATGAGGGTAGGTCTACGAAAAACCTACCCACTTTTGTTAGAGATCAGATAGAAGAATTCTGTTTGCTGCATACGATTTGCAAGACATATACGCACAAAATATATGGTGTGGCGAATTAAGGAAATGCGTGGTTTGTCCTCTAGAAACGGTCAAACTTCACTAAATTTTAGGAAAAATTAAAATTTCAAAAACATGTTTTTGTCGCTCCTGACTTTATTTTCTGTTCATTCTTCATGAAATTTTCACACGATATGTATTGTTATGTTTGAAAGGGCCTCATAATTCAAAAAATAAAAAAGAATTGAAAAGGTCAAGGTCATATTACGATTATTGTGTTTTTATTCGGCCACAAATAGCTCCAAAACTATAAATATTTCATTGAGAGTATATGAACAAAAGTTTTAGTTCTTAAAGAGCTCTTTCCAGTAATGTTTACTTTTTGAAGATCGGACTTGATTTGGTTATTATACGGTAGTCCAAAGTTTGATCCTTTTTTAGAATAATTGTAAATCAGGTTTTATGCTTCAAATTCAGATACATAAGAATAAAAAGTTTGACTTGTGCGACTAGTATACTTGATTGAACTATTTGCTGCTTTGCTAGGTACCTAACAGTAAAATTTTAATCAATTTTCTTTCTCATTTTGCCGCTAGGGGGCGCTTTTCTTGAAATCATTCTTTTGCTTAAAACTCAAAAAGTTGAAGTCCGATTCGAATGTGGTTTTTTGCATTCTGTTCCCTGTTGATGGCCTAATAACATATGATAAGATTCGAGGGTCCGTGTGGCTGAAAGCTTTTGAGCTACGGAAGGTTGAATGTTCGAACCTTGCAAAAAAACAAAAACAAAAAACTGTGCAAATGAGGGTAGGTCTACAAAAAACCTATCCGTTTTTGTTAGAGATCAGATAGAAGAATTCCGTCCCCGGCATACCATTTAAAAGACGTATACACACAAAATATATGGGATGGCGAATTAAGGAAATGCGTGGTTTGTCCTCTAGAAAAGGTCAAACTTCACTAAATTTTAGGAAAAATTAAAATTTCAAAAACATGTTTTTGTCGCTCCTGACTTTATTTTCTGTTCATTCTTCATGAAATTTTCACACGATATGTATTGTTATGTTTGATAGGGCCTCACAATTCAAAAATTAAAAAAGAATTGAAAAGGTCAAGGTCATATTACGATTATTGTGTTTTTATTCGGCCACAAATAGCTCCAAAACTAAAAATATTTCATTGAGAGTATATGAACAAAAGTTTTAGTTCTTAAAGAGCTCTTTCCAGTGATGTTTACTTTTTGAAGATCGGATTTGATTTGGTCATTATACGGTAGTCCAAAGTTTGATCCTTTTTTTAGAATAATTGTAAATCAGGTTTTATGCTTCAAATTCTGATACATAAGAATAAAAAGTTAAACTTGTGCGACTAACGTTAGTATACTTGATTGAACTATTTGCTGCTTTGCTAGGTACCTAACAGTAAAATTTTTATCAATTTTCTTTCTCATTTTGCCGCTACGGGGCGCTTTTCTTGAAATCATTCATTTGCTTATAACTCAAAAAGTTGAAGTCCGATTCGAATGCGGTTTTTTGCATTCTGTTCCCTGTTGATAGCCTAATAACATATGATAGATTCGATGTCCGTGTGGCTGAAAGCTTTTGAGCTACGGAAGGTTGAATGTTCGAACCTTGCAAAAAAACAAAATTAAAAACAAAAAACTGTGCAAATGAGGGTAGGTCTACGAAAAGTTTTAGTTCTTAAAGAGCTCTTTCCAGTGATGTTTAGATTTTGAAGATCGGACTTGATTTGGTCATTATACGGCACTCCAAAGTTTGATCCTTTTGGAATAATTGTAAATCAGGTTTTATGCTTCAAATTCTGATACATAAGAATAAAAAGTTTGACTTGTGCGACTTATATACTTGTTTTAACTATTTGCTGTTTTTTCAATTTTGTTTCTAATTTTGCCGCTAGAGGGCGTTTTGCTTAAAATCACTCTTTTGCTTATAACTCAAAATGTTAAAGTCTGATTGAAATGCGGTTTTCAGCATTTTGTTCCTTGTTGACTGCACCACAGAATGTGATGGATTTCAAGGGACAGGGTATGGGAAAATATTTGCGCTAGAAGAGTTTGAATGTTCTAACATTGCAAAAAAAAACAAAAAAAAAACTGCAAATGAGAGTAGGTCTTCAAAAAACCTTTTCGTTCTGTTTCATATTGAAAATTGTGGCTGAGTTGAAATAAAGTGTTCAAGTTGATTAGGTTAAAAGCGAAAACCGAGATACCGCTTGCGGTTCTAGTTTCTAAGTTTTTTCCCTTCGTTGATTTTCAAACATAATTTTTGTTTAGTGCATAACTTGAAAATATAACTTGAAAATATTTTGAGGTATCAACTTGAAAATATAACTTGAAAATATTTTGAGGTATCAACTTGAAATTTTGTAGGTCGATCAAACTCAATGAGGCAGAGTGCAGTGCACAAGATTTATAACTCTGACTTTAACATTTTCAGAGTTATTCCTCTTTGTTATTTTTCACACTTGCCTGTCTGGTGGACTCTTGCCTGGTCTGGTCTGGTACTAAATATTACAGTTTGGATTACTACAAACTTGCCAATATACCAAATTATACACTAAGATGTGTAGAAGTACAATGCACAAGAACCATAATCTTCATTTTCTTGTATTTGTTGTCAAGATTTTTATAATTTGGTGTTATTTTGTACCTCACAAAATAGATTATGCTTTATCAATAATTTGTCAAAAGATCGATTTTCTAGTCAATTCTTTCATCAAACATGCTTAAATGCAGGCGACACAAGTGTTCCGAGGAACACCCACATCTAGTTTTTTGATAGATGCTTCCTTTCCTTCAGACATACTCTTCATCTTCCCGCTGAGCTCCTCCTCTATCTTAATATAGAAAAGGATTTCTTCCTCTTTGTTGTCGAGTTGTACTTCAAGGTCTTCTATTTTTAAACCATCCTTATTTTGACGACGGAACATTTTTTGCCTAATGAGACACTTTCAGGACAAATACTGTGTGTTTTGGCCAAAAAACTAAGTGATAACTAAGTCTATGAAAGGTTTTAAAGATTAACCTATAAAAATGAACTAGACATGCCATATACATATATATGCCACTATATTCAATTGAGACAGAAAGGTGTATTACAACATACTTGGGGGGGGGGGGGGGGCCGCCGTGGCCAAGCGGTTACAGTCGTGGACTACAAATCTTTCAGCCCCTCACTGCTGTGGGTTTGAATCCCGGTAGGGACTTCGGATTTTTCATGTGAGGAAGCCTTCCAGCTGGCTTGCGGTAGGTCGGTGGTTCTACCCGGGTACCTCTGTGTACTCGGGGGTCTTCCTCCACCTGTAATTAGCTGGACGTCGCTATATGATTGAAATACTATCTCCAAGTCTTTGAAACGGCTCTTAAGCTGACCCATTTCTTTGTTGGCCTGCTTTTGTTTCTGAAAAACAGCACACCAACAGTGTTGTACCAAATTAGAGATCCAGTTATGTTGACATATTTATGAAACACACCTCTTATGATTTACAATGCAACAAATAGCTAATGTGGTTAACATCATTGTACAATAACACATAGCAAACTCCCATAAAATATTGAACATAGCATTATTAAAGTAAGCCTTCTGTATATTATATACAGACCATGAATCACAAAAATATCTGAAAGAAAATTATCTTTAGATACAAAAATCTTAACAAGGTCAAGGTTGTTTAATTCTTATATCCAGTATTTCAGCTGGTTCCTACTGAACACCTAAGAACCCATGGCAACTGGTACCTACCATAAGGGTGAAATTTTCTGTTTGCCTGCTTTTTTCCAAGTCCTTGAATTCGCTCTTTAGCTGACCCAATTTTAGGTTGGCCTGCTTTTGTTTCAGCATAAGATGAACAGTCAGGAGTTCCTATTTTTTTACTTGAGGGGTTGATCCTTGGTGGGTGGGGTCTGCTTTTTGGCAGAGGTCCGCTGCTGAAGAAGCTTATTTTGCTCCTGCAGTCTTTGAATTGTCTTATCCTTGTTCACAATCTCCTGTCAAGCATAGTTGGATTGGTGTCACAAATAGAAACACTATAGATATATGAGGGTATCATAATTTGACCAAAATACATGGCAATTACCCGGGACATCTTGACAATGGTTGATAAGATTTAGTAGCAAGAAAACACACACACACACTCAAGGAAGATACAGATTAAGGTCTTTAAATTCCCATTTATGATATAATCATATATATCATCTAAGTGTAACCTTGAACTTAGAAATCTGAACCAGAGTTGCTCCTCCAGTCTTTGTATTACTTGTGTGCTTTTTGGCTTGGGTCCGCTGTTTTAACAGTGTATTTTCTTGCAGCAGCCTTCTAATCTCCTGTCAAGCATAGTTGGATTGGTGTCACAAATAGAAACACTATAGATATATGAGGGTATCATAATTTGACCAAAATACATGGCAATTACCCGGGAACATCTTGACAATGGTTGATAAGATTTAGTAGCAAGAAAACACACACACACACTCAAGGAAGATACAGATAAGGTCTTTAAATTCCCATTTATGATATAATCATATATATCATCTAAGTGTAACCTTGAACTTAGAAATCTGAACCAGAGTTGCTCCTCCAGTCTTTGTATTACTTGTGAGCTTTTTGGCAGAGGTCCGCTGTTTCAGAAGCCTATTTTCCTCCAGCAGCCTTCCAATCCTCATATCTCTATTCACAATCTCCTGTCAAGCATAGTTGGATTGGTGTCACAAATAGAAACACTATAGATATATGAGGGTATCATAATTTGACCAAAATACATGGCAATTACCCGGGAACATCTTGTCAATGGTTGATTAGATTTAGTAACAAGAAAACAAGGAAGATACAGATTAAGGTCTTTAAATTCCCATTTATGATATAATCATATATATCATCTAAGTGTAACCTTGAACTTAGAAATCTGAACCAGAGTTGCTCCTCCAGTCTTTGTATTACTTGTGTGCTTTTTGGCAGGGGTCCGCTGTTTTAACAGCGTGTTTTCCTCCAGCAGCCTTCTAATCTCCTGTCAAGCATAGTTGGATTGGTGTCACAAATAGAAACACTATAGATATATGAGGGTATCATAATTTGACCAAAATACATGGCAATTACCCGGGAACATCTTGACAATGGTTGATAAGATTTAGTAGCAAGAAAACACACACACACACACACTCAAGGAAGATACAGATTAAGGTCTTTAAATTCCCATTTATGATATAATCATATATATCATCTAAGTGTAACCTTGAACTTAGAAATCTGAACCAGAGTTGCTCCTCCAGTCTTTGTATTACTTGTGTGCTTTTTGGCAGGGGTCCGCTGTTTTAACAGCGTGTTTTCCTCCAGCAGCCTTCTAATCTCCTGTCAAGCATAGTTGGATTGGTGTCACAAATAGAAACACTATAGATATATGAGGGTATCATAATTTGACCAAAATACATGGCAATTACCCGGGAACATCTTGTCAATGGTTGATTAGATTTAGTAGCAAGAAAACACACACACACACTCAAGGAAGATACAGATTAAGGTCTTTAAATTCCCATTTATGATATAATCATATATATCATCTAAGTGTAACCTTGAACTTAGAAATCTGAACCAGAGTTGCTCCTCCAGTCTTTGTATTACTTGTGTGCTTTTTGGCTTGGGTCCGCTGTTTTAACAGTGTATTTTCTTGCAGCAGCCTTCTAATCTCCTGTCAAGCATAGTTGGATTGGTGTCACAAATAGAAACACTATAGATATATGAGGGTATCATAATTTGACCAAAATACATGGCAATTACCCGGGAACATCTTGTCAATGGTTGATTAGATTTAGTAGCAAGAAAACAAGGAAGATACAGATTAAGGTCTTTAAATCCCATTTATGACACACTTTATATAATCATATATATCATCTAAGTGTAACCTTGACCTTAGAATTCTGAACCAGAGTCCAGCGCTTCACACTTTCTTGTCATGATGAACAATTATTATCTCTGAATAAATACCTCAATGCCTGAAAAATTTAAGGTCAGTACAAAGAAATTTGACCATAAAACATGCTACTGACCATTGCCAAACCAATAACCAGATTTTTCTCCTAGGTTACCGTGAAAATAAGAAAGGAACTACAGTTTAACCTGCATTAGCAGCCACCTGTATGAAGTGGTCAACCTGCATTTAGTGGTCAGTTTTAAAATTACCAAACTAGCATTTCGGTATATGTTTAACCTTCATTTAGCGGTCATCTCTGTTGAGCAGTCACTTTCTACTGTTCCCTTGACTGACAGCTTAAGACAGGTTTGACTGTATTCATACAACGTTTGACAATTTCAGAGCAAGTGATTTTCAAATCTGTTGTTTAAAGCCATTTGTTGCAAGTGATGCAGAAGGACTGACTAATTTTGCATTACATTTATGTTTGTAACTTGTTTCTTAAGAACTCTCATATCAGACTCTGGCTACATGATAATAAATTACAACTTTTTATAGAAAACACTGAGGGCTTGTATGACCAGAAAAATGGAACAAAGCTAACTTTGGACAAAATAATATTACATAATTTCTTAAATTCTTGTGTTAATTAAGTCATACGTTTACTATATACATTACCCTTCTTGAAGTATCTCTTTGTTTTCTCATGTCTTCTAAATATCTGATCTTTTGTTTTTTGTTATCATGTCCATTTCTTTGTTGGCCTGCTTTTGTTTCTGAAAAACAGCACACCAACAGTGTTGTACCAAATTAGAGATCCAGTTATGTTGACATATTTATGAAACACACCTCTTATGATTTACAATGCAACAAATAGCTAATGTGGTTAACATCATTGTACAATAACACATAGCAAACTCCCATAAAATATTGAACATAGCATTATTAAAGTAAGCCTTCTGTATATTATATACAGACCATGAATCACAAAAATATCTGAAAGAAAATTATCTTTAGATACAAAAATCTTAACAAGGTCAAGGTTGTTTAATTCTTATATCCAGTATTTCAGCTGGTTCCTACTGAACACCTAAGAACCCATGGCAACTGGTACCTACCATAAGGGTGAAATTTTCTGTTTGCCTGCTTTTTTCCAAGTCCTTGAATTCGCTCTTTAGCTGACCCAATTTTAGGTTGGCCTGCTTTTGTTTCAGCATAAGATGAACAGTCAGGAGTTCCTATTTTTTTACTTGAGGGGTTGATCCTTGGTGGGTGGGGTCTGCTTTTTGGCAGAGGTCCGCTGCTGAAGAAGCTTATTTTGTTCCTGCAGTCTTTGAATTGTCTTATCCTTGTTCACAATCTCCTGTCAAGCATAGTTGGATTGGTGTCACAAATAGAAACACTATAGATATATGAGGGTATCATAATTTGACCAAAATACATGGCAATTACCCGGGAACATCTTGACAATGGTTGATAAGATTTAGTAGCAAGAAAACACACACACACACTCAAGGAAGATACAGATTAAGGTCTTTAAATTCCCATTTATGATATAATCATATATATCATCTAAGTGTAACCTTGAACTTAGAAATCTGAACCAGAGTTGCTCCTCCAGTCTTTGTATTACTTGTGTGCTTTTTGGCTTGGGTCCGCTGTTTTAACAGTGTATTTTCTTGCAGCAGCCTTCTAATCTCCTGTCAAGCATAGTTGGATTGGTGTCACAAATAGAAACACTATAGATATATGAGGGTATCATAATTTGACCAAAATACATGGCAATTACCCGGGAACATCTTGACAATGGTTGATAAGATTTAGTAGCAAGAAAACACACACACACACTCAAGGAAGATACAGATAAGGTCTTTAAATTCCCATTTATGATATAATCATATATATCATCTAAGTGTAACCTTGAACTTAGAAATCTGAACCAGAGTTGCTCCTCCAGTCTTTGTATTACTTGTGAGCTTTTTGGCAGAGGTCCGCTGTTTCAGAAGCCTATTTTCCTCCAGCAGCCTTCCAATCCTCATATCTCTATTCACAATCTCCTGTCAAGCATAGTTGGATTGGTGTCACAAATAGAAACACTATAGATATATGAGGGTATCATAATTTGACCAAAATACATGGCAATTACCCGGGAACATCTTGTCAATGGTTGATTAGATTTAGTAACAAGAAAACAAGGAAGATACAGATTAAGGTCTTTAAATTCCCATTTATGATATAATCATATATATCATCTAAGTGTAACCTTGAACTTAGAAATCTGAACCAGAGTTGCTCCTCCAGTCTTTGTATTACTTGTGTGCTTTTTGGCAGGGGTCCGCTGTTTTAACAGCGTGTTTTCCTCCAGCAGCCTTCTAATCTCCTGTCAAGCATAGTTGGATTGGTGTCACAATAGAAACACTATAGATATATGAGGGTATCATAATTTGACCAAAATACATGGCAATTACCCGGGAACATCTTGACAATGGTTGATAAGATTTAGTAGCAAGAAAACACACACACACACTCAAGGAAGATACAGATAAGGTCTTTAAATTCCCATTTATGACATAATCATATATATCATCTAAGTGTAACCTTGAACTTAGAAATCTGAACCAGAGTTGCTCCTCCAGTCTTTGTATTACTTGTGTGCTTTTTGGCTTGGGTCCGCTGTTTTAACTGCCTGTTTTCTTCCAGCAGCCTTCTAATCTCCTGTCAAGCATAGTTGGATTGGTGTCACAAATAGAAACACTATAGATATATGAGGGTATCATAATTTGACCAAAATACATGGCAATTACCCGGGAACATCTTGACAATGGTTGATAAGATTTAGTAGCAAGAAAACACACACACACACTCAAGGAAGATACAGATAAGGTCTTTAAATTCCCATTTATGATATAATCATATATATCATCTAAGTGTAACCTTGAACTTAGAAATCTGAACCAGAGTTGCTCCTCCAGTCTTTGTATTACTTGTGTGCTTTTTGGCTTGGGTCCGCTGTTTTAACAGTGTATTTTCTTGCAGCAGCCTTCTAATCTCCTGTCAAGCATAGTTGGATTGGTGTCACAAATAGAAACACTATAGATATATGAGGGTATCATAATTTGACCAAAATACATGGCAATTACCCGGGAACATCTTGACAATGGTTGATAAGATTTAGTAGCAAGAAAACACACACACACACACACTCAAGGAAGATACAGATTAAGGTCTTTAAATTCCCATTTATGATATAATCATATATATCATCTAAGTGTAACCTTGACCTTAGAATTCTGAACCAGAGTCCAGCGCTTCACACTTTCTTGTCATGATGAACAATTATTATCTCTGAATAAATACCTCAATGCCTGAAAAATTTAAGGTCAGTACAAAGAAATTTGACCATAAAACATGCTACTGACCATTGCCAAACCAATAACCAGATTTTTCTCCTAGGTTACCGTGAAAATAAGAAAGGAACTACAGTTTAACCTGCATTAGCAGCCACCTGTATGAAGTGGTCAACCTGCATTTAGTGGTCAGTTTTAAAATTACCAAACTAGCATTTCGGTATATGTTTAACCTTCATTTAGCGGTCATCTCTGTTGAGCAGTCACTTTCTACTGTTCCCTTGACTGACAGCTTAAGACAGGTTTGACTGTATTCATACAACGTTTGACAATTTCAGAGCAAGTGATTTTCAAATCTGTTGTTTAAAGCCATTTGTTGCAAGTGATGCAGAAGGACTGACTAATTTTGCATTACATTTATGTTTGTAACTTGTTTCTTAAGAACTCTCATATCAGACTCTGGCTACATGATAATAAATTACAACTTTTTATAGAAAACACTGAGGGCTTGTATGACCAGAAAAATGGAACAAAGCTAACTTTGGACAAAATAATATTACATAATTTCTTAAATTCTTGTGTTAATTAAGTCATACGTTTACTATATACATTACCCTTCTTGAAGTATCTCTTTGTTTTCTCATGTCTTCTAAATATCTGATCTTTTGTTTTTTGTTATCATGTCCATTTCTTTGTTGGCCTGCTTTTGTTTCTGAAAAACAGCACACCAACAGTGTTGTACCAAATTAGAGATCCAGTTATGTTGACATATTTATGAAACACACCTCTTATGATTTACAATGCAACAAATAGCTAATGTGGTTAACATCATTGTACAATAACACATAGCAAACTCCCATAAAATATTGAACATAGCATTATTAAAGTAAGCCTTCTGTATATTATATACAGACCATGAATCACAAAAATATCTGAAAGAAATTTATCTTCAGATACAAAAATCTTAACAAGGTCAAGGTTGTTTAATTCTTATATCCAGTATTTCAGCTGGTTCCTACTGAACACCTAAGAACCCATGGCAACTGGTACCTACCATAAGGGTGAAATTTTCTGTTTGCCTGCTTTTTTCCAAGTCCTTGAATTCGCTCTTTAGCTGACCCAATTTTAGGTTGGCCTGCTTTTGTTTCAGCATAAGATGAACAGTCAGGAGTTCCTATTTTTTTACTTGAGGGGTTGATCCTTGGTGGGTGGGGTCTGCTTTTTGGCAGAGGTCCGCTGCTGAAGAAGCTTATTTTGCTCCTGCAGTCTTTGAATTGTCTTATCCTTGTTCACAATCTCCTGTCAAGCATAGTTGGATTGGTGTCACAAATAGAAACACTATAGATATATGAGGGTATCATAATTTGACCAAAATACATGGCAAATACCCGGGAACATCTTGACAATGGTTGATAAGATTTAGTAGCAAGAAAACACACACACACACTCAAGGAAGATACAGATTAAGGTCTTTAAATTCCCATTTATGATATAATCATATATATCATCTAAGTGTAACCTTGAACTTAGAAATCTGAACCAGAGTTGCTCCTCCAGTCTTTGTATTACTTGTGTGCTTTTTGGCTTGGGTCCGCTGTTTTAACAGTGTATTTTCTTGCAGCAGCCTTCTAATCTCCTGTCAAGCATAGTTGGATTGGTGTCACAAATAGAAACACTATAGATATATGAGGGTATCATAATTTGACCAAAATACATGGCAATTACCCGGGAACATCTTGACAATGGTTGATAAGATTTAGTAGCAAGAAAACACACACACTCAAGGAAGATACAGATAAGGTCTTTAAATTCCCATTTATGATATAATCATATATATCATCTAAGTGTAACCTTGAACTTAGAAATCTGAACCAGAGTTGCTCCTCCAGTCTTTGTATTACTTGTGAGCTTTTTGGCAGAGGTCCGCTGTTTCAGAAGCCTATTTTCCTCCAGCAGCCTTCCAATCCTCATATCTCTATTCACAATCTCCTGTCAAGCATAGTTGGATTGGTGTCACAAATAGAAACACTATAGATATATGAGGGTATCATAATTTGACCAAAATACATGGCAATTACCCGGGAACATCTTGTCAATGGTTGATTAGATTTAGTAGCAAGAAAACAAGGAAGATACAGATTAAGGTCTTTAAATTCCCATTTATGATATAATCATATATATCATCTAAGTGTAACCTTGAACTTAGAAATCTGAACCAGAGTTGCTCCTCCAGTCTTTGTATTACTTGTGTGCTTTTTGGCAGGGGTCCGCTGTTTTAACAGCGTGTTTTCCTCCAGCAGCCTTCTAATCTCCTGTCAAGCATAGTTGGATTGGTGTCACAAATAGAAACACTATAGATAATATGAGGGTATCATAATTTGACCAAAATACATGGCAATTACCCGGGAACATCTTGACAATGGTTGATAAGATTTAGTAGCAGAAAACACACACACCACTCAAGGAAGATACAGATAAGGTCTTTAAATTCCCATTTATGATATAATCATATATATCATCTAAGTGTAACCTTGAACTTAGAAATCTGAACCAGAGTTGCTCCTCCAGTCTTTGTATTACTTGTGTGCTTTTTGGCTTGGTCCGCTGTTTTAAACTGCCTGTTTCTTCCAGCAGCCTCTAATCTCCTGTCAAGCATAGTTGGATTGGTGTCACAAATAGAAACACTATAGAATATTGAGGTATCATAATTTGACCAAAATACATGGCAATTACCCGGGAACATCTTGACAATGGTTGATAAGATTTAGTAGCAAGAAAACACACACACACACTCAAGGAAGATACAGATAAGGTCTTTAAATTCCCATTTATGATATAATCATATATATCATCTAAGTGTAACCTTGAACTTAGAAATCTGAACCAGAGTTGCTCCTCAGTCTTTGTATTACTTGTGTGCTTTTTGGCTTGGGTCCGCTGTTTTAACAGTGTATTTTCTTGCAGCAGCCTTCTAATCTCCTGTCAAGCATAGTTGGATTGGTGTCACAATAGAAACACTATAGATATATGAGGGTATCATAATTTGACCAAAATACATGGCAATTACCCGGAACATCT
The DNA here is from genome assembly GCA_021229015.1 of Solen grandis. NCBI lineage: Eukaryota > Metazoa > Mollusca > Bivalvia > Adapedonta > Solenidae > Solen > Solen grandis. The sequence goes on from CM037788.1 coordinate 20,265,695, forward strand.
TGACAATGGTTGATAAGATTTAGTAGCAAGAAAACACACACACACACTCAAGGAAGATACAGATAAGGTCTTTAAATTCCCATTTATGATATAATCATATATATCATCTAAGTGTAACCTTGAACTTAGAAATTGAACCAGAGTTGCTCCTCCAGTCTTTGTATTACTTGTGTGCTTTTTGGCTT
>CM037788.1:20265979-20290222 GCA_021229015.1 Solen grandis
TAATTCGCCACACCATTATATTTTGTGCGTATATGTCTTGCAAATCGTATGCAGCAAACAGAATTCTTCTATCTGATCTCTAACAAAAGTGGGTAGGTTTTTCGTAGACCTACCCTCATTTTTCCCACTTTTTTCCAAGGTTCGAACATTAAACCTCTTCCTAGAAAAATTTTTTTTCCCGTACTTCGATGATAAGATATCCATCATATTTGATTGGGCTGTCAACAAGGAACTTTATGTAAAAAAACCGCATCTAAATCAGGTTTCAAATTTTTGAGTTATTAGCAAAACAGTGATTACATGCATTGCACCCCCTAGTGGCCTAATCAGAAATAAATGTGAAAAGTTTGACCAATTAGGCACATGTTCAGATAAAGATGACTCCATCCCCAAAATTTCATAACTGAGCTTTTCTCATCTGGCCGCTAGGCTGGACACAAAAATGGGTGAATTGGGGAAAAATAATAAAAAAAAAAAAAAAACCAAATCAACAGAAGAATAACAATAGGTTTTCGCCCAGCCGGGGCGAAAACCTAAATATATAAGTAACGGTTATTATTCTTCTGCACTGCACTCCAACTCCATGAGATCTCTCCAATTATGAATTTTAGCAATCCCTCACATACCTTTTATGTTACGCTTCAAACAAAAAAAAGTCAAAGTCTGAGGATCAACAAAGCACATACCTTTCACGTTACGCTCGAACAAAAATAGGCTAAGTCTGAGAATCAACAAAAGGCAATAATCAGTAAAAAAGAAAGTCAGTGTTTCATTCATTAGCATTGCACTTCACATCAATGTGATTTATCTACCTAAAAAGTTTCAAGTCAGTACCTCAAATACTTTTTTAAAATATGCCCCGGGAAAAAATTAAGTCTGAAAAAATTTACAAAGGGCAATAACTCAGAAAATTTAAAGTCAGAGTTATCATTCTTGTGCATGCACTCCACCTCAATGTGATCTATCCATGTTTTAAGTTTCAAGGTGATACCTCAAATACTATTTGAGTTATGGTCCGGACAAAAAAAAAATCTCAGAATCAACAAAGGGTAATAAAATCAGAAAATCGAAAGTCAGAGTTATCATTCTTGTGCACTGCACTCCCCCTCAAAGTGATCTATCCATGTTTTAAGTTTCAAGGTGATACCTCAAATACTTTTGAGTTAGCTCCGGGCAAGAAAGTGTGACGCCGACAACACCGACGAACGACGGACAAAATGAATCCCTATGTGTCTGCCATGCTATGCAGGCGACACAAAAATTGGAGGAATTGAAATAGGTTAGGCTGGTTATTTATTGCTGCCCTCGTAGTATCCAACTTTTAAAACTAACATTTAGATGGAAGTTGCTATTTTAAAGTCACTTGTTTTATATATTCCCTAAAGATAAAATTGGCAGAACAGTTCAGGCATCAGAATAAGAATTGCCTCAAAATAGAAGATCTTGAGCAACAACGAAACAACAAAAGAGGAAGAAATCCTGTTCCATTTAAGGATAGAGGCATCCCCTCAGAAAGGAAGTCAAGGAATTTCAAAACAGGGTAACCGCATCTTTTTTTGTTAGGCCCAATTGGTCATTGGCCCAGGCCTTTTCTTAGTACTTTTGAAAGTGTTGACTTTGGGAACTCTGCTTGATTCACTCAGGACTCTGACCCATAAGTCATCCAGAAAAAAGCATGTTTTTGATAAGCACAGAATAGGATACTTCTTTATCTCTATAAATACAAGAATTCAAATTCAGTGTGAAGCGCTTGACTCTGGTTCAGATTTCTAAGGTCAAAGGGTTTCACTTAGATGATATATATGATTTTATAAAGTGTATCATAAATGGGATTTAAAGACCTTAATCTGTATCTTCCTTGAGTGTGTGTGTGTGTTTTCTTGCTACTAAATCTTATCAACCATTGTCAAGATGTTCCGGGTAAATTTCCATGTATTTTGGTCAAATTTTGATACCTTCATATATCTATAGTGTTTCTATTTGTGCACCAATCCAAAAATATGCTTGACAGGAGTTAGAAGGCTGCTGGAGAAAACCGCTGTTTTTAAAAAAGCGGAACCCCCTGCCCAAAAAGCACACAAGTAATACAAAGACTGGAGGAGCAACTCTGGTTCAGATTTCTAAGTTCAAGGTTACACTTAGATGATATATATGATTATATCATAAATGGGAATTTAAAGACCTTCTCTGTATCTTCCTTGAGTGTGTGTGTGTGTTTTCTTGCTACTAAATCTTATCAACCATTGTCAAGATGTTCCCGGTAATTGCCATGTATTTTGGTCAAATTATGATACCCTCATATATCTATAGTGTTTCTATTTGTGACACCAATCCAACTATGCTTGACAGGAGATTAGAAGGCTGCTGGAAGAAAACAGGCAGTTAAAACAGCGGACCCAAGCCAAAAAGCACACAAGTAATACAAAGACTGGAGGAGCAACTCTGGTTCAGATTTCTAAGTTCAAGGTTACGCTTAGATGATATATATGATTATATCATAAATGGGAATTTAAAGACCTTAATCTGTATCTTCCTTGAGTGTGTGTGTGTTTTCTTGCTACTAAATCTTATCAACCATTGTCAAGATGTTCCCGGGTAATTGCCATGTATTTTGGTAAAATTTATGATACCCTCATAATCTATAGTGTTTCTATTTGTGACACCAATCCAACTATGCTTGACAGGAGATTAGAAGGCTGCTGCAAGAAAACAGGCAGTTAAAACAGCGGACCCAAAGCCAAAAAGCACACAAGTAATACAAAGACGGGAGGAGCAACTCTGGTTCAGATTTCTAAGTTCAAGGTTACACTTAGATGATATATATGATTATATCATAAATGGGAATTTAAAGACCTTAATCTGTATCTTCCTTGAGTGTGTGTGTGTGTTTTCTTGCTACTAAATCTTATCAACCATTGTCAAAATGTTCCCGGGTAATTGCCATGTATTTTGGTCAAATTATGATACCCTCATATATCTATAGTGTTTCTATTTGTGACACCAATCCAACTATGCTTGACAGGAGATTGTGAACAAGGATAAGACAATTCAAAGACTGCAGGAGCAAAATAAGCTTCTTCAGCAGCGGACCTCTGCCAAAAAGCACACAAGTAATACAAGACTGGAGGAGCAAAATAGGCCTCCTGCAGAGCAGACCCCTGCCAAAAAGCACACAAGTAAAAAAACAAAGACTGGAGGAGCAAAATAGGCCTCTGCAGAGCAACAGGAGCAAAAATCTGTTTATCCATTTATCATTTCATGATGGAAACTGTTTCATTTCTGATGGAGAGAATTCATCATCTGACTGGACGCCTCTGAACATGAGGATAAATACAGGAAATGTTGAAGTTTTGAAGCAATTAAATACTATTTACATTCATGGTCTCCGTATTTACTGTTTTGGAAAATGTAAATCGTGATAACTTGAATAAACTTGTTGTATGTTCTATTTACAGCTTCTAGTTTCTACCTTTATGGTGATTTGCCTGTTTGACCTGTTTGAGTTCTAGAGGAATGTTCTGGAAGTCTGCATAATTTGTTAAAAAATATCAAAATATTTTTGTGAATAATCAAAATAAATAGGCAACCTTAACAGTGTTGGTGGTCAAGTTTACTGCAAGCCAAAATTTACTCATAATGACTTTACAAAACAAAATATACAAACTTCCAGACCAAGCCTAGTTTATGACCACTCATGAACCAGATTCAAACTACAACAGCATAGTGCAGTGTATTAGTTTGTCAATCCAGAGGTCCAGAATGCGCTCATGGGGTTAGCCGACTACAGTCGTAGTGGTGACTTGATAGAAGAATCTTTGTCAGAGGTCATTTGCCTCCCATTGTCGATTCATGTGGAAAAGTTGATAGCCACTTGCAGTGTTAGCTGAGAAATTCACCGGTTATGGCACCAAAAGGTTTTTGTTAGTTTGTACACTTGGACTCCCATAACAGAGTATCTGTTATATCACTACACCATTATAACACTACATGTTTGTGTTCATGGCTCCCAATGGCCAAAATATGTAATAAAGGAGTAACTGCATTGATGGTTGGCTCTCTAGTACTGTTTGTTCCTGCTGTCTGGTCTTGCTCCTGCTCGACACATTTCTGTAGTGGGACAGACTCCTGCAAATGCAAAGTTTGCAATGTCATTATAAAACCATCACTAGTCAGTGGCCAAATCTACAATCTGCACTGCCTTTTTTGTTAAATAAGGGGCAATAACTCTGATCTCCCAGGGTGGAGAGAAACCAAAAACACCAGGTGCGCAACTTTACTTGATCTATATCCCTGTGAAGTTTCATGACCATAAGTCTAATAGTGTTGGCTGAGCGCATGACAAAAACATTTTGGTAGGAATTTTAATTAAATCAGGGTCATAACGGGTCATAACTCTACTTTCCCTAGGTGGAGGGAGATGAAAAACCCAGGTGGGCAACTTCACTTGCTGGTCTTTACCCCTGAGAAGTTGTAATGGTGTTGGATAGTCAATGCAAAATTTAGTGACCCTCTCAGGCGGGGCCAAATTTGACCCCAAGGGTCATGATTTCTGTAACAGCAGTAGAGGTCCACTAGATGATACTACATACCAAATATCATATCAAATATCTAAGCTCTAGGCCTTGTGGTTTAAGAGAAGATTTCTGAAGTTTTTTCCTATATAAGTCAATGCAAAATAAGTGACCCCTCGAGCAGGGCCAGATTGATCCCAGGGTCATGATTAAATTTTGTAAACATCAAATCCACTATTAAAACCAGTTTATAAGTTTGTCAACAATTGTAAAATGTGACCTTTGACCTAAAGTGGTGACCTTGACATTTTAGCTTGAAATTTAACATAACTTAAAACTATACCTGTTCAAAATCAGCAACAAGCCATTTCAGCTTTGCTCGCAAACCCACTTGAGGCACTAATTCTTTCAGAAGGATATCATCTTGTACAACAGACATCAGAGCATCGGGCGAAAAAAGGCACAGGCAGCTCTGTCACGTGACGTCAAGGCCAGATGCAATGCTGTTATAGAAGAGATGGCAAGATTGGGAGGCGGAGATATTATGAAATTTATATCGCGCTTACCTGACGTCCAGCGGGCCACCATTGAATGCTATGCCGGGAACTGCAGCTTCTGTCATCATCAGCCCTGGTCTGCTCCGGTGAAGGTCACAACTGGTGGTACAAGTCCATGATCCTGGGCCCAAATGACATCACGCACCTGAAGATGAACGAAAATGACAAGTCACTGCTTGCTGTGATACTAAAAATGAGATTGAGTGAAGAGGCGGTCTACAAGGTGTCATCTAGAACATCAACACAGAAGAGTGAGGCCTTCAACCGAGCAACTTTAGCCACCATGCCGAAGTCCCAGAACTACCCCAGGTCATTTGAGGCTCGGCTAGCTCTGCAAACCCTGAGAGCGAACAACTCAGTTTACTCAGCAGTGAGGATGAAGGTGGGGCCGCCTCACAAGGACTTGTCTATCTGCAGCTTCAAGAAAGCGCCTTCTTCACATATCAAGGAAGGCAAGCTACCACAAGTCGTACAAGACAACGAGAAGGTATAAGGCAAAGCGAAGAGCTCAAAGGGCCCAGATGGAGTTCGAACACCGGCGGACTCAAGAAACCCACCACCAGGAGGAGCCTGATTATGTAAAGGGACTGCTTGACAGCAATCTGCACTCCTACGCCTCAACTTCTGCAACAAACCAGTAGCAGAACAGAGCTCAGCAGAAAAAAACAAAACAAAAAAATATAAAGAAAAAAAAAAAAAGCTCTGTCTGGTGCATAGCAGCACCACTGATGAGGTCTGATGCTGACCGAAACAGTGCTATATAAAAGAAAAATATAAACTCATGTATCAATATCTGTTTGGAAAATTCAGGAGGGAGAGAGAGAGAGAGAGAGAGACAGGGTTCAAAATCAAAATTAAAGATAATTAAAGAAGATATTTATACGTGAGTATCAACACCAAGTAACCAACATAAAAACATAACCCCTACTTCATTTTTAAACAATTACCCTCTAAAATCACTCCCAGCGGAGGTGCACAAGGCACTCAGGCTCACGCCCACCACTCCCGTTTATGTGACCGGAACACACTGACTGCAGACGATGTATATTTCAAACTGGAAGCTACCCGCAGCATGCTGGGTAAAAAGAATATGAAGGAAATCTAAAATTAGCCCAATTTCATATATAAAAATATTAAAATATTAAAAATTTTAAAAAAATAAACATACCTATTTTTTTAAACATATTATCCAATTTCCATGTATTCAATGTACATGTTGTCCAAATTTGATGTCAATCCATTGAAAAATGGCTCCGTAATTCAATTTCTTCTACTTTCATTTATATAAAACCCAAATTTGAAATATACATGAAAATAATGCCAAAAATAACTTATTTATTATATTTGCAACAAAATAAAACCCTGATCAGATTTCTCAGTCAAGTCTAAGGTCACATTCAACTGTTTTAGAGAGTGGCAGATTGTACACTGTATTTGGTCATTTTAAATGCATTCTAATCATGCAGGGGTATACTTTCAAAATCAGTCATATTTTAATTAATAACTTTCAAAATCAGTCATATTTTAATTAATAACCAATGGATTTTGATGAAATAAAGTGCACTCTTTTCAAACATCATATTTTATCATTTAAACCCATTATTGGTCACCTGATTGAAGGGAAATACCCAAAAAATTAGAAAAGCAGAGAAAAATGGATTTTTTTAGGGCTAAATAAGAAAAAAAAATCAATCCCAGACATGTTACTGCATCAGGACATAGACAGGGTTACCTAGGTAGCTGTTCTTAAGCAACATCAAAGGACCTGTGTATAGGTCTAGGTGCACGTCTAGCCGCGGCTGGAGAGGATGTCTCCCCTACCCCTCAAGGGGCCCCCAGGGGTCAGCTACTGGTTGGGCAGCATTAAATCAGTAGGTGTGGCTACTGTCTGGACCTTGACCTTATACAGGGGGTGGTACTGAGTTAACCCAAATCATATCTGAATGCACCAGAGAAGACTGACTGCCAATTTCTACAACTATGGTCCTAGGCGAGAGGAAACGCAAAGCTGCTGGGATTTTCTTCCAGAAGACGCCTACAGCACAAGCATCAACAGGCCACCACCCAGACGATGAAGAAGACCACCATCCATACAGGCTACGACGTAATCTGCAAATGGAAGATAACTTCATTTCAGGAAACCGCGTCATACCCCTTTCCCGCGGCTCCTCTCCATGATGAATGCAGTTTACAGCGACCATGGAGACACAGGCTGCAGGCAACTAGAAGTGGACCTGTACCAGGAGCAGAAGTATGGACGGGAAGCAAGTTCATTTTCAAGTGCAAATCTTGCACTTACATTTCAAAGAGAATGAAAACCTATGACGAGATAGCAGGGACAAAGAAGGCCGTCATCAACATTCCTTGGCTTCAGCCATAATGGACACTCCTATGGGCATCTCTCGGGCTGAGCAGCTGTTTACCCAGATGGACTTACCGTTCCCAGCTATAAGTCATCTCAACGGCTAACATCAACTGTCAGCAGTGAGGTCGTCAAAATAAATAAAGAAGACATGTCCGAGAAGCGGCGCCTTGTGGAACGCCATGCACTTGCAGCCGGTGCCAGAAAACCCGAAACAGCTCGACCTCTCCACTGACGCCCGGTACAACAGTTCTCGGATGACGTCTTCATACAACCTGGGCAGAGCGCTTCCAAAGCCTACACAGTAGCTGTAGAGAACCACACTGACAAGAAGTACATCGTGGGCCTGGCTGTGGAAAACAAGCTCTGCTGGACTGGTGCCATGCTAAGGAATAAAGGTTTGACCGTCACCTGCCCTGGTGGACATGCCGGATGCACAGCCAACCTAGCCTACTTCACCCCCCACTCAGAAAGGAGAATGGCCTATGAGCTTGCTGAAGACTGTCCATGGAAGGGTACTTTGTCCGAACCTGACGACTGACGGCGACACCAAATCTTACCTTGGGATGCAGGACTTCTACCAGAAGCTAGACGCAGCCTGGGAAGTTTCAAGGCAGGCAGATCCAAATCATCTGGCGGTGACGCAAGAGAAAAATGAGATCTGCAGAATTTAGCAAAGGAATGTTCCCGCAGACCACTAAACTTGGGCGAAAGAAGGCACAGGCAGCTCTGTCACGTGACGTCAAGGCCAGATGCAATGCTGTTATAGAAGAGATGGCAAGATTGGGAGGCGGAGATATTATGAAATTTATATCGCGCTTACCTGACGTCCAGCGGGCCACCATTGAATGCTATGCCGGGAACTGCAGCTTCTGTCATCAATCAGCCCTGGTCTGCTCCGGTGAAGGTCACAACTCCTGGTGGTACAAGTCCATGATCCTGGGCCCAAATGACATCACGCACCTGAAGATGAACGAAAATGACAAGTCACTGCTTGGCTGTGATACTAAAAATGAGATTGAGTGAAGAGGCGGTCTACAAGGTGTCATCTAGAACATCAACACAGAAAAAGTGAGGCCTTCAACCCGAGCAACTTTAGCCACCATGCCGAAGTCCCCAGAAATACCCCAGGTCATTTGAGGCTCGGCTAGCTCTGCAAACCCTGAGAGCGAACAACTCAGTTTACTCAGCAGTGAGGATGAAGGTGGGCCGCCTCACAAGGACTTGTCTATCTGCAGCTTCAAGAAAGCGCCTTCTTCACATATCAAGGAAGGCAAGCTACCCACAAGTCGTAAAAGACAACGAGAAGGTATAAGGCAAAGCGAAGAGCTCAAAGGGCCCCAGATGGAGTTCGAACACCGGCGGACTCAAGAAACCACCACCAGGAGGAGCCTGATTATGTAAAGGGACTGCTTGACAGCAATCTGCACTCCTACGCCTCAACTTCTGCAACAAACCGTAGCAGCAGCCTGCCCTACAGAACAGAGCACAGCAGAAAAAAAAAAAAACAAACATAAAGAAAAAAAAAAAACTCTGTCTGGGGCATAGCAGCACCACTGATGAGGTCTGATGCTGACCGAAACAGTGCTATATAAAAGAAAAATATAAACTCATGTATCAATATCTGTTTGGAAAATTCAGGGAGGGAGAGAGAGAGAGAGAGAGAGAGAGAGGACAGGGTTCAAAATCAAAATTAAAGATAATTAAAGAAGATATCTATACGTGAGTATCAACACAAGTAACCAACATAAAAACATAACCCCTACTTCATTTTTAAACAATTACCCTCTAAAATCACTCCCAGCGGAGGTGCACAAGGCACTCAGGGTCACGCCCACCACTACCGTTTTATGTGACCGGAACACACTGACTGCAGACGATGTATATTTCAAATGGAAGCTACCCCCAGCATGCTGGGTAAAAAGAATATGAAGGAAATCTAAAATTAGCCCAATTTCATATATAAAAATATTAAAATATTAAAAATTAAAAAAATAAAAACATCCCCATTTTTTTTAAACATATTATCCAATTTCCATGTATTCAATTAAAGTTGTCCAAATTTGATGTCAAACCATTGAAAAATGGCTCCGTAATTCAAATTTTTCTACTTTTATTATATAAAACTCAAAATTTTAAATATACATGAAAATTATGCCCAAAATAATTATTTATTTTATTTGCAACAAATAAAACCCTGATCAGATTTTAATCAAGTCTAAGGTAATTCAAGTTTTTAGAGAGTGGGATTGTACACTGTATTGGTCATTTTAAATGATTTAAAACATGAGGGGTATATTTTAAAAACAGTATATTTTAAATTTAAAACCAGGATTTTTATGAAAAAAAGTGCACCTTTTTTCAAACTATATTTTATCATTTAAACCCCTTATTGGTCACCTGATTTAAAGGGAAATACCCAAAAAATTAGAAAAGCAGAGAAAATGGATTTTTTTAGGGCTAAAATAAAAAAAAATCAATCCCCGACTGTTACTGCACAGGAAAAGAAGGGGTTCGTGGGGGTTTGGGGTTATGTTGGCAAAAGAACCCCAGATCCGCACGATAAACGCAAACGAACCGCACGATACCGACGTTCACGTAAAAGAACGAACGAAGTAAAAGAACGATGCATATTCAAAAGTTTGTGCACGATAAGATCACGGACCGCACGAAAAGAACGATTGAGATAGGCACGGGAGCGAGGTTAAACGATTTACTCGGTTTTTTTTGCCCAAGTGAAAAAGGCAATTAATCAATTTATAAAAAAAAACCATCATTAAAAATAACACATACACACAACACAAAAAAAAAAACGAATGTTCTAAATAGGAAGTCCATGTTTAATGTGCGAAATTACAAATAATTGTTTTTAACATTGAATTTTTGTCTAAAACGATCCTATGCTTTAAACAATTTTTTTTCGCGCCAACGTCATTGGTAACCGCAAAATACGATTTAATTGGCTATCTTACGCAGTGAAATGATCCCCCTTCGTAACAATACAGGGGAACCCTTACGTAGTTAACTCATTATTTTATTAAACATGAATATATAAGACTTAAATTGTAACAGACAAGAAAGTAATCTACAGTTAAATGTTGCCATGCGGTGAGTAACCACTTAACTGATTTTGAAAATAAAATTTAAATGTGGCTTTTAAGGAAGGTTGAACTCAAATATATCGTGCGGAAACGATTCACAGGGAAGAAACGAGCGAAAAACGAAAACTTTACACGTTACACGATACAGTTACACAAAAACCACGTTAGAATCGTGACGATAAACGCACGCACCTACAAAAAAGTACAGGGAAACGGAACCACGTCCCACAGATACACGAAAAATATCCCAAACCATGAACGAAGCCCCACTGTCCCTAGGTAGCTGTTTTTAAAGAACATAAAAAGCTGGTATAGGTCTAGGTGCACGTCTAGCCCGGCGGGGGAGGATGTCCCCCTACCCCTAAAGGGGGCCCCCCAGGGGTCGCTACTGGTTGGGCAGCATTAAATCAGTAGGTGTGGCTACTGTCTGGACCTTGACCTTGTAAGGGGGGTGGTCTGAGTTAACCCAAATCAATTGAATGCCCCGAAAAAGACTGACTCCCAATTTCTAAAACTATGGCCCTAGGCGAGGGGAAAACGCAAAGCTGCGGGGATTTTTTCCAGAAGAAAAACCAACGAGCCCATTTAAGAAGAAATTCCTTTTGAGGCAGGATCTGAAGAAGACGCCTACAGCCAGCATCTACAGGCCAACCCAGACGATGAAGAAGCCCACCATCCATACAGGTACGACGTAATCGCAAATGGAAGAAAACTTCTTTCGGAAAACCGCGTCATAACCTTCCCACGGCTCCTCTCCATGATGAATGCAGTTTACAGCGCCCTAAAGCACAGGCTGCGACAATTAGAAGTGGCCCTGTCCAGGGCAGAAGTATGGACTGGGAAGCAAGTTCATTTTCAAGTGCAAATTTGCACTTACATTTCAAAGGAATAAAAACCCTATGACGAGTAGCAGGGACAAAGAAGGCCTCATCAACACTTCCCTTTGGGTTCACCTAATGGCACCCCATGGGCATCTCTCGGGCTGAGAGTTTTACCCAGATGGACTTACCGTTCCCAGCTACAAATCACTTCAACGGCTAAAAATTTTGTCGCAGTGAGGTCGTCAAAATAATAAAGAAGACATGTCCGAGAAAGGGGGCCTTGGAACGCCCTGCACTTGCAGCCGGGGCCAGAGACCCGAAAAAATGATCTCCATTTCGCCCGGTAAACAGTTCTGGGTGAGTCTTCATACAAAACCCGGGCAGAGCGCTTCCAAAGCCCACACGTACAGTCAAAAATTGTTTAGCGGTCAGTGTATTAAGCGGTCACCATGCGAAACGGTCCTTTAGGGCCCCCCCAGAAATTTGTTCTTTAATTGTGTGTAATCAGCGGTCACGTGTCTTCTGCGGCCGCGGTCCCTTGATGGTCAAACCTTTTTTAATTGCTCCTAATTACGGGCATCGGCCCCAATCAACAGATGCAGGTGCAGACGGTCAATAGTTGTTTGCGCCCTACACTTAAACCCCTAATTGCATACCCCCCCCCCATGTCATAATTGTTCCATTAAGAGTGTGCAAGTGTGAATTGGTGTTTGACACGTTGTTATTTGATGAATGACCCATCAGCCAATGCCCAGGTTTTAATTACCCTTGATAGCTTTGATGTAATCACAGTTTGGGCAAAACACCCATTTCGGTAATCAGTAAACAGAAAAATGATCGATTTGCGTACGCTCCATTGAAATCGCCGAAATGTTTTTGTTTTGAGTTTGAATAGAAATTTAACCAAAAAAAATGATGTTAAAAACAATAAATCATTGGCGGTATAAAATGGAATTTCTAGAACAATTCCGCATTATGACCGTGTATGCCACAATGTCGAAACGAAAATGCCTAACGTTAGAAAACGAATGAAAGTACTAGTGAAGCTTCTGGATGCTGGAAAAAGCTCAAGAATCTTGACATCCGAGTTCAAAGTGGGCCGGACTCAAATCCAGAACATTGGAAAAAGAAAGAGAGAAATTATTGAAGAGTTTGAAAGCGAGAACTCCACGCTAAAACGACCGCGACGAACAACAGCATTAAAAATGAACTTTATGTTCTTTTTTTCTATGTTTGAAAGATGAGGGGATAGGATGAGAGATAGAAAAAAAAAAGATAATGGTGTGATAAGAGAAAAAAAATAGAGAGAGGAGAGTAGAGGGAAGGAAAACAGACAAAAGAAAAAGAAAGAGTGGTATTAATTACAATAAAAAAAATAACCCAACAAACATACACACATACAGAAGACATAATAATAAATAAATAAATAAAGACAATAACAAACATGCACACATACATAAGTACATATAAGTACATATACATTATATAGGTGCGCCTAAAATATGGCTGAAGTCATATTTTTTCTTAAGCAGCCAACTTGTCTTAAGCAGCCAATCTCGGGTCGTCCCTTAGTTGGCTGCTTAAGACAAGTTGGGCTGTAGCTGTAGAGAACCACACTGACAAGAAGTACATCGTGGGCCTGGCTGTGGGAAAAAAAGCTCTGCTGGACTGGTGCCGTGCTAAGGAATAAAGGTTTGACCGTCACCTGCCCTGGTGGACATGCGGATGCACAGCCAACCTAGCCTACTTCACCCCCACTCAGAAAGGAGAATGGCCTATGAGCTTGCTGAAGACCTGTCCATGGAAGGGTACTTTGTCCGAACCCTGACGACTGACGGCGACACCAAATCTTACCCTTTGGGGTGCAGGACTTCTACCAGAAGCTAGACGCAGCCTGGGAAGTTTCAAGGCAGGCAGATCCAAATCATCTGGCGGTAACGCAAGAGAGAAAAATGAGATCTGCAGAATTTAGCAAAGGAATGTTCCCGCAGCCCACAAAAATTGGGCGAAAAAAGGCACAGGCACTCTGTCAGTACGTCGGGGCCAGAGAAAATGCTTTTTAAAAAAAAAGGGGAAGATTGGGAGGCGGGATATATGAATTTAAATCGCGCTTCCCTGCGCCAGCGGCCCCCATTGAATGCACCGGGAACTGCAGCTTCTGTCACAATACCCCGGTCTGCTCCGGGAGGCACAACCCTGGGGGTAAAGTCCATGATCCTGGGCCCAAATGAATCACGCACCAAAGAGGACAAAAATGACAAGTCACTGCTTCTGTATATAAAAGAATTGGGGAAGACGGTCTACAATGTCATCTGAACATCAACACAGAAAGTGGGGCCCTTAAACCCGGCAATTTTTGCCACCATGCCGAAGTCCCAAACTCCCCAGGCCCATTTGGGGCTCGGCAACTCTGCAAACCCGAGAGCGAACAACTCAGTTTACCAGCAGGAGGATGAAGGGGGCCGCTCACAAGGATTTGTCAATCTGCAGCTTAAAAGAAAGCCCTTCTTCACATATCGGAAGGCAAGCTACCAAAGTCGTACAAAAAGGGGAAGGGTAAAGGCAAGCGAAGACTAAAGGGGGCCCCAAGGAGTTCAAAAACCGGCGTCAAAAAACCCACCACCAGGGGAGCCGATTTGTAAGGGACTGCTTACAGCAATCGCCCCCTACCCCTCAAATTTCTGCAACAAACCAGTAGCAGCAGCCTGCCTCAGAACAGAGCACAGCAGAAAAAAAAAAAAAAAAAAAACCATAAAAAAAAAAAAAAAAAAAACTCTGTCTGGTGCTAGCAGACCACTGATGGGGTTGATGTGACCGAAAAGTGCTATATAAAAAAAAAAAAAAAACCCAGTACAATACTGTTTGGAAAATTCAAGGAGGAGAGAGAAAAGAGAGAGGGGAAAAAAAGAGAGACGGGTTAAAAATAAAAATTTAAAGATAAAAAGAAGATACTATACGTGAGATAAACACCAATAACCAACATAAAAACAAAACCCTACTTCTTTTTAAAAACAATTACCCTCTAAAATCACTCCCAGGGGAGGTGCCAAGGCACTCAGGCTCACCCCACCACTCCCTTTTTATGTGACAGGAACACACTGACTGCAGACGATGTATATTTCAAACGGAAGTCCCCGCAGCATCGGGGAAAAAAAGGAATATGGGGGAAATCAAATTAGCCCAATTTCATAATAAAAATATTAAAAATTAAAAATTTTAAAAAAAAATAAACTACAAATTTTTTTAAACATTTTTCCAATTTCCATGTATTAAATGAAATTTGTTTCAAATTTTGATGTAAATCCTTTAAAAAAAATGGCCCGTAATTCAATTTCTTCTACTTTCTTTTATAAAACCAAATTGAATATCAAAAAATTTTGCCCAAAAAATTATTTTTTTATATTTGCAACAAAAAAAAACCCCTGATAGATTTCTCAATCAAGTCAAGGCACATTCAACTGTTTTAGAGAGTGGCAGATTGTACACTGTTTTGGGTCATTTTAAATGCAATTAATCATGCAGGGGAAACTTTAAAAAACATCTTTTTTAATTAAATAACCAATGTTTTTTATGAAAAAAAAGGCATCTGTTTCAAACTTTAATTTTTAACTTTAAACCCCATTATTGTCCCTGATTAAAGGGAAATCCCCAAAAAATAGAAAAGCAGAAAAAGGATTTTTTTGGGGCAAAATAAGAAAAAAAATCAATCCCAGCATGTTATGCATCAGGACATAGACAGGGGTACAGGGGGTTTTCGTTATGTTGCAAAAAGCACATACACGCAAAAAAAACGAAAAACAAACCCGGGTCACGATTAACGATAACGAACGAACAACGGCATATACATTTTTTGATGCACATACAGATGCACGAACAGGACCGCACGAAAAGAAGATTGCAGATCCCCGGTAGCGAGGTTAACGATTTACTCGGTTTTTTTTTCGCCAAGTGAACAAGGCAATAACAATTTATAAATAAAACCACATAAAACAAACACAACACACACACAAAAAAAAAAAACGAATGTTAAAATAAAAAGTCACTTTTTAAAACGGTCAAAATTTACAAATAATTGTTGTTACACAAAATTTTATTAGACTTTAACGATCCTATGCTTTGAACAATTATTTATGCGCAAGCGTCTTGGGTAACCCATAATACATTTATTGGGCTATCTTACAGCGGGTTTAAAGTGACCCCCTCGACACAATACAGGGGAGACCATCACGTATTAACCTTTATTTTTATTAAACAGAATGTTAAGACTTAAATTGTAACGAAAAATAAGTTTTTACAGTTAAATGTTCCCCATGCGGTGGGAACCATTAATGATTTTAAAAAGGGAAAATTTAATGGGGCTTTGGAAGCTTTGAACTCAAAATATATCGTGCGGAACGATTCACACGAAAAAACGATGCATAAAGAAACACTTACACTCCGAAACACGTTACACGAAACCTTTAGAACGTGCCATAAACCACGCACCATCCAACGAACACAAAGGGGAATGCACGATAACACACATACCAAAAAATACCCAACATAAACGCAACCCCCACGTACCTAGGTAGCTGTTCTTAAGCAACATCAAAAGCCTGTGTATAGGTCTGGCACTCTACCCCGCGGGTGGGGGGATGTCTCCCCCTCCCCCCAAAAGGGGGCCCCCCGGGGTCACTACGGGTTTGGGAAAGCATTAAATCAGTAGGTTGGCTACTGTTGGGCTTGACCTTGTCAGGGGTGGTACTGAGTTTAACCCCAAAACATACGAATGCACCAAGAAAACGACTGCCAATTTTCTACAAATGGCCTAGCGAGAGGAAACCAAAGCTGCTGGGGTTTTCTTCCCGAAGAACAACCCAATGGCCCTTTTTAAAAAGAAATTACCTTCTGAGGCAGGATCTGAAGAAAACGCCCCGCACAGCACTCGGGCCCCCACCCCGAAAGATAAAAAGACCCCCATCCTACAGGCACGACTAAACTGCAAAAGGAAGAAAATTCATTTCAGGAAACCGCGTCTACCCTTTCCCCGGCCCCCTCCATGTGAAAACAGTTTACACGACCAGAAGACCAGGTGCAGACAATTAGAAATGGCCCTTTCCAGGGGCGAAGTATGGGCGGGGAAACAAGTTTATTTTCAAATCAAAACTTGACTTCATTTTAAAGGAAAAGAAAACCATGACGAATTAAGGGGGCAAAGAAGGCCTCATCAAAACTTTCCTTTTCTCGCCATAATGGACACTCCTATGGGCATCTCCGGCTTAGCACTTTTACCCCGAGGACTTTTCCGTTTCCCAGTACAAGTCATCTTCAACGGCTAAAAATCAACGTCAGCGTGAGGGGCGTCAAAAAAAAATAAAGAAGCCCCGTCAGAAGCGGCACCTTGTGGAACGCCCTCACTTGCAGCCCTGCCAGAGACCCAAACAGCTCGACCTCCATTTACGCCCGGACAACAGTTCCGGATGACGTCTTCATAAACCCGGAGAGCGCTTCCCAAGCCTACACAAAACGTAGAGAACCACCTGACAAAAAGTAAAAACGGGGCCCGGCTGGGAAAAAAAGCTCTGTGGACTGGGGGCCTGCTAAAAGGGAAAAAAGGTTTTTACCTCACCCCCCCTGGGGGAATGCCCGGGTGCACAGCCAACCCAGCCTACTTTACCCCCCCTCAGAAAGGAGAATGGCCTATGAGCTTGCTAAGACCTGTCCCTGGAAGGGAATTGTCCCAAAACCCGAAAACTGACGGGGACACCAAAAACTTTCCTTGGGTGCAGGGCTTTTACCAGAAGCGACGCAGCCGGGAATTTCAAGGGAGGCAATCCCAAAACATCTGGGGGTGACGCAAGAGAGAAAAATGAGACCAAATTTTTGCAAAGAAAATTCCCCCCCCACTAAAATTGGGGGAAAGAAGGCACAGGGAGCTCTGTCCGTGACTCAGGCCTGCAATGTGTTATAGAAGAAATGCAAAATTTGGGGGGCGGGGATTTATGAAATTTATATCGCCTTACCTGACGTCCGCGGGCCACCATTTAATGCATGCCGGGGAAATGCACTTCCTTCATCATCAGCCCGGGTTCTCCGGGGAAGGTCACAACTCCTGGTGAAAGTCCATGTCCTGGGCCCCAAAAGACATCAGCACCTGAAGATGAAAGAAAAAAAAAAATCACTGCTTGCCTGATACTAAAAAAAGAATTGAGTGAAGAGGGGGGGTCTACAAAGGGGTTTATCTGAACACACACAGAAAGTGAGGCTTCAACGAGCAAACTTTAGCCACCATGCCGAACCCAACACCCCCCGGTCATTTAGGCTCGGGTAGCCTGCAAACCCGAAGCGAAAAACTCAGTTTATCGCGTGAGGTGAAAATGGCCGCCCAAAAGGGCTTGCACTCGCTTCAAGAAACGCTTCTTCAATATAAGGAAGGCAAGACCACAATGTACAAACAACGAGAAGGAAAGGGAAAGCGAAGGCTCAAAGGGCCCCGATGGAGTTCGAACACCGGGGGACTCAAGAAACCCCCCCCAGGGGAGCCTGATTAGTAAAGGGACTCTTGACAGCAATCGCACTCCTAGCCCCAACTTCTGCAACAAACCAGTAGCACAGCCTCCCACAGAACAGGCACAGCGAAAAAAACAAAACAAAAAACTAAAGAAAAAAAAAAAAAAGCTCTGTCTGGTGCATAGCACACCCCTGAGAGGTCTGTAGCTACCGAAAAAGTGCTATAAAAAAAAAAAAATATAAACCATGTATCATATTGTTTGGAAATTCAGGGAGGGAGAGAGAGAGAGAAAAGAGAGAGAGACAGGGTTCAAAATCAAAATTAAAGATAAAATTTAAAAAAGAACTATCGTGGTATCAAACCAAGTAACCCAAAAAAAAACATAAACCCCACTCATTTTTAAAAAAATTACCCCCAAAATCACCCCGCGGGGGTGCACAAGCACTCAGGCTCACGCCCACCACTCCCCTTTATGGACGGAACACACGTGCAGACGATGTTTTTATTTCAAACTGGAAGCTACCCCGCAGCAGCTGGGTAAAAGGAATTGAAAAGGAAAACTAAAATTAGCCCAAATTTTATTATAAAAAATTAAAATATTTAAAAAATTTTAAAAAAAAAAAAATCCTATTTTTTTTTTAAAAATATTATCCAATTTCCATGTATCAAGTAAGTTGTCCAAATTTGATGTCAATCCATTAAAAAATGGCTCCGTAATTCAATTTCTTTACTTTCATTTATAAAAACTCAAATTTGAAATATACAAAAAATTTTATCCCCAAAATAATTTTATTTATTTTTTTTTTGCAAAAAAATAAAACCCTGTCAATTTCTCAATCAATCAAAGGGGTCCCATTCAACTTTTTTAGAGAGGGGCGATTGTACACGTTTTTTGGTCCATTTTAAATGATTCAAATCAGCAGGGTTAACTTTCAAAATCAGTAATTTTAAATTTAAAACCAAGGGATTTTGATGAAATAAAGGCACTCTGTTTAAAAACATCAAATTATCTTTTAAACCCCATTTTTTGGTCACCAAATAAAAGGGAAAAAACCAAAAAATAGAAAAGCAGAGAAAAAGGTTTTTTTTTAGGGAAAAAAAAAAAAAAAAATCAATCCCCAAAATGTTTCGCTCAGGACATGACGGGGTTCAGTGGGGCTTTGTTCATGTGGGAAAAAGAACCGCACGATACCCACGATAAACGCAAACGAACCGACGATACACGCCGTTTCACGATAAAAGAACGAACGAAAAATAACAACATGCAAATAAACCCTTTGATGCACGTACACGATACAGGGCCGCACGAAACGAACGTTGCGAAAACACGGGAGCGGTTATCGTTTACTCTTTTTTTTTTCGCCCAAAATGAACAAGGCAATTTAACAATTTTAAATAAAACCATCATTAAAACTAACACATACACACACACACAAAAAAAAAAAAACGAATTTCTTAATAGGGGTCCATGTCTAAATCGGTCGAATTACAAAAAATTGTTGTTTTCACATTGAATTTTATTGATCTATAAAGTCCATGCTTTGACAATTATTTATTCGCGCCAAGGTCATTGGGAACCGCTAATGATTTAAAGGCTATCTTACAGCGGGGAAGTGATTCTCCCTCGTACACAATACGGGGGACCACCTTTCGTAGTTAACTCATTATTTTTATTAAACAAATCGAATAAAGACTTAAATTGTAAAAGAAAAGTAAGTAATCACTTAAAAGTTGCCATGCGGGGAGTAACCCCAAAAAAGATTTGAAAAACTGAAATTCTAATGCGGCTTTTTTAAAAAGCGTGAAATCAAAATATATCGTGCGGAACATTCCACGGAAAAACGATGCATAAAGAAAAACTTACACTTACACAAAAACGAAAAAAGTTCACGAAAAAACCCTTTTAAAACGGCACGAAAACGCACGCAAATAACAAAGATACACGGGAAAAGGAACGCACGATACACCACGATACACGAAAAAAACCAAAATGAACGCAAGCCCCCGTACCCAGGAGGTTCAAGCAAAATCAAAAACCTTGGAAGTCTAGGTGCTTCTACTCTAGCCCCATACTTTCAGGATAAATTTTTAGATAAAAAAATGGTTTTTCCAAACCAATGAGGTTTTTGTTGTTAGCAAAATCCTTGAAGGTTGCCGTCGGCTTAGCAAAGAACTGACACTGGGTTCCCTAAAAGTAACAAATTTTGCAAAAAATATGCCTTGTACTGCCTAAAATTTGCTTTGACACATACGAGGTTAAGCTGTTCACGGGTGGCATTCACACAGCTTATTATGGCTTACTAAGAGTGGGTGAGTTTGTTACACATCAGAAACATTGGCTGACGGGCCTCTTAAAACTGTCTGATGTCAATATCAAGGGCTCAGAAATTTTGGTTAGAATTCGCAAATCAAAATGTAACCAAACAGGTAAGCCATTCTTGTACGTATCCCAAACATCAGAACATTTTCAGCATCTTGTTTATATGCAATGCGTGAGTTTCTATCAGTACGACCAAAGAGCTCCCTGAGTCGCAATTTCTCTGTCACAAAAATCTTTCTCCATGACTAGATATCAATTCTCTGCCGTTTTGTCAAAAGCATTACGTATTTAGGCTTGCCAGCAATGAAGTAAAAAAACCCATTCCTTTAGGATTGGCAGAGCAACCGATCTTGCCTTAGCAGGTGTTTCATCAGAGAAAATCAAATCTGCAGGCAGGTGGTCATAAAATGTCTACTGCAAATATGTAGGGAAAAATAATTAATTCTGTATCGTCTGCTACACAATAGGAATGGCCATTCGGACCTCAGATTTCTAATAAAACCCAAGTTTTCTAAATCAAAAAAATTGAACCTTAAAACCAGTGCCCTGGCTAAAATCAACATTTAAAACACACAAAAATGATATATTTGGGCATGGTTTTTCTGTTAAGAAACAAGTTTTGTCAATCAAGCACACTGCAATACAGCATCATTGTTAAATATGCCCCCTGTGTATATACGGGGGATTATGATAGGACAAGCAATATGCAAATCATAATTTTTGTTTAAATAGTTGTAAGTGTCAAGATTTTACTAATCATAAAAGAGAGTAAATTAATCATTGATCTGAAGGTTATCTAGAGTTCTATTACAACATACATGTTTTTTCCACATTTGGTTACTGGGGATTCCTATGTAAAAAGGGCTGAAAGCTACATTCAGGCAAACCAGGTTTTTGGATTTGAACAAAATTAACATCATTGGATGGGAACTTCTGGGATGAGTGGGGGGACCTTCCTCAAACCTTTCAGTACCGGACCCTGTTCCACACTAGGCCAAAGGCCAATCATTTTACATTTAGGGGGAAACAGTGTTGTGTCTCTGAAATAAACAGATTTTATGAGCAGAATTCAGACAGATATTGGTTACATAGCTAAAATTTTTCCTTCCACTCAATTGTATGGTGGATATTTTGGGCCAAGACTTAAATGGCGTTAAACCTTTGCAAAGACATAA
The DNA here is from genome assembly GCA_021229015.1 of Solen grandis. Classification (NCBI taxonomy): domain Eukaryota; kingdom Metazoa; phylum Mollusca; class Bivalvia; order Adapedonta; family Solenidae; genus Solen; species Solen grandis. Next base: position 20,287,317 of record CM037788.1, read on the forward strand.
GACCTTGAATAAAAAGCTAGACGCATAAAACAGGTGGGCCCATCAGTTCATGAAAACAAAACCAAAGGTCACATCTTTCCTTTAGAATTCATGAATCAATGCAAGAGCTTTTTTGCCATGATGGGTTCATTTGTCTGAATTTGGCAGCATGATATATATTCAAACCTTAGCAACTTTATCAGAGAAAGCTTTAAAATCTAGTCAAGAAATTTGGGGGAAATATTTGTCTCAAATATTTTGTGGCGGAAATTCTAGACTCTGACCCCGGAAGACAGTCAGGTATGAGATAATTCATGATATTTCATTTTAACAGTCTTGGTAACAGCTGCAGGTACAATATTCAGTTTTTCAGTGGCTTGGTAGCATATAAAGAAGTAGGGTGGCTTGGCCGTATCTTTTGTCATCCCCCTGTGTACTTTTTTGTTTGAAATGGTTTTCAAAAACAATTGAAAAATGGTCGCTCGGTTGCTTATACATGGTCGCAGTGTTAGTTTTGGAAGCAGGGTGGCTTGGCCGTATCTTTTGTTTATATGGTAGCTGCTTAAAAGAAGTAGGGTGGCTTGCCGTATCTTTTGTCATCCCCTGTGTAAAATTCTTTTTTTGTTTATGAATATCCTGCTCTATATTAAAAGCATTGCAAAAAAGCAGTTTAAATTCCTTGCAAAAGCAGGTCCTCTAAAGGCGCACGGATTTGCCCCTTACTTAACAAAGTAGATTGTAATATATAATTATGTTGACTCTTCCGGGGGTTCGGGTCAAGTTAAATCCGTATTGGAACAAAACCCAAACGGATATGCCTTTTATTGCGGCCTAACATTATTTCCCTCCATTCATGAATTAATAATATATATAGTAAAGATACTTCTTTCGTATTTTTGTGTGAAAACTGTCTATTCTGGTGATGAAAAGAAACAGGGTGAAGAAACTGAAGCGAGTGTTTGATTGAGCAAGCTGGCGAAGTCCTAAAATAAAGCAGAATATAGTTTTTGCTATATTCCAAGTTTTTTTTGGCCAGCCACAAGGTAGTTGTCTTTTTCATATTGCCCAAATTTAAACCACTAAATTGGCAATTAAGCCATTAAATTTGGGAATTTATCTTTAATTAAGTCAATTAGATTATGGTTTGGGCTATTCACATAAATTCAAAATAAGTTATCATTTAGCTGTTTAAATACATACACAATTGTCATTAGCTGATAATACTGAAATGTAACCGTAAATATAAATAAGATATAGACAAATAGATTAATGACTAATCACATGACAAAGAAAAGCACATGGCACATTGGCACATGGGCTCTCTGCAGTATGATGTAATCATTAACTAGGGGCAAAGGTCAAAGCTTATCTCCCTTTAGACTTTCTTTTCTAGAATAACCCTTTAACAAGATAGCTGCTTTCCCACCCCCACACCCATATTATGTTTTTTTTAGCTCTCTTTCCCAAAAGGATACTGCCCGTTTCTACTTATGTTTCAGTTACAAAGCAAACATTAAGGATGCTTCTACATTGCAACCCTGGAACAAGAAGAATACATCATCATGATCTTCCAGGAATATTTTGTGGTAGAACGCTAACTGTTCAGAGACCATGTGGAAACTGGAACATTACACTATTTAGGCAAAATGGATAACAGAAACCATTTGCTTTTTTATGTGTAATATAAGAACTAACAATTTTGAAAGAATGACATTAATTCAGGAAAGGAACCAAAGCATGAACTGATTCTTGTTATTTTCAAAGAAAAAATGATTTTTAGTTATTTCAATTCACCCTTTTAAAATCTAAATAGTCGCAAAATATAAAAAAAGGCGGAAATTCTAGACTCTGACCCCCCGGAAGACAGTCAGGGATAAAATAAATTACATGATATTTGCATTTTAACAGTCTTGGTAAAGCTGCAGGTACAATTTCAGTTCTTCAGTGGCTTGGTAGCATATAAAGAAGTAGGGTGGCTTGGCCGTATCTTTTGTCATCCACCTGTGTACCTTCTTGTTTGAAATGGTTGCAATAAACAATTGAAAATGGTCGCTCGGTTGCTTATACATGGTCGCAGTGTTAGTTTGGAAGCAGGGTTTGGGTTGGGGCCCTATCTTTTGTCATATGGGAGCTGCTTAAAAAGAAGTTAGGGTGGCTTGGCCCTATCTTTTGTCATCCACCTGTGTAGCTTCTTTTTAGTTTTATGAATATACCTGCTCTATATTAAAAGCATTGCAAAAAAGCAGTTTAAATTCCTTGCAAAAGCAGGTCCTCTAAAGGCGCACGGATTTGCTCACTACTTAACAAAATAGATTGTAATATATAATTAAAGTTGACGTCTTCCGGGGGGTTTGGGTCCCAAATTAAATCCGTATTGGAACAAAACCAACGGATATGCCTTTTATTGCGGCCTAACATTATTCCATCCATTTATGTGAATTAATAAATATATATAGTAAGAATTTCTTTCGTAATTTTTTTTGTGAAAACTGTCTGTCTGGTGTGAAAAGAAACAGGGTGAAGATCTGAAGCGAGTGTTTGATTGAGCAAGTGGCGAAGTCCTAAAATAAACGAAACACGTTACACGTTACACGATACACGAAACACGTTACACGAAACCGTTAGAATCGTGCACATAAACGCACGCACCATACACGAACGATACACGGAAACGGAACGCACGATACACACACGATACACGAAAAAATATGCCAAAATGAACGCAACCACTGTACCTAGGGAGCTGTTCTTAAGCAACATCAAAAGACCTGTGTATAGGTCTAGGTGCACGTCTAGCCGCGGCTGGGGGGGATGTCTCCCCCACCCTCAAGGGGCCCCCAGGGTCAGCTACTGGTTGGGCAGCATTAAATCAGTAGTGTGGCTACTGTTGGGCCCTTTCCTTTTCAGGGTTTGGTTTGGTACATAAA
>CM037788.1:20290322-20336428 GCA_021229015.1 Solen grandis
AGTCATTTTCGGTCCTGCTCTTATTGTTACTGCTTCTACAACTTCTTCTGATAGTTTTGCTTTGACTGCAATTACTAATTTAAAATGTAATTTAGTGAACCCATCGTTTCTATACATCAAGATGACATCATGTCTGTTGATCATCCATTGCAGTTAACTGACACACGGTGTTTTGGGGGATGTTCCTGCAATTTGTGATGGCGCTTTTGATGGGATGGGACAGCGCCTAGAGGAATTCATCGAGTGCTTTTATGTTTGGTCCTACCTTTACGGACCACAATTTTGCTATGAGGGCAAGTATACTGATGGAAAAATGTTTAGCAAGTTTGAAATTATATAACTTTTGGAGTACTAGAATGGAAGAAAGCATGAAATCAAATGTATACCTCGAATAGGATGTTTAATTGCAGTCGATACGCATTCTTCTCATTCCATGATATTGCTAGATAAATTGTGTGTCTTACCGGAAAGGGCAAAGGGGTCAGACAGAGATGTCACACAAGTCTCAATACCTTGTGTGCCCACCATTAGCAGCCAAAACTGCTATACATCTTCGTCTCATGCTGCAAACGATCTTTCTAATAACCTGTATAAGGGATTCTCGCCCACTTATCGAAGAGCGCGTTTCAAGGTCACGTACGTATTGACGTCATGATGTTTCTTACCGCCGACCTAAATGATCCCAACAATGTTCATTGGGCGAGAGATCCGGTGATTTGCAGGCCACTGTAGAACGTTCACATTGTTTTGGCGTAAAAAGTCCTGAGTGTAACGTGCAGTGTGCGGGCGGACATTATCATGCTGGAAAATTCTTACGTTACGTTGTTGCATGAACGGTACAACAACGGGCTGGATTATTTCGTCACAGTACTTTTGTGTGGTTGTAATTGCCAGCCACTGCAATCCCGGTAATATGCCAGCCCAAACTATGACGGTCACATTGGATGACATTATCTGTGTCCAACCTTTCGTATTGTCTTCTCCATACGCGTACCCTGCGTCAGCAAATGAAACGTTGAACCGGGATTCGTCGGCAAACAAAACGTCATTCCATTGTCACGGGGTCACCCGGCGATGGACTCGAGCCCCTAACCCTTGCTTGACGGTGTCTTAGCGTCAATGTAAAACCAACGTATGGTCGGCATGCTTTGAGTCGGCGGCACGCAGCTGTTTTTTTGAAAGTTCTGCCACAAACCTAGTTTCCGTAGCGTTCCAAAGAATTAATTCTGTCATTCCGGGGGCGACGTCCAGGATTGATTTTCAAACTTATTGAAGGCTTTTTGCTTTTCCAGTAAAAAAAGCAGTACATTACGTGTTTTTCAACCACTAAATGATATTAACAAGATGAACACGCACCGCACGTGATTTTCGTTAATTTAAACGCCCATACTCTGCTTTACCAACAATTTTTTGTCCACAAACACATCGGTTTATATGGCCAGGGTCTAACCGGTTTAACATTACAAAAACATGTTTACTTCATTGATGTTTGAAAAATAAAATCAACTTGCTAACTTTTTTTTTCCATCATAAAATTGTCTGTAGGTACTTAAATGAATAAAGGGAAAACAAGCAACAATGACCAAAAATTATGCTTTTGACACTGAAAACATTCCGAACTAATACCAAATTTTATGCTTGAGCAAATTTTTTAAGTGAAATTTTATTTTCAAGATCTCCGCTCAAACATTACACTCTGGATCAAACTAAAAGTTTAGCAGATATACTTGAGTAAGACTAAATCGCGTTTTTAAGAAAATTTTGATAAAAAGGGTTTGCAAATTAAAAAATCGTGCCATAAAAATTAAGAATACAGCCAGCTGAGTATTCCGTAATCAACACGCCCTTCTTTTTGCATCGTTCTGTCGCCCTACAAAAATTTTAGTTTGGTCATGTTTTTTTAATAAAGTTTTGCTGACATTACACAACATCGACAAAGAAACTCATAAAGGTCCATTGTAAGGTTTCTTTAAATTATTATGGGGGAAATACACCTTGAAAAAGTTGGAGGGTTAATTTTGAGGGGCACAATCTTTTCCATAAAAAACCCCAACATTTTTCTGCCCCATATATAATTCAATACAATATAAGAATAAGAAATGCCCAATACTGACAGTAAACTAAAATGTCCAATTGAATATATGCTTATACTCTATACACATAAAACTTCAGTATTAGAACAGTTGCACGTTTGGGTTATTGAACAATATTTAACAGGAACGCAAATATCCAGTATGACTTCGTTCTTTTTTTGAGTATGTTGCTATTGTGGGTTCACTCTCTTACACATCGACTTACATCACCCTGTGGTGGGCTCAAAAGTAGTTCCAAATATATGACGTCACCGACCGTTGTTCAAATATTTAAATTGAAGGAGACTAGATAGGCTCCTTAAACTGTAAAATATATATATAAATAGCACTACTGATCCTGATCGAAATGGTCATTAAAATTACAAATTATGAAAATAAAAAGCTGGCTTTAAAATTACGAATATCCGGCTGAATCTGTTAATATTTACATTTGCAGACGAGCGTTTGCGGATTGTTCCCTTCGGCGAAAAAAGGCAGAAAATAGTTCCGATAATAACAACTGAAATTAATATTTTACAACACGTTTTATGATTTTTCAAAAAGTGTTTATCCAATATTTCTAAACTTTTGATCCGTAAAATACACTTAAATCTGCGTTAACTTAGTGTTTTTCTGTTTTGACAAGATTCTTGTCATTGAACCCATGGCAGAGATGTTTATTTGAGGAACGAACGACATTTCATCTGTTATTAATAGAATACATTATAAGTTACAAATGATGGTAAAAATATTTAAAAAAATACCATTTAAATATGCTGTTACAGTTTTTATAAAACAAATCTTCTTATTTTTTAATGTCCTGTTTTTTTTCAAAAAATTTTAGCAAATAGTGATGCTCTACCATAAGATGTTCTCTAAAAACGAGCATGGTGACCCCCTATTTTCTTTCATATATCTTTTAGTGACATTCTAAAGTACTTATAACACTTTTTTAGAAAAATCTGTCCGTTAGAAAAAAACCCGCTCAAAACGCCTTTAAGCACTTTGGGGAGCATTTTCTTTACGCGACACTCAATGCATCTCGTAAAATTCCGAATAAGAAACATTGCTTTTTTTCATATTCAAGCTTTGAGTATTTCTCAATAATTTTTTCATTAAACAAATGACATGGTTTGCCGTTTGTTCCTTATTTGATAAGTGGTTCGGCACCGATTTATCACATTTCAATATCAATACATATATTTATATTTCAATATAATAAAGACTTTGGTGAAAATTTACCCAAACGACATACTAATATTTGGGGGTTTTTTGGGGGTTTCCGTGTAAACCCCAACCCCACCCCGGCGCTTACGTACAATAATCTAATAACTACACCTTTTGTTCACAGATAAAAATATAAACTTTATAGACCAATTTTGAAAAAAAAAAAAAAAAAAATCGAAAAGTTTTAGTCCAATTTAAATCGTTTGCTTTTAAACCCCGTGTTTTTTGGGCCCCCCGAACAATGGTGAAATTAAAAAACCCGTGCTGAATCAAAATTAAAAAGTTTCCCCCCTTGTGTTTCGGTCCTTTTGAAAATTTCGGGGTTTAAAAAGGGAAAAATTACAAAAGGCATTTTTTTTCAGTCAAGACAAATTTCCCCATATAACCCACTGCAAGTTTATTAAGACAAAAACAAATTTTTGAAGTTTTTTCCTTTTTAAAAATTTTTTTGTAGAAAAGTTAAGTCATTTACTGAAAAAAACCGAGAAAATAATTGTTCAGAAACCGGGTAAATTTTAAAAATTTTTTTTTTTTTTAAAACAATTTCTTTTTTAAATTTTTAAGCTAATTGCAAAACCCCTTTTAAAAAACCTAAAAATTTTTTTTAAAAATTTTTATTTTTTTTTTTTTTTGGGCCAAAAAAAATTTCATTTTTATATTTTTGCTAACCCAAATAAAACCTTACATCTTCCCCCTTTTAAAATTTTTCAAAAACTTATTATATGTTTAGTTGAAACTGTAACCCTCATACATTATTGTTTTAAATAAACAGTTGAAAATAAATTTACCGAAGAGGTGAAATTTTAAAACAAAATTAATGGAATGCCCCCCATTTAATTTCACCAATCTTTTGAGTAGGACGAAAACCCTAAAAAGCAAATGGGGTTTTTTTACTCAATGTTTTTTAAAAAAATTGGACCCAAATTTTTCACCAAGAATAGCAAACTCAATAATTGGCGAGTAATGCCCTTATTTTTAATTATCCCCCGAATAGGTGAGCTTTTTTCTTTTTTTGGCGAGATATTTTCCCTTTTAGGAAAAAAAACTACCAAACAGTGAGCATTCTAAAGGGAAAAAAGGAAAAAATTTATTAAAATTAAAGACAATTATCCATTCCATTTATATGACACCTTTTCGGTTGAAAATTTTTAACAAAAAAAATTTGGGGGAACAAAAACACTTAAAAAAACTGAAAGAGCTTACTACGGGGGTGGTTTAAAGCAAACCATTTTGGGAAAAAATATTCAATTCCTGAAGAGAAAAACTCACTAAAAAGGTTAAAACAATACTCATTTAAGTAGGACAAACCCAAATGGGTTTCTCTCCTTAAGTAGGTTTTTTTAACTACTTTCTTTTAAATTTAAAATGAAATTTCCACCGATAAAGCTGAACAATTCTCAAAAAAAAAGGAAAAATAAGTTAAAATTTTTTAAACCAAAATTTGTTTTTTTGGGGTTTAAGTCACCCGAAAATTTTTTATCAAAAGCCGAAACATGGGGAAAATACCCACCCCCAAAACACATTATCCTGACCCTGGAAAAAAATTACATGCGACCCAAACAAAGGGAAAATTTACCATACATCGCTCCCGGGGGGAACCTCTTACCACTGGGGCCCCCGGGACGGCCCTTTGGTGAATACGCTTTTTAATTGGGGAAGTACTGCCCCCAATTTTGGTGAGGATACCACTAGGGGCCCAAAACATTATTAAGAAAAAGCTCATTTTTTTAAAATTGTGAACTTTTTCTCAAAAAATTTTTTGTGAAAACGCAAAAACCTTTTAATGCACTAAAGGAAAGTCCCAAAAGGTTCCGAAAATTTGGGCTTATGGGCCTTTTACGGGGAATCAAGGTTTCCTTTTCGTTTTTTTAGGGTTAAAATTTGGAAGATAAAAAAAACCCCCAAACGAGGAAAATTTCCTTAAGATCTGGGGGAGCTAAAAACAAACCCTCCCCCAAAAAACTAGGAAAAACACCCCAAACAAATTTTAAACCGTAAGAATCCAAAAATTAAATTTTTCCCCCTTTTTTTCCCCTTTTACCCCAAAAAAAACTCCAATTTAAAACCCCGGGTACAAAAGGAACTTACTCCTTCTTTAATAATCTGACAGAACAGTTTGTTTCCAATATTTTAATTTTCCCAAACCCTTGCCAAAAGGGAAAAAAACACTGCGCCTCCTTCTACAAATTTACATACCCAACCTGACACACCCACACCCTGACAACCTAAGGAATTCCCCCAAAAGCATGGAAATACCAATGTAAACCAATAAAAGTTGAAACAACTCCTTCAAAGGGGGACCTTAAACCTTTGCCTTTTTCTCCGGTTTGTGTGGGACGGGGTTTAAAAAAGAAATGAAACATTTTAAAAAAAACCAAAAATTTTGGAAAATTTTTTGAAAATTTTATTTTTTAAAACAAAAAAATAAAAAAATTTTTTTTAAAAAATTTCTTTTTCCCAAAAACAACAAAAAAACGGGAAAAAAAATTTTAAGAAAGAAAAAACAGCAATCAAAAAACAAAAATAACAACTTTTAAAGATACAAAAAACGTGAGGGAAAAAAAAAAAACAAAAATTTCCACCAAAAAACAAAGGGTTTTTTTTTAATTGGAAATTTCAAAAAACTGTATTTTCTAAGGTTTTCCCCAACTTCCATCCAAAAAAAAGGAATTTCTAGGTTAAAGGGGAAAAATTAAATTTTTTAAAATAATCAAAAATTTAAAAATTTAAAGCAGAAGACGGTTTTTTTAAAAAACCAAGTTTCACCTAATTTTTAAAAAAAAAACCAAATGGCCCTGAAGCTCCCTTTTAGAAAACTGCCTTCTTTCCCTTTCAAGTTTTATATTGGGACTAAGTTTTTGCACATAATCAAGAAAAATTTAATTCCCAAACTAAACTGTACCGTGCCCCAAAAATTTGAAGCAAATTTTACTGGGGGTTTATAAAACCCCTTTTCCCTAAATTTTAAAAATTTTTTCTTAAGAAAGAAAAATGGGGGTGCTTGAGTTAAACAGTGAAAGGGGTTTTTTAAATAAAAGGGTAAAATTTTTTTCTAAAACAAATTTTAAAAAAATTTACTTTGGAAAGAGTTTAAGGTTTTAAAAAAAAAAAAATTTTAAAAAAAATTTTTGCAAAAAAAAGCAATAAAAATTTTTAAAAAAAGTGAAAACGACTTTTTTTAATTTTTAAAATTTTTGACAAAAACATCTATAAATTTTTAAAGTGAATCTTAAGAAAAGATAAAAAATTTTTAAAAAAAAAATAAAACTGGTATCTATTTTATTACAAGGGGCCAAGAGGGCCCAAAAGACGCCACCAAAAAAAAAGCTTTTTTCCTGTAAAAGTCCCTTTTTAAAAGCATAGTTTACTGAAAACATAACCTAAAATTTTTTAATTCCACAAACCCAAAAAAGAAAACCGGGGGGGTCAAAATTAAAACCCGCCCCTTTAATGAGATTTTAAAGCTAAAAACAACCCGGGGGTTTTGGAAAAAACCCCCTTTTGGAAAAAACGATTTATATATATTTAGTTTTGGAGTTTTTGTGAAAACCAAAAATATTAAAAACACACCAAAAGAAAAGGGGGAATAAAATTTTTTAAAAATAAAATATCATTATCATAAACATTAATTAAATTTAAATAATGAGACAGAGTGAGAGAGATAAGGTAAATTAAAAAAAGTTTTCCAAAATGACATATCAAATTTATGGTAACATGAGTTCAATTTTGGATAATTTAGCGTTTCTATTAGGTAATATTAGTATATTATTTGCAGGCATCAGCCACCAGCAGTATCTGTAGCTACGACATGTGACCTGACTTTGGCATGGAGATGCTCTGATTGCAAGTCTGACGATCAAGAGACACACAACTCTACGGCAATGGAAGGTCAACCGCTGCCGCCTATGGAAGTGGACATATCTCCAATACAAGTACACCCCAGATGTAACTTTTGACATGACCGGCAGAGATTTCCATCAGCTGATAGTTTTCCTTGTGAAGAATCTCTGGAGGACCGTCAGCTCACCACAGACATTTCCGATGACCAGCCGCTGACGTTTGAACTTGCTGAGGCCGGAACCAAAGGGGGGGGGGGGGGGTAAGCAGTGACGGATATGCCTACATGAAAGGGGTAAGCTTTTTTGCGTATTGAATCACAAGGTTATTAGAATTATAAAAATATAATTCAAAAGATGGACAAACAGTTTAAATTCTATTCATAATAAAAAAATAAAATTTCATTTTAATTAAAATATTTTTTTCTACTGAATACGATATATATACAATGTATTACTATATCTAAGATTGTAAAATGATTGAAAATCATGTTTATAAGTCTATCATTCTTTATTATTCCACAGATGAAGACTGCCAACAGAAAATACTGGAGGTGTGCTGTACGCAACAAGATGAAGTGTCCAGCATACGTGAAGGAATACATTGGAAAGTTCAACATTGGACTGAGTGAAATGGTTAATGCTTGACTTTGAAGCCAGTGAGTAATGTGAAATTCAATTGTTTATGAGACATGATTATACTATTAATAAATAATACAGTAACTATATATGTGAGCATTGTCCACCTTATTTTCAAAACATCAATGAAAAATATATAAATATAGATAGGATAGGGTTCTTAATTAACGTTTGATTATTTCAGTGACGTGGCAGGCTCTCAGAGACGTCTTCCCAGGCACTGTAATGAAGGGCTGTGTTTTCCACTTCACCCACTGGATAAACAGGACCACATACCATTACAAGGGGGACAAATACAGGTTTCTGCGGAAGGTGTTGTCCATACCCTACATTCCACTGGAATAGGTCGTCCCTGCCTTTGACAGACTCGAGGAAGAGGAAGTCGGTGGCCCTGTGTACAAGGTAGTCGAACGACAACAACTCTCCTGGGAACCATCAGTCATATCAGCTCTATGGGTCCAACAGATGCTGCCATCAACATGGATGATGACGACGATGAGCAGTGAAGGGTATACTAACTGCAGTGTATACATGTACTGTTTGTGTTTCGTGATGACTGACTGTTGAGATGTTACAAAAAATTGTTTGATCGTTATGTATTGTATTAATTTATTTATGAAGGAATGAAATAATAAAGATAAAGTTGTTTTGAAGTAAAAATGAAATAAAAAAAAACATTGCATAACTTCAAAATGATTGCTTAAGAAATAAAGATGCTAGAGTGTAATCAATGAAATCTGACATGTTTAATTTCCGTAAAGGGACATAATTCCTTAAATAATTATCCAATATCAGCCATATTCGAACTTGGCAAAGAGATTATAGCTATTAAAATTATCATAAAGCTTGAAAATGCTGAAGAAATGAAAATGCTAGAGTGCAAACAAAGTGAAATCTGACATTTTTTTAATATTAAAAGGGGCATAACTCCTGACCTAATTGGCCGATGTCAGCCATAATTGAACTTCATCATGAGATTATAGCTATAAACAATTTAATTCAATTTGAAGAAAATGTCAGAAGACACTAAGTGCAAACAGTGAAATCTGGCATTTTTTTTAATATAAAAGGGGCTTACCTCCTAACCCAATAATGAGCCATAATATAACTTGGCCAAAAGATTATGACTATTAACATTGTCATATAGTTTCAAAATGAATGCTTTAGAAATAAAGATGCTAGATTGCAAACAAAGAGAAATCTGGCATTTTTTAATATGAAAAAAGGCATAACTCCTGACCTTATTGGCCAATATAATCAAACTTGGCCGAGAGATTATGATAATAAACATTGTCATAAAGTTTGAAGATGATGACGGCTTAAGAATGAAGAGGCTAGAGTGCAAACAAACTAATTGTGAACGACTGACGGACAGACACGGACATTCATGGATCCTAATGGCCTATCCTGAGCACATGTGCTCAGGTGAGCTAAAAAATACACACACACACACACAAGGAAATTTGTCTCTGCAACACTGATGCCTCACTGGCATGTGTTGGTCAGAACCAAACATTTGTTTATATCATGATGTACATGTTTACCAATTTTTAATTTAAACTTATTGATCTATCTTGCTTAATCTACATATTAAATGAAATGCAGAAACTGACCTGCAGTGAATGAATCATTTCTAAATTTCTAAATACTGATTAAGATATGAAATGTAATAAAACAAATCAGTCCGTTCATCCCAATGACTCTTTTGTTACATATAAGTGATAAGGGGGAATTAAAATGCATGTTTATAATGAAATTTCATTTTTTATACAGTGAACATGAAAACGAAAAGCTGATAACATGTCTGTTAAATGTTATTGCAGTACAATTCCCTGAGATTTCTCGTTTTTCTGTCAGAGTTCACCTGTAAAAGTAAACAACAGCTTAATTAATGCATCTTTACTTCATAAATGTGCATGTACTAATTTATGACTTTTATTATTCAAAAGGAACTGTTTATACATTGTTCTTAAATTAATTACTATCAAGAGAACTATGGTGGCCCTAAATCCTTCACCAGAGTACAAAAACCTATCAAAACAATTTAGGCAGGGCCACCCAAGGATCATTCATGCCAAGTTTTATCAATTTCCACAAAGAAGATATTGCTGACACTGCTTGAAGACAATGGACATAGGGCAATCAGAAATAAAATACCTTAGGACAGACGGGCAGACAGTGCCCTACCATATTACGTCCTATCATTCGACGAGCTTACAAAAAGGGAGAAGGATTAAGCAGGGCCTACTTTAAAGCTTGTGAACCCTAATGAAACAGAGAGTGATGGACAACTCACCTGTGTCAGTCATCACCTCTTCCGAGAGTGCCTACTCTGTTTGGGTGTGGAGAGTCGCCGCTTTGGTCCAGGTCTGTCACCATCCGAGCATGAAACCCCGTTCTTGAGTGGCGTTCTGGATTTTGTCTTCGTGTGGGCTTTAGTCTGACACATAGATTCTCTATCAAGATCTTCCTCATCTCCTTCAATACTTGCTACCATATCTGTCTCTAATTCTTTAACATCTTTATTTGATTTCCTTGTCCTCTTAGCCTTTGTTTTTCCAACCTTTGCTTTTTCAGCTATCTTTGACTTTGTTCTAGCTTTCGCTACCTGTCTTTCTTCCTTTTTACTTTCCTCTTCTTTGACCCTGTTTCTTGTGACTCTTCCTTTTCTGTCATTTTCTGTTTTCCCTCCATTGTCTTGTGTTGTCCTTTGCTTTTTGGCTGGAATTTCTTCAAAAGCCTCATCTGTTTCTTCCTTTACGGTTTCTTCCTTCTTTACACGTTTACGAGATTTTCCTGCCTCTTTTCCCTGAATATCAAAAATTTATTAAAAGCCTACATGTTTTATTAATAAGATGTGGTTTCAAGGTAAATGTTGACGATGGACATTCATCGGTAAAATAGCTCACTTTTGATCATATATTGCTCAGGTGCAAACAGGATAAATGTCTGTTGGGTTTAACGTCCCACCAACAGTATTTTTAGTCATTTGGTGACTGTGTCTACTTGAGACAGATATAGTGCTGCCACACTGCAGTATCACACCATAGACAATTGTGGCATGGAACCACACCCAGTCACATTATCCTGACACCGGGCTAACCAACCTGGAACTACCCTTTTATTCTGAACACCAAGCAAGGAGGCTATACAAGTACCAATCTTTAGAAAAAAAACACCAAAAAAAAACAAGTTAAATCAAATAGTTTATATCAAGATGGAAAAATCTTATCTGGAACGATTTGAAAACTGCCGAGGGCTTCACTTAAGTCCTGTTGGGTAAGTTCTCTCCATCTCAGCAGAAACCATATAACAATTCCTGGACCAATCATTTGCACACAGAAATGATTAAGACTGTGTGAAGACACTATTTCTTACCTTTTGTGACCTTGGCTTGCTCTTATTCTTTCCCCTGGACACACCTCCTGAAAAAAACAACAAAAAAACATGATGTCGACTCTTGTAGTATTTTCACAATTTAATTTTCATGACTAACCCAGGAACCTTCTAGAGGGATTAGTTAAAGTTGTAAGAACTTGTTTCTCAATCCATGTACAATAAATAAGATTAAACTAAATAAAGTTCACATATTTATTAGATCTGACAATTGTTTGTTTATTGGGTTTAACGTCCCATGGACTGTATTTCAATTATTTGGAGATTTTTTCTACTTAAGACAGATATATTGCTGCCACACTTCAGTAACACACCATTGACATGTGGCATGATACCACATGTGGCATGATAGCACGCACAGTCACATTATCCTGACACTAGGCCAACCAGTTCTGGAACTACCCTTAATTGCTGAGCCTCAAACAAGGAACTATATCAGTAGAACTATTAATTACATGACCATCAATCTTTCTTAAGGGTCGAAATTTATCACTCTTTTTGCTTTAATAAACAAGTAACTGGTGTTGCAAACAACACATGAGTCCCCTACCGGTGAGGTGCATAATTTTTCCATTACCATAGCAACAACAATTTTGGTCTGAGAAAAAAAAAAGTGACGTAACAAGGTGATGTGCAGAATCACCATATTGCCATCTATTTATATACCAAGTTTTATAATATTATCTTAAAACGGTTTTAAAGTTATCATGGGATACAGATTTCTAGACGGAGAGATGGACAGACAGAAGGAGAGCAAACCTATAGTCCCCTCCAGTGTAAACACCGGTAGAGGACTAATAATACCTACACATTACATTTTTAAACAAATATTGTGTAAGTAATTAACAGTTTTATGTATCTTAACTTATTCAGAGGGTTGACTTTTTCACAAAACATGAAATTGTTATGTGCTAAGAATTGTTGGTGGAATTTAAACCAATAGAATAAATTATATGACCAAGTTCCTATATCCATAACAAAAGATTATAATTATATGACCAAGTTGTCATATCCATTAGAAGAGATCATTATATGACCAAGTTGTCATATCCATTAGAAGAGATCATTATATGACCAAGTTGTCATATCCGTTAGAAGAGATCATTATATGACCAAGTTGTCATATCCATTAGAAGAGATCATTATATGACCAAGTTGTCATATCTGTTAGAAGAGATCATTATATGAACAAGTTGTCATATCCCTTAGAAGAGATCATTATATGACCAAGTTGTCATATCCGTTAGAAGAGATCATTATATGAACAAGTTGTCATATCCGTTAGAAGAGATCATTATATGAACAAGTTGTCATATCGGTTAGAAGAGATCATTATATGAACAAGTTGTCATATCCGTTAGAAGAGATCATTATATGAACAAGTTGTCATATCCATATCCGTTAGAAGAGATCATTATATGAACAAGTTGTCATATCCCTTAGAAGAGATCATTATATGAACAAGTTGTCATATCCGTTAGAAGAGATCATTATATGACCAAGTTGTCATATCCGTTAGAAGAGATCATTATATGAACAAGTTGTCATATCCCTTAGAAGAGATCATTATATGACCAAGTTGTCATATCCGTTAGAAGAGATCATTATATGAACAAGTTGTCATATCCATTAGAAGAGATCATTATATGAACAAGTTGTCATATCCCTTAGAAGAGATCATTATATGACCAAGTTGTCATATCCGTTAGAAGAGATCATTATATGACCAAGTTGTCATATCTGTTAGAAGAGATCATTATATGAACAAGTTGTCATATCCCTTAGAAGAGATCATTATATGAACAAGTTGTCATATCCGTTAGAAGAGATCATTATATGACCAAGTTGTCATATCGGTAAGAAGAGATCATTATATGAACAAGTTGTCATATCGGTTAGAAGAGATCATTATATGACCAAGTTGTTATATCCGTTAGAAGAGATCATTATATGAACAAGTTGTCATATCGCTTAGAAGAGATCATTATATGACCAAGTTGTCATATCCGTTAGAAGAGATCATTATATGAACAAGTTGTCATATCGGTTAGAAGAGATCATTATATGAACAAGTTGTCATATCCGTTAGAAGAGATCATTATATGAACAAGTTGTCATATCCCTTAGAAGAGATCATTATATGAACAAGTTGTCATATCGGTTAGAAGAGATCATTATATGAACAAGTTGTCATATCCATTAGAAGAGATCATTATATGAACAAGTTGTCATATCCCTTAGAAGAGATCATTATATGAACAAGTTGTCATATCCGTTAGAAGAGATCATTATATGACCAAGTTGTCATATCGTTAGAAGAGATCATTATATGACCAAGTTGTCATATCCGTTAGAAGAGATCATTATATGACCAAGTTGTCATATCCGTTAGAAGAGATCATTATATGACCAAGTTGTCATATCCGTTAGAAGAGATCATTATATGACCAAGTTGTCATATCCGTTAGAAGAGATCATTATATGACCAAGTTGTCATATCGATTAGAAGAGATCATTATATGAACAAGTTGTCATATCGGTTAGAAGAGATCATTATATGACCAAGTTGTCATATCCATTAGAAGAGATCATTATATGACCAAGTTGTCATATCCGTTAGAAGAGATCATTATATGAACAAGTTGTCATATCCCTTAGAAGAGATCATTATATGACCAAGTTGTCATATCCGTTAGAAGAGATCATTATATGAACAAGTTGTCATATCCATTAGAAGAGATCATTATATGAACCAGTTGTCATATCCCTTAGAAGAGATCATTATATGACCAAGTTGTCATATCCGTTAGAAGAGATCATTATATGACCAAGTTGTCATATCCATTAGAAGAGATCATTATATGAACCAGTTGTCATATCGGTAAGAAGAGATCATTATATGAACAAGTTGTCATATCGGTTAGAAGAGATCATTATAGGACCAAGTTGTCATATCCATAAGAATAGATTATCATTATATGACCAGGTTGCCATATCCATTGAAATAAAGAGTTATACGACAATTTCACATACCTTTTTTACAGTGATATTGTTTTTACTGTTTTAAATTTTAAAGGGCCAGAAGTAGGAAGGGCCCTGGAAACCAAGTTTTTGTTTGGACTACACACCTTTAGGGGCCAGGGGTCCTAAGGGCCCAGAGTACCAAACTGTTCTCTTGTTATGGTCCACAACATTCTTCATCCCCTCCTGATAGTAACACTGCAGCCACAAAAAAAACAAAACGCCGCAAAACAACCTGACCCCACTGTCGTCCCTCTAAAACAATGGATGTCATGCAGAACCAATTTCATTAAAATTAACTCTTAATTTTTGCTCTGATACTCTATGCTACAATAATCTTAAAACGTCTCAAAACAACCTTAATCTCATGAATATTAATTAATCAACCTTAAATTCATGAATATTAGTTAATAAGAAAATGATATTGAAAATGTCCAATCAGATTGTGTATTTAAAAAAACTTGCAGATATTCATAAGCTATACCCAAGCATTTTGAAGCTGTCAACTTGATTGGCTAATCAAAGGTCATTTTGCGTCAACCTTTAATGTGATGTTATCAGATCCTACCTAGCTAGCATTAGTTAGAATTTGGTTTCAACCCTTCCCTCATAGAGGAAACCATGAAAAGACCTATGAGAACAGCATAAAACCAGATCAGCCTGCCAGTAACTCGCAGGCTGATCAGGTTTTATGCTGTTCGCTGCTCCTCAGTGGTCTGGAAATGAGGACTTTATAATTAAATTTGGTAAGGTTTAACTGTGGTTTTCTGCAGATCAGGCTTTATGTGGTACCTATTGAGTGCATCAAAATGAGTCTATATGAGGGAAAGGGTTAAAGAGATTTCTGCAGATCTGTTATAATGCTGCATGCAAAATCAAGACCTTGATACAAAACATTGGACTGTGTTGACACTTTTCTTTTTTACATTACCCCTTTACTTCATGAATATTCACGTAAGAAATTTATGTCTTGATGCATATTAATTTTGCTGAACTTTAAATAGTACGTCATGTATATGGAATGCTTTTCTTTACCAACCAGTCCTGAAACTACCCTTATATCATATATGCTGAAAGCTAAACAAGAGATATAGCAGTACTAATTTTAACCTCTATATTAGGTCATGATCAGGGATCAAACTCACTCTTCCCAAATCCACCGGACACAAACCAACTCACCTAGCTGCACCACCTCCAGTGGCAGAATGTAACACAGCTCAAGGATATCATGAGATTCAGACTTGACACTGCTCAGCTCAACCAATGGCTCCAAAACACTCCTGGCACTCACAAAGGGGGGGATTTTGGCTCTGAAGTACATAGTCGAGCACAATACTGACCACCCATATCAATCCTTGCTGAATCACTATGCTTACCTTAAAGCATTGCTAAAATATTTGTTGGTGTTTAAAATGTGGATCTCCATACTGTAATACAGTGGTCACTATATATTCAACAATTCAAGCATATGCTTTATTCAGTTTTTTCAAACTTAATTTTACTTTTCTTTTTCACTACATCATTGATGCTTGTTCATAAAATATTTGTCATTATTACCATTATAATTTAAGTTGTGATGTTATGTGATATAATTATATAAGCTAACTGAAATATTAATAATCAGCAATATTAATCAGCATATAAATTGTTTTGCATTTTATTTTCCCAAGTGCACATTTATTAGTGACAAACCCACTTTATTTCATATCTTATGATTACAATTTGTACATCATCAAACTATTATTTATAAACTTATTTAACAATAATTTACTCACCTGTACAAAATCTCTGCACGCAGATAATTTCCAATGCCATTGAAGTAGCGTTGATTCAACAGAACTTCACATATGGGTTTCTCAAAAACACTTGATTCAATATTCTTCAACACATTCTCCCTGTAAAGAAAATTGCAACACAAACTTGTATCAATTAATATTGCAACAATTGTACAGTGCCACACACATAGTTATCATTACTAAAATGATCTTAATCAAATCATTCACTTAGCATAGTGAACAAATACATAGCCATCTGAATTTTCATTATCTGACACAGGATTATGGATGTGTTTACCACAAAAAACTTTACAAGGATATAACAATACAAGTAATACATTTGGCAATGTTTGTGGGAGGAGTTATGACCAGACATGTGAGTTTTCTCTGGTCCTCTTGTTTCCTCCCATAATAATGTCCACATACAGAGCCACCTGAGCCATCAAGAGTTGTTTAAACAAGTTATGATAACTTGTTTCTGGTTGATGTGAAAATAAATGAAGTTTAACTTGGAGTTCTGTGGTAGATATAATCAGACTAAAAAGTCAACATGCAGATAAATCTATCTATAATGTTCACTAGATCGAGTCACTCTAGAAAATACTGATTTTTGATATTGGGTCTGTTTGTATCAAGTTTCATAGGAAAGTGTACCCTGTACTCAAACCCATGACTATTGGAACACTAAACCTAGCATGGACCTAACCTGTGGTGCATTCAGTCAAGCGAACTTTGGCTTCAGCTGTCATATATAACTGTTACTGCCCCAAACTGGAATCAAACTACAGACCCTCGGTTTGCAAGTCACACACTCTGCAACATAGCCATAAAAGCAAGGTCTATGGCAAGATAGTACAAGGAAAAGTAGGCCTACCATTTTACATATCTACTAGAAGTTACAGGTTTGAGTTCCATACTGGGCGCACTTTCCCATGTACTTCCTTCACCTACCTGAACAAGCTGTATTCTGTTAAAACACACGGGCTCCTGTCCTTGTAAGAGAAGTCTGCACCCGTTACCCATTTGCCAAACCGTCTGTAATCGTTGAAACTCAAAACCATGGGAGGTCCACCATCATCTGTGAAAAAGTTCATGTGTGCATGTTTCTTGAGCTCAGTGGCTTCATAAAACTCAAATTTTCCGGACATACCGAAAGCAAAAAGAACATCTAATTTACTCTCTTCACCTGGTTTATTTTTCTTTTCTGCGCCGCCTGCATTAAATCCTCGCAGGGTAAGTTTGATCTCCTTTCCACGTGAAGTTGATGAGATCGTGAACTTAGCTGCTGGAGGAATGACGGGGAGACTTTTGCTAACCTCAGACCTGAAAACTCTTCCAAAAACCCTGCCATCACACACTCTGTTTACAAATTTGCTAGAAAGATGCAATTCTGGGCCTTCTGGCATCTTCAGTGCAACAAGATCGGTCCTGAGATGTAGAAGGTTCTTTCGTCTATGTTGCTGTTGTTTCTCAAAAAAATACGTGAAATATACACGTTGGAAGAATCACTCGGATTTACATAACATCTCCAAAATTAAATGTCACATGGTAATCAGAATCATTTTCGAATTTAATGACATGCAAATGATTCATAAAAAGCTTTCTTAAAATGATCATAAATAAAGCTATCACGATTTTGCACACTCTGGTATCATATTGAAGCGTGAACGCGAGCTCTAAAGTGAAAGTATATAGGTGTTATTATTCTATTTTTAGCAACTCCCGCTATTTTTTGGGCAAGTATAATTCTTTGACGACTAATATTGCACTTTGTTCCGGAGGGAAGAAAAATAACGTTTTCACATTTACTTCACATACTTACCCAGGCCCGGATTCACCGGGGGGGCCGAGGGGGCCTTGGCCCCCCCCCCCAGCTGCCCTGGTTATACATTTTTTTCTAGGCTATAAAATCCATTGATTACATAATGTTTGAGCTGTCTAGAGGAAATCCCCATCGTTGGCCCCCATACTGAACCAACCGCATAACCACCTGACCAGCCAGACTCCTATTGTCTTATGGCCCCCTGCTGTTAATGTGTAGGTAATCCGAATCGGCAGTCATCCATGACTGAGTGATAAGCATGTGTTTAAGGTACTGTGTATGCAAATTGAATGACACGTTCACTGATTCACAGGCTATTGTCGAGTGATACCTAAGGATATCTCGTCTGCCGAGCGATCTTATGATTGAAGAAAAATAGGCAATTAAAAAAACTTTATATCAGTAAAACTATTCTAGACAGGTGATGTTTAGGAAATAGCATAAAAATCGATAAATATAAAATTAGCCACTAAAAACAACAACTAAGTTGGACATTAAAATGTAATTGCTATCGAAATATTTTCACTAGAGCCCAAAGAAATTATTGATTTAACAAATAACTTAAATCTAATCAACGAAATTTTAAATTCACTTTTCTCTACATCTATAAAATTTTAAATCCTGAATTAAAAGCGGGCAATTTAACTGCCAGGTTGATACACTTCCAGGTATGAAATATTACCGATTTTGTTTTGGAAAAAAATTTAAAAAGCTATTCTGCAGGGAAGATGCATACCTATCGCTAGCCATGTAAATTATACTTTATCAGAAATGGGTTGTGTTTCTAAATGTCATCAGCTATACTATTTTTACACAACTTGTAAGTATTATTTTAACGAAGCAGTTAAATTCTTCTTCTAACTCTCTCAATATATAAATAAAAAACATCATCATGTTCACTTTTCTTATTATTTACGAATAAAATAATAATAATTATTATAAAATATGTGTATTTTAGATTTATGAATATAATTAAGAAATGAAAGAATTTGAAAATTGTTAACTGCCATATTTTGGGACAATGTATGTGTAGATTATGATTACTAATTCAATTCAAATCCAGGTAATCAGTTATTGATCAATGTTACTGATAAGTCAATGAATACTAATGCACAGAATACACAATTTATGTGCAAAATAAAACTGATATTAAAGATTTTATATTAAATATCAACATCTATTGTTTGTTTTGTCACTGATTAAACACTTAGAAAAACCAAAATGTTTCAACTAAAACTAAAAATGTACAAAAAAATTTTTTAAAAAAAAATGACACACAAAAGGGGCCCACACCTACCCTATAACGTGCGTCTGAATTTTTTTCTGAGAATTTCTGTGTGAAAACTGCTTCCAGATCGACAATTTGACAGCCAATATCATTAAGGTCGAACCTATTCCCTTCCACATTTTTGACAAAATGATTATGTTTAACGTGAAAATTGATATTTTTTTCTCAGTCTTTGACAAAACTGTCTTTTACACTGATGAGTCAAAAACTAATGATCACAATTCACTTTTTGTGGGGGTTCAGGAAACCCTAATTAAATATTTTATGCCAGTTTGTGAATGAAAATACAAGATAAGCCCGTATTTCTTACCCGGAAGAAGTAATGCCCTTTCAGTAATATCAGTGCCCCCTCCCCCCCCCCCCCCCCCCCCCCCCCCCCCCAGCGCTTCCATCTCCCCCACCGTTATTTTTATTTTATTTATTTTTGATCGGGGCCTGTAAATGCAATTGTAATCAAATTTATACGATTGCACAGCAGTTATTCAATAACATGACTTTGCGCCGGTAAAAGATAACATTATATCGCTTAATGCTTAAGGCTCGGTCCCACTTGGCATTTTTTTTTTTTTTTTTTTGCCTCGGGGATGGGATGCATACGTACTCCCGATGGAAATAGCGTCGCGAGCCATGTGGAGTCATTGGGAGGCCTCGGGTGTACTGCAAAAAGAATTCATTGAAATTTTCCCGATGTGTTCTCGATGTTTTATCGGGAAAACAAGCCGGGGAAATATCCGCAGAGAAGCTCCGGTCAGCATTCACGGAGCTTACGCGATTTTTTTCCTCCGATGAATCCCCGATGCGTCTGTGATGTCTCGCCGAAGTATCAGGGGGCATTTGGGGATATTCGGCGGCCTTTCTGTGACACATTCCCGATCTTATGGTTGAATCTCATAATATTTGCACACACAAAAAAGCGCACCCAGAAATAAGTTTCTGTTTTGGCCAGTCTTAGACTGAGACGGTCAAAAAGGCCATTGGACATTGCTTAGGGCATCCCCTTAAACCCCCCAAAAGTCTTCTCTTGACTTTGTCGCTTAATTCCACCATCAAATTTTCATACTCTCAATAATCTTCCCCGAGACACGCAGGATGGTTCGCAAGATCCCCTAATCTACGGGGATATTCCCCCGATGATCTTACAAACTCAGTGAAACTCCGGGGCACCTTCGCCGATCATCGGAGGAGGTCCCCCGGTGCTTTTCCGAACATCGGGACTCAAGGCTATTGTGTCATAGCCGAAACAGCAGTGAATGTTCAACGGACCAATCCCGAAGCCTAATAATTGTCATTTTTCAACGGACTGCTCAGTCTTTTTTTGGCTCAAACATCGGGAGCCATCGGTAGAAAAAAAAATGTTTATTTCCACATCACCGATTTTTTTCCCAGTGGGACCTAGGCCTTCAAGTTTCAAAAATATATATCGGATTTAAAAACAAAAACAACAACAACAAAAACCTTCACTATTATCCCCAGATACCCTTCAGAATGCATCTCCATTACACTATTCCGGGCCTGCTTACCCGCTGCGGGAAGATCCCCCAAATACATAAAAATAATGATATATATGAGTTAGATATCTAAATTATTATTTTTTTATATTTATTGAAGTGATGTCAGAACATATATTAGAATCACTTTGTCGTGCCCCTCTGTTGCTCAGACCAGGACCTTTATATTAGAGTATATCTCCTGGTCAGACCATCTCTATGTCCAGGGACAATGTGCATCTTACTTACTTATTGAGTAGAAAACACTTGTTAATTACATACCTGACTACGATTTTGAAGGTTATGGGTTGGAACCCTGTCGGAGACAAGAATTTTCCTGACCTTTCCAAGCACAAAGTACTAGTCCAACCCAGGAACTAATGATAGGGATGGGTATAAATTGTAGGAACTTGATTCCAAATTGACATTTAAACTATCAAACTAAAAATGACTGGCTAGAGTATTGCTCACTTTCAATAACAGCTCTAGTCACTATTTCTATTTCTTATACAAATATGTATCAGTATTATAATGATTCGCATTATCATCGCATTATCATCCTTTTCCAAAAAAAATAAATAAATAATTAGATAATTAGAACTATAACTGAAGCTATCACTGAAGGTGATTAATACCTCTTTCTCAACTTTTGTTAAACATAGACAAATACCCAAACTTCCACAGGTAGAAAAGGGCCACAACTCTTGAAAGACTTCAGAAAAAGTAACTTGCCTTTCAGAGGTGATCGCCTTTCTGCCAGTAAATATCTGTGCAACCTATCATTGCTTTTAGCTGGAGGCTTCTGAAGATAAACAGGTATGCCACAAATGTGACAGGACAGGATAATGCCTGTGGACGTACCTTCATTAAGAGCCCCAGATTCACTTTGTGAGGTGGGGGTATAATGCACCTATCAATGTGGCACTCAAGAGGTTGGGGTGGCAGGAATAAACGGGGCTTATGACAGAAGACCGTTCCCAACAGAAAGGTATTTGACAGAATGATACCAAATCCAGGGAAATAGGAAATAGACTTTGACAAGTTAAAGTATGTAATATGGGGATTTTGAATATTTGCCAATGCTTAGGGTGGGGATATAGACGTCAAAGAAAACAAGAGCTGTCAGAGGACAGCACGCTCAACTATTCAAAATGCTTGTTGGTAAATCAAATGAAATCTATTTAAATTCTTGCCCTTCATAGTAATAGTAAAAAATGATATACCTTGATAGTCTGATACCCCTTAATATATTTATGATGTCTAAAATCAATCCCATGCCTAGTACTGAGACATAAGCACAATAACACTGTACATGCAAAACTTAAACCAAAAATCCAAGTAAGAAAAGGGCCATAATTTGCATCAGTCCAAAAGTTATCCTCCTGTTTTCTGATGCCATTGAAGACACACCTTAACTTTCTAGTCAATTCCACAAGCAATTTCTGAGATATAAGCTGGATAGTAGATTGAATGCAAAAATTTAACCATAATTCTAAGTTAAAAGGGGGTCACTTTAAATTATTCCCGTATTCCTTTCCCCTAAACATTTAAATTTAAAAACCTGCCTGGAAAAAAAAAATTTCTTGTAATATATTCCATAAAAAGTTATCTACCTTGATAAAATGATACTCCTAAACATATTAAAGATATTTCAAATCAATCCCATGCCTGGATACTGAGATATAAGCTTGAAAGTAACTTGCATGCAAAACTTTAACCAAAATTTCTATAATTGTAATATATTCCATCAAAAGTTGTCTACCATGAAAGTATGATACCCCTAAACGTATTAAAGATGTTTCAAATCAATCCCATGCCTGGATACTGAGATATTAGCATGAAAGTACCTGGCATGCAAAACTTTAACCAAAATTTCTAAGTTAAAAAGGGGCAATAATTTGTAACAAATTCTATCAAGAGTTATCTACCATGAAAGTATGATACCCCTAAACATATTAAAGATGTTTTAAATCAATTGCATGCTTGATACTGAGATATAAGCATGAGAGTATCTTGCATGCAAAACTTTAACCAAAATGTCTAAGTTAAAAAGGGGCCATAATTCATATTAAATTCAGTCAAGAGTTATCTACCTTGGTTGTCTGATGCCCCTGAACATATTTATAAACTTTCAAGTCAATACCATAAATGGTTATTGAGATATAAGGTTGATAGTAACTTGCACCCAAAACTTTAACCAAAAGCTGCAACGCCAACACTGACACCGACGCCAGGGTGACTACAATAGCTCTCATATTCTACGAATAGTCGAGCTAATAAAAAAAGTCAATTAACAGGACTCAAAAACTGGTAAATCCCTGTCCCGAATGTTACCCCAAAGGGAAGGACTGAAAGCAATTTCACGTGTATTTGTTTGTCGGAGGTCTGTACAGCTTTTCACTGGTTAAAAAGATTTGCGTATTCATTTCGAGGCTGTTTGCTGTCATGTTAATTCCCCCTGGTCAGCCTGACACTCCCCCCCCCCCCCCCCATCCCCAGGGAGCTGCAAAATGCTCTGTCCATTTTACAACACTATCAAGGGATAACTTGAAGAAAGGTTGAGCAAGACAGTATGCTTTATAATCATATCTTTATTCTGTATTCCATATACTCTACGCCCATCAAACAATGGGTATAAACACTTTCTGTACATGTAATGTCACAGTAAAATCATCAATTCATCATTCCCTTGTAAGATTAAACCGGTTTAGGTAATAAAAGTAACATTTAACAATCTTGTAAAATAGTGGTAAAATAAAGTCAAACATAACAAAAACAAGTTTTACCACATTATCCATGGACACCCAATACAGAGAATGGCCATAATAATGCTGTGGGAAATTAAACCTGAAAATTGGAAAAAAATCAAATATTCAAACACCATGCTGAGGCCTTCGGTTTTGTTTGAAGACAAAACATCCCTTGAGATCTCAACAAGTCAAAAATATGGAGAAAGAGATATACAGTGTAGATCCATTAATGCGCATTCAAATATGCATGTATTATGAATGAATAAATCACACGATTAAAGTTATGGACCCCACTTCTGAAACAGACCTTCCCAGTGTTAATAGATATCTTTAACCGAGACACATTTTGACAAACAGAGCAGACTTCCAGCATCTGTCTGATCAATGTCTCCTCTGTAGTTATGATTTTGAAGAGAAAAATGCACCGTTTAATATACCATGTGAAGTTCAATTACTGAATATTTATTAAATCAAAGAACTATACTCATATATGAATATTCATGAGGTGAAGGGTTAATTAGACTTCCAGATTTTTTAATAGCTCCATTAGGATGCCATGTGATCAAATGCTGACAAAGTCTACACAAAATAACTCACAGGCTTGTCTGTGATACCGCTGGTGAGCAGATGACCTTGACATTGACTCTTGCAATGCTGTGGGCTCTTGTGAAAGCCTTACCAACTGGAGCAGACCAAGATCAGCCTGTACATCTGTGCAGTATGATCATGGTCTGCTCTGTTTGCTATTTAGTCAATAAATTTTAAGCAAGCACCCCCAAAAACAACAGTCTGGTACAGTCTAAAATGAAGAAAGGGCAAGTCCAATTTAGAAATTAAGCATGGTAAGGGTTAACAATAGGTAAAGGCAGGGTTAGAATTTTCACATCACACATGGGAAAGGTCCATTTGTTGATTGTTATTACAAATGAATACAATTTAAACATGATCCAGCATAATGCAGTATTAAGTTACGGGTCCCTATGATAGAATCACAATGGATCTACACTGAAGTCTACCAGTAAAAACAAATTTAAGTATAGAATGATATGGTCCGTTTTCCAAAATTGTCCCTCATTATCTGACCTTTGGTCCTGATTATTGTTGGGTACTGTTATATGGCAACAAAATGCCCTTTGTTCTCAAAAATGCATATGCAAATATGTACTATCTCAGGCTAAAAATTTGAGTATCCTATTTGAACCCCAATTGAAACTAATATGGTATGATTTGAGTGTGTATGAAAATCATATTTGAGTGCCATTTGTATTTTCAAGAACACAGGGTCTGTATTTCACATTATGACATCAATCTGCATTAATTTTCTGGGGTGTCATGTCCGAAAACATGCACCACTTACACTAATGAAGTAGATATCAAATCTTATTAAAACTTATTCCCAACTGAAAAAACATTATTTTCTCTTTTGTTTTTAAATTTTTGATAAAGAAATTAAACTGAAATTTAATAAAACATGGAGTTTGAACTTCTTTAATTCCTTACAAATAAAACCGATTGAATCCATTAAAAAAAAAAAGTTTAATTTAAAATCACAACTCATATGTCAATATAATAATATCACAAATACATCCATGGAACATCTTTTGTTTCTATTGTTACCTGCATTATGTTGAAAAAGAATATATCAACTTTGACAAAATTTAAAATACTGATGGGATCAAATAAAACTTAACACTTTAAGACAAGTATTCTGTCAAGACAATAGAATCTGATTTCTTTCAAGCAAAACATGAACCAAATTCTAATTTTACCATGTAACAACATCAAAATCAATTTAAAATGCATAAATTCTGAGTATATAATAAGTAATGTTCTGGTATTGGGCATAAAAATGCACACAAAAAAACATGCATATTCAAAATGAATACTTCTATAAAAATGTATTTCAGATTTAAAATCAATCATTTTCCTCATCTTTAAATCGTCATGCCAGAAACTCTTTGTTTCTAAATAAATTACTCTTCTTGCTCAAAAAATGAACAAGAACACAAATAATTATGATTCATGATAAGAGAAAAAAAAAATGGAACAAATTTTGTCAACATTTTGTATTTAACAATGGAAACATGTTGATTTATCCTTGAATACATGAAGGCTGATCACAGGGGAAAAAAAATGTCATTTTTTTTTATGATTAAGATAAACATATTCATTTATCTCCATAAATACCTGAAGGCTGTCATTTGTGCTTAATAATAATAAAAAAAGATTCTTCATTCATAAGATCTAGTCGACCTGCTTAAGAATTGACCTAGATAACATTGCAAAATACAAGACTACAATTCCAGAAATGGTAAAAAATGTCAAGACCGCTGTTTGAAAAACAGGCACGTGTACATAGTGTATATATATATATCTATTTTTCTACCAGTTGAAATCTAGATCAACCTGCAATTTATTCTAACACACAGGCTGATAAGGATTTTACAAGTTCAGTATTTCTCAGTACAAATAACCCAGCTGTAACAGTCCCTGAAATATAACACTGTTCTTAGGCTTAACACTGTCTGCGTGAACATCATATTTTCAGAAAAAGGGTGAATTTGTCAGGATTTCTATTTGGTCAGCCATGTTTATTAACTAATACTAAGAATATACAGTATGTTTTTTGATGCAGTTTGAACAGATGGTATATCTCAGCAATTAAGGGTTTAAAAAAAAAAAAGAAGGATTACAACACATTTATGTCAGGAGGTTGACAACCTTACTTACCATTATCTAGGTAAGGCAAAAAAAAGTTCTGTTTCTGGTCGCCTGACCAACCCTCTTTTTTTAATGATCGACACTAAGTTTTTTTTACCTTTCTGCCTTTAACCCTTTCCCTCATATAGACTCATTTTGACGCACTCAATGGGTACCACATAAAGCCTGATCTGCAGAAAACCACAGTTAAACCTTACCAAATTTAATTATAAAGTCCTCATTTCCAGACCACTGAGAAGCAGTGAACAGCATAAAACCTGATCAGCCTGTGAGTTACTCGCAGGCTGATTAGGTTTTATGTTGTTCGCATAGGTCTTTTCATGGTTTCCTCTATGAGGGAAAGGGTTAAAAAAGTATTTCCCTTTTTTTTTAACCTTTTGTTTCATGTAAAAAAAAAAAAAAAAAAAATAAAATCCCAACTATCAACACTCTTTTTAATTTGCTGGAGACCAGAATTTGAATTTTTTTTTTTTTTTTTTTTTTCTAATACATAATACTGAGTAGGAACACATTTTACTATTCTTGTTTCATTTTTCATTTCATTTATTCTTAGTCAATACGGTTAATTTTCAAGCAGTGAAATTCCTCTCAAACTGGAATGATTCCAGTTATTAGACTGAATAATTCTAGAACCTATTCCTGAATATCAGAAAGCCTAAAATTAAATCAGTCTCGATACATAAAAACACGTATGTTGAGTGTCAGTTTATGCACTGCATACAACATTTAATTGGCTTGGACAGCAATTAAAATTATAATTTGAATAAAAACTACAAAAAACTTAATTCTCATGTATTGTGTGCACCCCTTCTCCAAAATCGAAATAGGAGTCCAAGAAATGTGCACTATACATGTGTGTTTACAGTATGTTGTTCTATGCTTCCCATCCTGGGCTTGATTGGAACCCTCTACAAACTGGAATTCTCTCTCTTGTCTTAAACAGAAGCTTTAACTAATCTCCAGTAACACTGCAGTATAATGTATAAGATAAAAACTAAAATTGTGACTAGAAAGTGCAAATCAGACAGATGCCTGCAGAAAAACCGTTACATCTTGTTTTTAAATGATTATATGAATAAATGAATGAATGCATGAATAAAGATGGCCACTTTCGCCAAATGCCATCAAATACAACCCTGACACCCCTACTAGCAAGATATCTATTGATGTCTGCTATGTTAATTACTTCAATATTTCGTAAAAAACAGAATAGTGAAATGTGTTCCTTACTTAATTATTACCTATATAAGTATTGTTGATTGAACCCGAGCCTGGGTTTTTGTGAACTTGTCTCTATTGACAACTGCACTCCTGATTCCTTCTTCCACTAGAAACTTGATTATTAATCATCACAACATTTAAAGCCCATATTGTACAATTTTACACAGTGCATATCAGATACCCACTTATCAATATGATAAGATTATGTCTTGTGTTTTTTACCTCTCCTTCTTCCTTTAAACCAGTGATTCTATGTATAATGTAGCCCCAAAATTGGCCAATGTCAGTGAAAATAGGTAGATGTACATGCTTCATAAATGATTGTCAAGAAATGATTGTGGACCACTTCATCAATAAAGACAGGCCAAATGCCCCTTGTCAGAATACAAATAAACATACGGTACACAATTCCAACTTAAAGCTATACACTTGAAACAATAGGGTCATGATAGCCAAATTTTCTCACCTGAGTACCACTGATTCTCATAAATATGCAATGATTTAAATGTCATTAAAACTGTAAGACTGTTCAAGATAACTACATAAATAAAGTTTTAAGGATATTGACGAAATGGAATCTTGCTTTTTTTTTCTTTTTTTTTTGATAATTCAAGGGCTATAACTCCTAACCTACAGGGTTGATATCAGTAATAATTGCAACTGACTTAGAAATACAAACATCATTGAAAATGATCGCTTAAGAAATGAAGATGCTGGAGCAAAAAACAAACTAATTGTGGGTGACAAATGCTATGTGCTCAGGTGAGCTTAAGACATACATGTCTACAACAAAAACCACAGTGCATTTATGAATACTATTTTGCACAAAAAGGCTTCAGATATTTATCATTCAGTTTCAATATCTCAGAATGAATTCTGCATACATTATATATGTATTTCCAGTCATGAAATTTTGTGAACCGTACACACAAATGCATAATGAATAAAACTTTTCCTTAAAAAAAGCTTCTCACTAAATATTACAAGGAAAGAATCCACATCTTTGACCAACAAATTTTTCTAAAATCTTCTGCTATTATTGATCATTCTTCAAAAAAAACTATAATATAAGTAACCTCTCAATTTATTTTCTAATTCTAAATACTTTCTAATAGGGATATGAGTGTCCCAAAAATGCATTTACAGATATGACAAAACACCTTAAGGGGCTGTGCATGTATTTTTGTGAAAAAAACTTGTAGAATATTTTTGTTTTGTAGAATTTAAATGATAAAAACCTCTTTAAAAAACAGCTTTTTTTCTTTGGCTATTTAAAATATGATAAGAACTACTTATAATTTATATGAAAATGTTGACTCATAGATGAATATATGTAAAATGAATGAAGCATATAATTAAAATTTCATCAATCAAAAACATATTTCACAACTGTGCTTCTAACAACCAAATTTGCACAAAAACAAGAAAAGCTGAGGTATAGTGCTTGTGCGAAATGTTCTCAAATATGTAAACTTGACACAGTCGGGTATTTGAATTGCACTTAAAATGGTGAATATTAACCCTTTTCCTCATGAATATTTATGTAATGAATTACGAGTTGATAATATTAATATACTCAAATTTAAACGGTATATGATCAAAATAATGACATTTTCTTTGCCATGCAGTCTGTGTAGAATCGAAGAAAACAGAGGAGACCCTGATCAGACTGCTCCTGGAAAAAGTGTTTGCCAGATGTCATAACAGGTCTTTATGAGGTAATGGGTTAAAAGTGCCCTATAAGACATAAAAAAAAAACAACCCAAAAAACCCACATGATATGAATAACCTGGATATTTTCCCTAAGGTCCAATCAAACTTTTGACCAAATTGTGATATACTGTAAAATTGGTTTCAATTTCAATCCACTTTAAATAAAAAAATATTGCCTTTCAATCTCGTCTTATAAATGAGGACATAACAAATTATTAAAAGTCACATTGGCAAATCCTCCTTTTTTGACCTTTGAAAGACCTTTAACATAAAGTTATTAGATCTCCAGTCTGTTCTCAGAGCATACTGACACTCTATGGTTAGTTTACATAAAAACAAAAGCCATCACTACCATTGAGTGTGAGTAATACCTTGATTATGCCACTTGTCCTAAGTACACATGTACCACACTATCAATTCTAATTCTCTATTTTTGGTAACAGTGAATTTGACCTGAACTATCCTATAGACAATTCCAAGCTATCATGTACCACACTAAAGAGTAATATGGGGTCTTGCTGACCTATATGTTCTTCCTGGTAACTGTGTAAGCAATATATATTATGTGCCATATCAAATGCATCAAACTTTAAAAAATTATGAGCCACTCTGAGAAAAAATGAACCAATGGCATAACTGACATACAGCAGCTTAAACCCTGACCATCTCAAGTTTCACAAGAATGTCATTAAATGAACATAAAACCTTAAAGATAAGACCTAGGGGATGAGACAAGATGGTATCAATGTGACATGCTTGATTAAGGTATAGCCAAAAATCGGGCAGGCGACCAAAAATGTTAACTACATAATTACACACAACCTACTTGGAATATAATGCTGTACAATTTCACACATCACAAATCCACAGATACGAAAGAGAAAGCCTGGGCAACATGACCTTGGAAGGGTCTCCACTTCCCATTTCAACCCTTGACTCCTAGACACCCCCCTGGAATGTACTAGCTGTGAGGTAAGTAATGCATCCCAGCCTAAACAGACTGAGACTGTCATACGTACAACAATAGATAGATAAACCCTGTCAAGCCCTATTTGGTCGAAATAAAAACATAGGCACTATTACTGTTGACATTAAAGGTAATCCATCCATCAATTTTGATCATGATCCATCAAATGATTTTGGGAATTTTATAGTACTGGTAAATGCAAGCATTAAAACACTTAGAGCAAATTAGCCTATAACTCAAAATCATGCAATGGATGTTTTATCTGCAAATGAAGTCTTTTTAATCATTTGAATGACCATGATTATAATTTAATGATGGAATACCTTAAGACTCAATTTAATTCCCAAATACCATATCTTTTATAAGTAAAAGCAGTCACCTCTGAATATCAGCCAACCTGTTAAAAAATGCCAGTAACCTGACTCCAAGTACTAAATTTATGAAGAATCTAACCTCTGCATAACAGCCAACCTGTGAACAAAGGCCTGTGACTGATTCCCTGTATTGAGTTTATATAGAATTTAACCTCTGAACAACAACAAACTTGTTCACAAATTCCAAGCACTTTTTTTTTAAAGAAAATTGAACCTCTGAATAACAGCACACTGAACAACATATCCTCAGCACTGAATCTAGGGAGAATTGAACCCAATTTCAGTTTCCCTTGAGTGGCCTTTGTTCAAAATATTTAAGCCTCTTTATTGATATACTGATGTTATAATCTTGTAGAAATTCAACATGTAAAAGATAAAAACAAAATCTGTTGAAAATCTTTGTAGAAGTGGACAGTAGAAGCTTTCAACAGTGTGTCATGAACATTTATTCAGTGTAGATTTGAAAGTGAATTTTGAAGCAGCATGATAGAGTTTACCAACAAAGGTGTTCTTTGGAACACGCATGTCACCTGCTGAAGCTTAAAAAAGTGATCCCTATGTGTCACCTCTGCTTACAGCAGGTGACACAAAAAGCACTATTGAAAATATAATACATAAAAGTTTGTAAGATATTGCTAAAATCAAATTAAAAAAAGTTAATTTTACATGAAAATAAACTAAGAATTTCATTTTAACAAGGTGATAAAGTTATTGGCTTAAATTCAACAAAACTTAACTCTAAGTAATTCTTAAATACTTAGGGATGATTTTCTTCGTTCATTTCATTTCATAACAAAATTTGATGGCCATTAAGGTAACTATTCACCTCATCTTAGTTATTTACTGAAATATTTCATAAAAAAAGAAAGGGGGGGGGGGGGGGGGGGGCATACATGCCATATTTTCAGTATGTCTCCCAGGGAGATTTTGAAATTTTCACAGGGAGATTTGGGGTCCAGCCAGGGAGATTTTACGACATATATCGAAGAGACGTTCTCCATATTTACCTCACGTATTAAAATCACAGTGTTCATTAAATTCATTTACAGTTTATATTATATACTGTTTATTGCATTTAATGAAAATACCATAAGAAATTTATATGTAAAAAAAATATGAAATTTATTAATAAATCTAATTCAAATAGAAACTTAACTTTCCACAAGCACTGTTTTACATTAAATGCAACACTAACTTGTAACAAATTGGAGAACATGCCATTTACATCAAACACATTTAAATTGATACAGTATCTTTGATTTATTGAATGATTTCTGATCATAAGGTTTTAATTAATGGGGATGAATAAAGATAAAAAGTTAGAGCATATTTAATAATACTTTCACCTTCCGTCTGTGTATTCTTTTTTTCTGAATTAAATTGCTTTTAGTTAAATTATTATTTAGCTTAAAATATTTATCGTGTACGGTATGGTGGTATGAAGTGATTACCCAACTCTTCCGATCATGACATCTCATTATAGTAAATTACTCAGCAGACGATATCCCTTGTTTATCAAGTCATTTTCGGTGTGAAAATTGCAATTCATTTGCAATTTATCGCTAGCTGAGGTGTACTTTCTATGATGTGTCAATATGATGAGTTTTGTTAAGATTTAAATGATTGGTAAACAGTTGATCTAATTATCATTTATTGTTTACACTTCCGGTAAGTAAGGATTAGCTATTCTCCGGGACCTTTTTTATCCATGATAAGATTCATATACGTCTTTATTAGTGTACCATCCTAACCTTACTCATTCTAGCTTTAGTATTGCCTTGATAGCTGCTAATTACCCGACGATAATTGTTTCAACTGATAGAGTGTCCAATCTGATACCTGTCTGAATTATGCAATTTGATTGGATAAGGACGATCACACATTGCTTGTGACTGTGTACAGCACACTGGTCAGGATTGATACTAACACATGTTCTTACGTAATCTTCCTAATGCTGTATCATAGCTCGGTAATAAAATGGATTATACTGAGTTCAAAGGGAAACCAGTTTGATTTAAGTCAGACCGGGAGATTTTCACCTCCCGGCGGGAGATCGGGAGACAAGTCGAAATCCCGGGAGATTTAATCTCCCGCCGGGAGATATGGCATGTATGGGGGGGGGGTGCCTTTTTTAAGAAATAACCCATTACTTCATACAGACTTATCTTGACACATTGGCAAACAGAGCTGACTCATATCAGACAGCTCCTAAATGAAGCGGTCTGATAAGGATCTCCTCAGTTTGCTTATACAATACTGTAGCTGAAATTTCTGTGGCACAGAAAAATCCATTAATCATATGCAATTTTAAGTTCAGTCAAATAATATTCATCAAGTTTATACATGAATATTCATGAGGTCAAGGGTTAAGTATTACAAAGAGTTAAATATTGTTTGCTGAATTGGAGCCACTATAACTATTGTCAAAATAAAAAATACAAAAAACTCTGTAACAGATAATAACTTCTTCAGCAAAATAGCACAACAAAATAGCAATATTAAAACAAGACCAGAAAATAACTTCTAAGCTGTCAATGTAAATATCTCAATGTAAAAAAAATAAATAAATGTCTTTCACATGTATTCACAATTCTTGGTTTAAAACATTATAGAAATTGTATTAACAATGAAAAAAATTGTTAAAGAAGTGAAAAACAGTTATTTTTTATTAAAAACAAAATGAAATTTGAGAGGCCTTTAAGTCAGACTATGATTTCTTGGTGCAACACAGACCTGAAGAAATCTTCACTTATATAATAAGGTCAACATTTAGAAAACTTAGACAGTGGAGGGACAAACTTAGACAGTGGAGGGACAATCTGACAACAAGGATTTTTTTCCCCTCAAATCAAGTTAATTTATTCACCTAAAAACTAAATCTAAAAATACTACCAAGGCTTTTAGATTAAAATCTCCCACAATGCACTTTGTTACATGATTAAACACATGAATACCTCCCATAGAAATGTCTGACAGAACTAATCTTGCTTCATTCACAACTTTACAAGACTAACTGCCAATGTGTAAATTTTCTTGAAGTCCATCAAAATATTTGGAAAGAATTGCACATATGAGATTTTTTGCCTGCAGAAATAAAACCTGCTAAATGGAATCATTTTTTACTAAATCTTCTCTACATTCTAAGATTAATATAAGAACTGATATGATTTTGCTTTTGATGTCATGACCTTAAATTGATGGAAAGTGGGGAAAAAATGCGAAATAATTCTGCAAATACCTAATTATGATTGATATACATAGTGAAAATGCACAATTTTTATTTTCTGGAAACGATGCTTTGTAAAAAGAAACATGATTCACAGTCAACATGAACCAAGGGCTTATTGCGAAACTGTTCTATCTCCTTTATTTCTTTATGTGTTTAGAATAGTTTTCCAGTCAGCTCTCAGGCTGAACTCTTTGGAATTAGCAAAATAAATCTTACACAATAAAATGAGGTATATCATTGATAAGGATTCTGTTTTGATTTCAAAAGTGCTTATTTGATTTTTTTTTCAAAAAGTGGTCTTAAATTTTCACTACAAGCGACATATAAATTCTTTGACAATCAGGTAGATAATCTTCCTGGGTTTACCAACAATAGAAAAGGCTGTCAGTCTGAGATGCATGTCAACAACCTAGCTATTCAACTCTTACATGTAGTAATATGGTATACTAATTCAAACCAAGATCAGACTACATATTTAACTGTTTTACCTTCTATCCCCAATTCAACCAATCTTATTTAGCATTAACCCTTTAACTACAAAATCCTCATTTCCAGACCACTGAGGAGCAGCGAACAACATAAAACCTGATCAGCCTGCGAGTTACTCGCAGGCTGATCTGGTTTTATGTTGTTCGCATAGGTCTTTTCATGGTTTCCTCTGTGAGGGAAAGGGTTAAGTAATACTGTTGTGATAGTCATTAGTTAACAGCCTGTCCTTAGTGACTCCCTGTCTTTCCTCACCCTATCTAATCTCCTATATTTTGAAACTGTATATAGGGACTCCTTGTCCAATGTGTTTAGTGACCATGAAATCTGACCCCCAAACTCTGTAACACAACCATATATTAATAGAACAGTTTAAATCCTTATGTGGTGAAAATCCCAAAACATTAGTCTGTGTATAGTGACTCCCTGTGTTCAGTGACCCTTTTTATTTTCTCCCTTTGATGGCCACTGTAGACAGTCTTTACTGTACATAAATACTACATGATGTATTTCATCATTCTTGCTTCAATTGTGAAAACTCTCATGTATTTCATTTCTTTTGGTATTTAAAGTTTATACATCAAATAAATCACTTATTTGAATATTTTGTAACACTAAGTGACCAACTAGACTGTAGCAAAAAAATTAAATACTACTGCTGAGACAATTAATTCCAATGCAACAAGACAAAATAAAAAAGGTGGAACGAATTCCTACTTCATTTTTGGATTTAAAGTACTGTATTAACGTTAGATATTGTTGGCAGAATTTAATCCTTATCAAAAAAATAGTACAGAGTTTTGACCAGCATAAAACCGCCCCCTGAGTGCAGGCTGATTTGGTTTTATACTGGTTACAACAGTCATTTTTTAAAATCCTCTCCTACGAGAAACAATAGCCTGTATAATATTGTTTGAAATATGGTACACTTTTTTTACCATAAACTTTATCTTGAGACAAACTGACAATTCTTTAGAATAGAAAACCTCCGCTACGTGTTACATTTGGTTTAATACTTACACTCAAAAACTTAACAAATAAAAATACAACAACATAACAATACAAATATTGATAACATAATCACCAGCACTAGTGGTCCAACGTCTCCACAATAAAATTAATCATAGACAACTACATGCATAATATATTAATCTAAGGAATTTACATTTTTCATTTTCCCACCAAATTTTGTCGAAAGAGCACTGACAACTTGTCACTGATCATTTTTATCAACTGAAGGCAGGCAGACAAACTGACTGGCAGACAAGAAAAACAACAACAAAAAACTACAAATCTGAAGATACATAAACAAGAGCTGTCAGAGGACAGCACGCTCGACTATTCAAAATGCTTGTTGGTAAATCAAATTAAATCTATTTCAATTCTTGCCCTTCACATACCCTGTACATAATAATAGTCAAAAATTATATACCTTGATAGTCTGATACCCCTTAATATTTTTATGATGTCTAAAATCAATCCCATGCCTAGTTACTGAGACATAAGCACAATAACACTGTGCATGCAAAACTTTAACCAAGAATCCAAGTTAGAGAAGGGTCATAATTTGTATAAAATTCAGTCCAAAAGTTATCCTCCTTAGTTTTCTGATGCCCCTGAAGACACTCCTTAACTTTCTAGTCAATTCCACAAGCAATTTCTGAGATATAAGCTGGATAGTTGCTTGAATGCAAAAATTTAACCAAAATTCTAAGTTAAAAGGGGGTCATCATTTTTAATATATTCCATCAAGTGTTATCTTCTTTTATAGTATGATACCCCTAAACATATTAAAGATGATTCAAATCAATCCCATGCCTGGACTCTGAGATATAAGCATGAATGTACCTTGCATGCAAAACTTTAACCAAAATTTCTAAGTTTAAAAAGGGGCCATAACTTGTAATATATTCCATCAAAAGTTATCTACCTTGATAGTATGATACTCCTAAACATATTAAAGATGATTCAAATCAATCTCATGCCTGGATACTGAGATATTAGCATGAAAGTAACTTGCATGCAAAACTTTAACCAAAATTTCTAAGTTAAAAAGGGCAATAATGTAACATATTCCATCAAGAGTTATCTACCATGAAAGTATGATACTCCTAAACATATTAAAGATGTTTCAAATCAATCCAATGCCTGGATACTGAGATATTAGCATGAAAGTACCTGGCATGCAAAACTTTAACCAAAATTTCTAAGTTAAAAAGGGGCCATAATTTGTAATATATTCCATCAAGAGTTAGCTACTTTGGTTGTCTGATGCCCCTAAACATATTCATAAACTTTCAAGTCAATACCATGAATATTTATTGAGATACAAACTAAATAGTAGCTTGCACTCAAAACTTTAACCAAATTTTCTATTGCATGCAAAATTTTAACCAAAATTTCTAAGTTAAAAAGGGGCCATAATTCATATTAAATTCAGTCAAGAGTTATCTACCTTGGTTGTCTGATGCCCCTGAACATATTTATAAACTTTCAAGTCAATACCATAATTGTTATTGAGATATAAGGTTGATAGTAACTTGCACGCAAAACTTTAACCAAAAGCTGCAACGCCAACGCCGACGCCAGGGTGACTATAATAGCTCTCATATTCTACGAATAGTCGAGCTAAAAATGATGTTAAATGTGCCCTTAAGTTAAAGAGGTTTTATAAGTGATGATAAAAAAACAAATATGTAGGTTCAAGTTTAAAAACAGACCTGTTAATGATGTCTCAAAATAACAATAACATTCAAGGCAATACAATTTAAAGTATGCTGGAGAGGATATACACTTCAAAATTCTAATATATCTAATATTTTTCTTGTTCTTTTACAATTATGCTGCTCAAAATTAAAACTAATATAGGTTGAATGTTAATGCTGCAATTGGTTTTAAATGACAATGATCAGTATGAAGCCAGAAAAATAACCTTAACAAAAATGTATAAAGACTGTTGACTTTATCATATAAAGTACATCAGTTGAATTTAATAAAGACAAAAATTCTCTGCTGCTTTGGTTTCAGTCCTGTACATAGTAATACATTTATCAGATACACTTGAGCATACAATAAGCGTGATGCTACCATACGATTTTAACGATAAAACTAGAGCGACAAGTATCATCTCTAAATACTGACAAAAACTAAGTGCCCTGTGAATGGTTCTTCTGTTATCACAGATACAACAGCTCAACTTTCGTAGTTCACACAGCAGTCCCAACTAAACAAGTAACTGGTGTTGCACGCAACACACGAGTCCCCTACCGATGAGGTGCATAATTTTGGTCTGAGAAAAAAAAACAAAGTGACATGCAGAATCTCCATACTGCCATCTATTCATATACTAAGTTTCATAATATTTTCTTAAACAATTTTTAAGTTATCAAAGGATCCAGATTTCCTGACATCCAGATGGACAGACACACAGACAAAGGGCAAACCTATAGTCCCCTCTGGTGTAAACACCGGAAGTGGACTAATAAAAGCCAGATATGAAATAGGGACCGATAGAAGTTGTGGACTTTTCAAGGCCACTTATGAGATTGCAGGCCTTTTTAAGCATGTATGAACCATGACTCTCTGGAAAACACTGCAGCTGAGCTGGGTTGTCCTTCAAATATACCAAGTGTCCCTTGCTAAATTGCATGTGCACAAGGTACAACGCACATTGCACCATTGATCAATATGTAGATCTGTAAAAATAAAATCACAGTTATGCCTTCTGCTACATCAGTTTCTACCATTTTATCAAAGTAACAACATTTATCCATGACTAAAACTGATTGATTTCAGCCTGAGGCTAAAGAAACAGTCAATCACTGGGAAGGAAAATTAGGTGTTTTAGAGTTATTCCCCTTGGATAGCTCTCCTGATGTAGAATTATTTTCCTTGAACAACTCTCCTGATGTAGTTACCTCCCTTGGAGAACTCTCCTAATGAAGAATTATTCCCCTTGGACAGCTCTCCTGACGCCTGATGTCAGGTTCTCTCCTCCTCCCCCACATCTTTGCCATTTTCATCACCGACGCTGGCACTGATCTTGGTGTAACTGTTAAGATCCCTAAGGTTGGAATTGATCTGAAAATAATGCATAAATGTTCATCTTTTTGTAAAGGGAGTAGCACTCTGGCAAAACTTAGAACTATCACTAAAGGTGTGTTACACACCCATGTCCCACCTTGTTTTCATGTAATGTGAATGGGCATGAGGGGTTAGCTCCCTTACTACTGTAATGATTTGTATAATTATCATTGTTACATATTAAAATATCCTAAGCAAACCCTTACTAAACAGAGATAGGAAACTCCTGTAAAAGCCAGTGGAAAATAATGTGTAGACACACATCAGATTTTGCAAACTCTAAAACTAGAGCTATCATCGAAGGTGACAAATACCATCAGCAACCCTGACCATACTGCCCTTGACCCAAGAATAAAAAAAAAAAAAAGTAACTAGTGTTGCACGGAACACATGAGTCTCCTACAGGTGAGGTGCATAATTTTTCTGTTACCATAGGGAACAAGAATTTTGGTCCAAAAAAACAAAAACAAACTAGAAATGTGTCCAGAGGACACAGATGCCCCCACCTGTTGCATTTTCCATAACAAAGGCCAACACCCAGAAGCGCAAGTCATGTTCTGAGTAATATATATATATGAAGTTTAAAGTCTGTAGCACATATACCTTCAAAGATACCTGTGTCACAGTTTTGGGATGGACGGACGGACAAAGGCAAATATATATGCCTCACTTTTTGGTGTGTGTAGGGGGGGCATAAAAATAACAAGAGGGCCATGATGGTCCTCTATCGCTCACCTGAGTACCACTGCTCTGAAGGAGCAATCTTGGTAGAGGTTTACCCATAGAACATCCAAGTTTTGGAACAGAAGTCTTTTAAAGTTTTCACTATGTACATTAAAGGCAAATTTAGCCCCTGGCGGCCATGTTTTTCTATAGATCAGAATAATTTTAGCAATCTTGGTAGATGGTTACCCAAGGAAGATCTGTACTAAAACATTTTGAAATCTGCCAGTAGTATTGAAAGAGATGATTTTTGAAGTTTTCATAATTTTTTAGACGGCGATTAGCCGTCTTATGCTGGAAATCGAAATCAGGCCTTGCTAATTTGCATATTTTCCACAACATTTTTAACTGTACCTCTCCGCGCTTAGTGCGGATCCGTGCAATGCGATTCTGCACTAACGAATACGAGTGGAATATGTTACACAGGCGTTTAAATCATAACCGTAACCGCATTTAGCGTGTTACTGTTTGTTAACATGTTTTCTTTTGCCATTATTTTGCACTGGAAGCATCAATTTTAAGCGTGAAAAAAATATACGTGACATTTCTTAACCAGAACAGCAACCCATCTTACGTACATGAAGATCTACTCCTGTAACAAGAAAAAGTAGTGCTCCGTATGTATGTAATTGACCTAAAGAAGTCCACACAATATTTTGCATGATGGCGAGTTAGGTTCCTCCCAGGGCATTTCTTAACTTTGAAATAGATAGGCAAACATTCTAGTATCTTAAATAATCAAATACCTGGTCAATTTCTACACATACAAAACAACAGATAGAATTCGCTAGTACAAGAGAAAGAGAATGACCTACTAAGGTATGCAGCTCTTTATGAATGAAAGGTTCATGACCTTTACTCCGGATTATTATGTTACAAACAGTACCTCTGTAGCAACAGCGGTGGAGTTTTTGTCGTCATGTGACTGCTTCAATAACTTCAGAAACGCTGGGTTTAGAATGTTAATCCCGTCGCCGTCTCTCAGCGCACTGTGCGCTTTGATTTCTTTCCGTTGCAATGGCAACCCAGAGTTCTACATGGATCAAGTTTATTTTAGTAACTTTTGTGAAGGTTCACCAAAAGATCATCCCTTTCAAGTGTAATTAAATTTTGTCCAGCAGTTTCAGAGATGTTGTTTAAAGTTTTCACTATATGCATATAAGGCAAATTTAGCCCCTGGCCGCCATATTTTTCTATGGATCAGAATAATTTTAGCAATCTTGGTAGATGGTTACCCAAGGAATATCTGTACAAAAACATCTTGAAATCTGGCAAGTAGTTTTGAAGGAGATGATTTTTAAAGTTTTCATACTTTTTTTCTTTCTGTTGCCATGGCAGCCAAAGTTCTCCATGGA
The DNA here is from genome assembly GCA_021229015.1 of Solen grandis. Classification (NCBI taxonomy): domain Eukaryota; kingdom Metazoa; phylum Mollusca; class Bivalvia; order Adapedonta; family Solenidae; genus Solen; species Solen grandis. Next base: position 20,330,508 of record CM037788.1, read on the forward strand.
TCAAGTTTATTTTAGCAACTTTTGTGAAGGTTCACCCAAGGATCATCCCTGCCAAGTTTAATCAAATTCTGTCCTGCAATTTCAGAGGAGATGTTGTTTAAAGCAAATTGTTGATGACACGCGACAGATGACGGACGCAGGGTGATCCTAATAGCTCACCTTGAGCATGTTGTGCTCAAGTGAGCTAAAAATACCCAGGTGCACAAGTTCATGTCATGAATAATACATTCATGAAGTTCCAAGTCTGTAGTACAATTACTTTCAGAGTTACATGCGTCACAAGTGTAAAATTCCATATTTTAAAAGATAAAGGCCCATAACTCTGTCAACTTTAACGAAGGTCTGATAAAAATACTCAGGTGAACAAGTTCATCTCCTGAATAATATATCCATGAAGTTTTATGTCTGTAGTACAAAAAAATTGAAAAAAAAGTAACGTGTGTCACAAGCATAAAATTCCATTTTTTTTCAAAAACAAAGGCCCCAAAACAACTGTCAACTTCAACGGAGGTTCGATAAAAATACTCATGTGCGCAAGATCATGTCATGAATAATATATCAATTAAGTATCAAGTCTGTTGTACAAATACTTTAGGAGTTATGCGTGTCACAAAGTTTCGGGACGGACGGATGTACGTACAGACATACAGATGGACAGACTAAGGCAAATCTATATGCCCCGCACCCCGCCCCATTTTTGGTGGAGGCATAAAAAATGATGTGCAGAACCTCCATACTGCCATATATTCATATACTACGTGTTATAATATTATCTTAAATGGTTAAGTTATTGCAAGATCCAGATATCCAGACAGACAGACAAAAGGACAGACAAAGGGAGGGCAAACCTATAGTTCTCTCCTGTGTAAACACCTGTAGGGGAATAAACAATATATATTTTAATTACTCAACAAAAAAAAAAAGATTTTTTTTGAGAAACTGGATGGGATTGCAAGAGCAAGACAATACAATTGATTCCTTTGGAAGAAGTCTTGTGACCGACATATGTAGCAGTATACCTCTTCCAGGATCTTAATGTTGGCCCTCAGGACATTCTGCATGTGCTGGAGGGTGGACTGATGAACTGTAGACTGCAAACTCACCATGTTCCCATAGGCCTGGTACCTGCAACATGAGTGTACCCGCAAAATGATTTTGACACTATAACAATGGAGTAGAAATTGACAATAAAAATAACCTCTTAAAATGTACAGTTAATATAGACACCATGGTCCAGTGATAAAATACAGGACCGCATATACAAAGGTTAGGGGCACGAATCTTTCATGACCTTCCCAGGTGCAAAGTATTGGTCCAACTAGGGACCTTCAAGAATAAATTGTTAAAAATTGAAAGTTTGAAAATTTTAGAGGTTTTCCCCTGTACACTAATGATAATAAAAATAATCTATGTTTCACCTTTTAGGTCATAAAGACTCATTTTGAGGCCTTGGCAAACAGAGCAGACCCAGATCAGACTGCTCTTTCCTGGTATGGGTTCCCTCTGTTTACTTATGAACTATAATAGCACAGGTTCTACACAGTCTGTATTGCAAAAGATATTTATCCATTGCTTCATGTACCATTTAATGTTCATTAAATCAATGTTCATCAAGTCATAAATTTGTACACAGATATTCAGGAGATATAGGGTTAATGTCCAGAGTGTACATACAATCGACTCATAAGTAGATCCATAAAGTCAAAAATTAAAGTGAGTGAATACCGTAAAATCATTATTTTTCAATGACATTAAATATCCTGGAATTAAATAAAGTATATTTTGTGGTAACATATATTTGTGAAAGCATGAGGTCTTCTTAATGCACAATTTGCATGGGGATCAGCTGTCCATAAAAACAATGAAAATAAATTCATGATAATACAGTACTAAGATGGATGTATGATGATCAATACATACTGTGTATCAAACTTCATGGAGGGGGTCCAGATCCCTTTGGACTCCAGTTTGGCCTCCAGGTCCAGTATCTTGTAGGTGAGACCCACCGAGGTGATAAGGAGGAATAAAACTCTGCAACAGGCAAACACACAGCTTCACTCACGCAGTTTTTAACTTTCATATACAGTGTAGATCAGTTAGGGGAGCAATGGTTTAGTGGTAGGGTGTAATTATACTGGATTGAAAGGTCCTGAGTTGAAGTCCCGCAAAGGATACTGCTAATTTCCTGCAATGTTTCCCTCAACCCAGGTATGAATGGTAACCTGAGAGGTTGGTACCATAATGTGGGCTGCAATAAGTGGAATGGAGTAAAAGACTCCCCAGGGAGATTGATAGATGGATACTAGAAGCCTGATGACCAGGGGTAAAAGCTACAAGGTTGAAGAACATGCCCACGGCATGAAACTTAGACTACGAAATGCTTTTACTATTAGATCCATTGTAACATGCTCTTTTCAACTTTCCACTTTATTTCTACATCAATTACAATTAAAGTTTTCACAACTTATATAAATCACCCTTAACTGCTCTGATGACAGCATATGTTGTCTTGATTATGAGAGGAAAGAGGAGAAAACCCAAGTGTTTGGACAGGCCACCATGTACCCTGTAACATAGGATTATTTGACCAAAACACAATCTTGATTGCATCTGTAAGATGAGAAGTGTGTTACAAGTATGCTTCCCAAGTGTTACCACATAAGACGCCGTCGTCAAATGCCCACGGCCGATTGACAGATCATCTAAAGGCCATGGGATTTTACGGCTGGATTTTGTCATCTCAGAATGTGTCAAATTACGCCATTTCATTAGTCAAATCACATTTTTGAAACTAATCATAGAAACCATTTAAATACAGCTGCCGGATGCAGCCATCTTTTTATTGTATACATGACATTCAAGCCTACATGCCAAAAAGTATTGCATTTGTAAGGTGCATTTTAATTGGTAGATAATTTAATCAATAACTACTGTAAAACATGGGTTTACTTGCCTATATCCTATGGTATGATGTCAGTATATCTAATGACCATCCTTTGAGTATGAAACTCAAACTTAGCTACAGAATTATTTTTTTTTGAGAACTTGAGACCAGATCTCTCATATCAGCTAAGATGTGAATTGCGATCTCATAGCAAAATTATAACAGCAGTGAAAATTCAACATATCAAACTTGACAATAATTTCAATCTCTAATCATATTAGACAAACAAACAGAAGCTTTTCCAATATGTTTAGATTCTGCTGGTAGTCATTTTATTTCTACTTCCCAAGCACCTTATTCCATAAGAAAGCTTCATTTTATTACGCAGTGTATAATCAAATTTCAAAGTTTTACAACTTGTAATATCAAATTACCAAGTTTATAGGCTGTAAATGAAGGAAATATTTATTTTGAAATGAATGACTGAAAACTAGATCTGGGTGTAGTCCTGAACAATCCAAAACAAAGAATCTCAGAAAAAACTAGAGCTATCACTGAATGTGATTAATGCCCCCATATCCTGCACTGTCTTCATGTAAAGTGAGTATAGGAGGTACATGATCTGATGTAACGTGACAGGACCTGACATGACATGCTACACTTCTGTAGGGGCATAAATAATATGTTTGGTTGTTTGTTTGTTTATTGGGTTTAACGTCCCATCGACAGTATTTCAGTCATTTGGTGATGATGTCTACTTGAGACAGATATAGTGCTGCCACACTGCAGTATCATGCTGTAGACATGTGGCATGATACCACACCCAGTCACATTATCCTGACACCGGGCCAACCAGTCCTGGAACTACCCTTATATGCTGAGCGCCAGTCAAGGGAGCTATAACAGTACCATTTTTTATGACTAAGGTTTGTCGCAGCCCACGACCTCCTGCTCCCAAGGCTGACACTCTAACCACTCGGCCACCGGGGCAGATATAACTTATATGACTAAGGCTGTATATTTAAAACATTGTTTGTTAAGATAATGTGCAGGTACTTTTAAGATACAGTAACAGGTGCCTGGATAGCGAAGTGGTAACATACTTTATTATTCACCAATTTAGTCCCAGGTTCGATTCTCTGTCACATACATGTGCATGCATGAAAATCCAAATATATGAAAATCCAAATATATATTGAAAATATAGACCAGACTATAAATACCAAAGAGAATTTCTAAAAACTCCAGTGACCTTGACCTTTCAAGAATGCATATGTTGATGTGTGCAACACATTTATGTGTTATAACAAACACTTTCGTAAAGCTTTATGAAAATCCATCCATTAATATGGATGGTATAGAGTGGACACGAAGATGTAGCCTATGAACACCAAAGATAATTTCCAACAACTCCTGTGACCTTGACCTTTCATGGGTTCATCTGGTTGATGCATGCAACACACCCTTGGGTTATGAGGAATACTTCTGTGAAGTTTTATTGAATCCCATACATAAATGTCCAAGTTATGGAGCGGACACGAGAGACGGACAGATGGACAGAAGGATGCATGCAAACCAAATGTCCCCAACCATATTCACTGATGGGGACTAATAACAGTCACCTCCAGATAAAGGCCAATCTTCAGTTTCCTTTGAGTGGCCTTTGTTTAGAGGTTTTCATGTATTTAACTATTCTTTATGGAATTATTTACATAGCACTAAGTAAGGTGTGTAGATTTGGATCAAGGAGGGTTTAGAAGAAGCTGGTAAACAATTTTAACTCCCAGCATGCCACAGTAGATCAATATGCCTCAAATGGGGAAAATCACTCAGAGACCATTTCAAATTTCTTTAAATGTTTTAACATTTACTGGGCTCAATTCTAATTGGGGAATTGTTCTTATTTCATCAGAAAATCAATTAGCTAACACTAATAGGGTAATTAGGAATCATACTTACAGTATTGTACAAATAGCTAAGAGTAAATTGGTCCTTGGTATTCTGAAAAGAGATTCAAACATCGGTTAAAATACAGTAAGATCCAAACAAAAATTGTTTTTACCATTTACATTAAAAGTACTTGCTGCTTTCATTATGCCAGCTGTATTAACTTTTACTACAACAAAAATAACAATCACAATTACCAACAATTACATAAGAAAATTTAAAGAAGGGGGAGGGGCTATCCCACTCTTTCCACATAAATAGCTTCATGTTTTTGTTGTTGTCATTTTCCCCACAAACTGTCTTCCATATATCCACTCCTTAGGTCTGTATCACTTCACTTTGCAAGGAAAATATCTCAGAACACATCCACTAATTTAACCCTTTCCCTCATATGGACTCATTTTGACGCACTCAGTAGGTACCACATAAAGCCTGATCTGCAGAAAACCACAGTTAAACCTTAACAAATTTAATTACAAAATCCTCATTTCCAGACCACCGAGGAGCAGCAAACAGCATAAAACCTGATCAGCCTGCGAGTTACTCGCAGGCTGATCTGGTTTTATGCTGTTCGCATAGGTTTTTTCATGGTGTCCTCTATGAGGGAAAGGGTTAAAAAATATATATACATTGTTGTATTCTGGTATTTCCCACTAATAGGATGCTTTCAAGTTTTCATATTTATTACTTAAACTCTTTATTACAACAGTCACTTTTTCTTTCTTAACCGTAAATAATTTTTTGTCATATTCTGCATATTAATGACATTTCACTGACATTTTGGGAAAGGATAATCCAATCTTCTTCTTTTATTGACTATGAATAATTCATAATAATTATCTTTCCTTTGTAGCTATGCTGCAAAACTTTCAAAACATTACAAGGAAGCCCCCATCCCCTCCTTCTCTCAGACATTCACTTTTGGACATGAATCAGGGGCCATAACTCTGCAAAACTTCAAGAGATTCAAAATAAAATCCTCTTTGCAGATCATATTTAATCCTTCACCTCATGAATATTCATGTATAAATTTTATGACCTGATGAGTTAATTTACTGAACTCTATATGGCATGTGAAACAAAGGATTTT
>CM037788.1:20336528-20386528 GCA_021229015.1 Solen grandis
CCAGGTGGAAAACGTAGAAGGGGCAGAACCTGCGACCTTGGGCCAAGACTTTGACTGTAACCTACTTAACGCAATAATTTGTTAGAGTCACCTTTCGGTCACCAACATATACTGCAGGTGGACCAAAGTCCAGACTCTATTGTCTACATGACACAAGGCAGTGAAACCTGCAGAACTCCACTTGAAACAATGCTTAGAGATCGAGCCCATACCTCCTCAGTTATATGCGATAATTTATGAATGGGCGAACAGAAGCAGAAAACTGGCACAGCCTTTTATACTCTATGAAGTTGTGTTGGCACCTACCGGAAACTGACAGATCAATTCAGGGAAATCTCCCAAAATATAAAGCAACTTTATTTTAATTACATGTGCAATCAATCAATCAATCACCAGCGCAGATACCGCTCAGACCATTGCCACAGTGTGTTGAAAATAGCTGTGTTTCTGCTAAATAACTGGTAATCAATAGCGTGATTTTTGGTACGCAACATGGCCATGTGGTACCTTAGTGATGCGCAGCCAAATTTGAAAATCAATGAGCGTCTTCATTTAACCGAATGGTCACTAATTACCGGAAACGTACAAAAGTAAGCGCACTGTCAAGAGCACTTTTATAATATACTTCAATAAATGATAAAATGAGTCACCGTGTACCACAATAAACGGTAATTACCATCAACTGCGTAAATAAACATAATACGAATATAAATCTGATATAAGATATGTTTCAAGGCAAATATTTCGCCACAACATTCTATATATGTCGCAGGTAATGGGTTCACCAAAGAAAAACATTTTTAGTCGGAAGTCAATTCATTCCCATTCCGGTACATCTGTATCAGAGTGTCTACCATCGTTACTGCAGTTCCACTGACATGACTAATTACGCAAACGTGAAGGCGTGAATTTTTTTTCCCTTTTAAGTATCAAACCATATATTGGAAATCCCCATAGAGTGAACCATGAGCAAAAAACATTATGCAGTAATTGATCTCAAATATAACGCCTTTATTATCTTAGAATGTTTTCGTTGAGGGACCATCGACCTCTTCCATTTAACTTGACAGCTGATTTTTTTGTCTGCCCCTTTTTTTTTTTTTTTTTTTTTTTGCAAATTTTCAGAAACTTCATAAAACAAAAACAAAACAAATCAACAAGAAAACCATCTGAAAAACCATCCAGATTTTGCCTTCAAAAGGAGGGCCTATTTGCTTTAGAATAGACAGTCCTAAATGGTGATATAAATCATATGTTCCTGTCACACGAAGATTCCATGAGTTGGCCGTTGTTATTATTATTATTCACACGTATTCTGTAGAATCTGTAAATTATGTGTATGATATTTCCACGACAAACAAACACTGTTCTGTGAGTTGTGGCATTATATTCACTAGTTATTACTGGTGATCTACAAAATGCACGAGTGGGACAACAATATTGGATATAATTCGACAAGTTCTTTACTTTAGAAGCATTATGTCCCCCAATATATGGAGGTGCGACATATTGTTTTTGCCAGGGTTGGCTTTCCGTCTGACCGCCCGTCTGTCTGTCACAAAATCTTGTATCGTGACTATCTCCAAATGTCTTATATTTTATAGGAAGGCTTATCAGCAAGTGAACTTGTTCGCCAGCGGTTTTAATTCCCGTATCGTCAAGCAGTCCCATAACTTCAATTGTGCTCACACTTTGTGTCGCTTATACCTCCCAAAATGTTTCATTTATGTCTTGATTTTTTTTCAGGAATGTATATCTTCATGTGCACTTGTGCGCTAGGGGCTTTAACCCTTTACTTAGAATATGTACAGCACACTATGTCGTGTATATCTATCAAAATATTTCAGTTTTTGATAAGAAGGTACATCTGTATGTGAATATGTGTGCTAGAACGCACCCAAAACCTTGATTTGCCTACATCTCCCAAAGTATTTTTGTTTGGGTCTTGAAATTTTTCAGGAAGGTATATAAGCTTTTGAAGACATAAGCCAAAGGGGGAAACATGTTTTTTATCAGCAGAAAATAACCCTTTAGTTCTGCTTTTCGCTTTTATGAGATAATATTATAACCACATCCAATCATTTTAAATGAAAAAGTCCCTATCCCTTAGAATAACTAAAAGATCAACAACAACAACAACAACAACAACAAACAAACAATGAAAATTAAACGTTTTTGTTAAATGAAAACTTCAGTCAATTGGTAACAGTGATGCTTTGAAAGATATCATAATTAGAAGGTATAATCATATGTTGCTGGCATCTGTAGACAACCAGAGTTAGCAGGTGCCGTCAATAAATAACCGGTATTGAAAATATGCAAACCTCTAATCATGTTTCCGTTGTTGTTGTTGTTGTTGTATTGGGGTTTACCGTCGCTGCGATAGTATTTCAATCATATAGCGACGTCCAGCTAATTACAGGTGGAGGAAGACCCCAATTACACAGAGGTACCCGGGTAGAACCACCGACCTACCATAAGCCAGCTGGAAGGCTTCATGTTTCCGTAAACAAACCAGCTGCGAATATTTTAAATATATATTTATACGTCTTTTACGCTTTAAATTTAGACATTGGTTTTACGACCGACACGTGAATGCCACGCAAGACATGAAAATAAATTGAGATATTTGTCAAGGATGAACTGTTGTTGTAGTCAGACACATTTATATTAAAAAGTCGACATGATGTTAACAAAATGGCCATGGAATCCAGCTTTTTCATTTTACAAATGGTTCGTCTAGTTTTCGATAGATCTGGTGGCAATATATTCGAGCACCGAATCCTTTTCTAGCCTTTAAATACCTAGTGTTCTTTTGTTCCTTCATATTTCATGTTAAGTAGCAACATTCGATTGACTTGGTACACTGTAACTAAACCGGTCTCGGCCTGTAACTGCAAATTATTAGGTGCAATAGCCGGACGCGACCAAAATCATTAAAACGTCACTGATGCTTGTGGCTCATAAGGGTAGTAGGTCCAGTTTTGGGATAAGGATACTGGATCTGGTATCAGGTCACATGGCATGTTATGGGTAGCACTATATATATCTCATATAAACGAGAAAAATCTACAAATGACCAAAATACACTCAGAAGGACGTTAAAATCAAACGGCCAACTTGGTGAATCCGAAATCTTGGTGCGAATTTGTACTTTTACCCTTTTTTATATCAATAAATGTTTAGCACTTACAACAATACTTGGTCCAGTCATGGTTTGTTCATAGACTTATTTAAGATGTAACAAGAAATATAACGTTTGATTGAGCCAAGTAGTGTTTAAGTGCTAAACATTTAAAGAAAGTAAAAGTACAAATGTTGCAGATGCCAGATGTAGTTTAGTTGTTTTAAGGGTTGGGGCTTTTTCATTAGAAATAATGGGATGTGGTTGAAGTTCTATCCTATAAAAACCAAAAGGAGAAGTAGAGGGTTGATGGACCATGATCACAATTTAATAACGGATGGATTAAAATCAGACCTTTTCAAATTGGGGACTACATGAGACATATTTGCTGCCACACTGCGACATCACGCCGTAACATGATATGATAGCATTATTAGACATGTTTTATTCTGACACCGGGCCATCCAGTCCTGGAACTATCCTAATAATTATGCTATTTTGAAAATATAAATATGAAAATCAAACTAAACTTTAGATCTCGAAAGAGAAATTGTTCGATCCGCGACCAGGATATACCAAAGTCGGAAAAAATGGTACTGGTATAGCTCCCCTTTTCCGACTTTGGAATGTCCCGATCGGGGATCAAACAATTTCTCTTTCGGGGTAAAAAGTTAAATTTGATTTTCATATTTATATTCCTAAATTTTATTCAAACACCACTTTATTACCGTACCTGACTTTTCACAACTCTCTATTTTTACGTTTCCTCAGCCACCGTCACACCTGAACACCAGAAGAGCAATTAACTAGGCCCTACTAAAGAATAAATCACCGGCTATATAGAAGTTTGAAAATTGGCCCGACGTGTAAGCAAAATTAGAAAAATGGATTCATCATGAAATGGCGCTTGTTAGGCTCGATGACGGCTCCCGATATTCGGGAAAGCTATGGTGGACCTTCTCCGATGATTTACTTGACTACAAACAAGGCATAATGCGATAATCTATTGATTTTTTTTAATTAAAGGTGATACTATGCAGTAAACATTTACCTTTTTAAAACTGTTTGAAAAGTGATAACTTTTTATTTGATAACTTAAAAGCCAAGAACTTATAAATGGCATAATACATTTGATCTATTTATGGATGATAACGCAAGATAAGATAAAAAAAATCATTGGTAGATAATGCCTAATCTGATTGAATAAGTTACACACATTTGTAGGTGAGTGACAAGTAGATGCAAAACATACACTATATGTCCTGGCCTCATAACAATGTCTTTGGTATTATATTACTATGTTGTCAAACATTTCAAAGTGAATGCGCAAATTATGGCCCAATTAAATCAGATCCTAAGAACACTAAACATTCACACAAAACTAAGTCCGATAGACATTGATTGTGTACTGTTCAAAGATAGTTTCAATCCTGAACAAGATATTCCTCTAAGGCATCCTGCCTTAGTTCGAAACTTCTATCGTCTTAATACGTGTTGCTTAAGCTTATTCCAAATTCCCAAGTTTGTAATTTCTTTAGAATACAAATCAAGACAATTGACTTGAAAATTAATTTTAAAATTTGGGGAAATTTTAATTAAAAAATAACTGACTAGTCAATTTATGGAAAGTTGGTTGTTTTCTATATTAAGTGCGGAATTGAGTCATTTTCGAGTAATGGACAAAATGGCACCCCTTCCTACTATTTCATCTAGAAATTGCAAAGGGAATATCTCTCTTTTAAAATTAAGATTTAGAAATATATTTTGCATTTGTGTTTTAAATTTGTGCTAATTAGGATCGATTACGCTTACGCAGATTGTCTGACAAGACGGAGATGTATGCCTGCTGTTATTAGGCTCTCCATTGTTGTCATTTAGATTGCGACGTTATGCCTGCTTTTATTAGGCTCTCCATTGTTGTCATTTAGATTGCGACGTGCAACTTGTTGAAATCATCTCCTCCATTTAAGCTCATTCAAATTAACCAAACCATTGACCTACTTGTTAACATACGAATCAAACGTGTAAAACAGAAAAGTTAATCACATTTGTACGGTGACAATGGACCAGAAAGTTTACAAAAACATTGATTTAATAGGACAGGTATTTCGGCAAGCAATATTATATACCAACATGTTCGTCAGGGTCTATAGTTTCCGAAACCACCGGCATTAACTGGAATAAATGGTAGTGTTCTGTGAAATCCAAAATGGCCGTCAAGATGGCCGCCAAATGAGAAAGTGAAACTTACACATATTTAAAATATCACACAATTTTAATGTTATGGAAATAGAAACATGTAATACTTTTTTGGAAAAAAAAGTTGTTTTAATTCTAACGATTATTTCAATACAGTTATGTCATATATAAGGTCAAAGGTCAGAATGTCAAGAAATATACATTCGGACCCACATTGTTAACTTTATTGCAAGAATTTCCTAGAAAATTAGGTGTTTATTGAAAAAAACAAAAAAACATTTTCACTGCAATTTTATTTTCACTGCAATTTTAGATAACATTGAATATCTTTAGTGAAAAAAATCATTAAAAACATTGATTAAATAGACACTGAATAGGGAGAGCAATGTTCATCAAATCAATTTTTAGTGTTAACATTATTAGAAGATTTTTACACACCAAAGTGAGTCAGCATGAAGCAGATGTTGAGTACGTTTTTAACTAACATTGAAAAAGTGTTTAGTAACAGAAGCCTGTGCATGATAGCGCACGACTAGGTTCATGCTTTGAATAAGACCTGAACTGTCCAATAGTAAAGATAATACAAGTTCGCCTAAAAGTGAGCATCAGAGATACGCAAAGTTCGCATTGTGCAGACACTAAATGCCATCATTCATTCTTTCTCAATTCGAACCTTCGAGTCATATGTTTTCACGCACATACGTTTTCGCGCAGTATCGTAACTTCCGGAATTCCTATTTACACAAGCTATGATTACGTCATAGCGTCGGTATTTTCTTTATCTGATTTGCAACTATAGACAAATCATTAGATGTGTGGAAAATACAGTTGTCAAGAGTAAAAAAAAGTAAAAAGATTAGAGGCATAGTTTGTTTGAAAGAAAAAACTTATTACTTTTAAAGCAGTTTATTATTTACCCCCTAAAATTTTTAATGAAGGCATTTCCCTCCATATTTTTTATCGTCTGGTTACCGCAGTCTGTCAAACCGGTCATGTGATTGTCATATGGTATTTTGTTGCGTTTTTGGAAAGTAACAAGCTTAAATATTACGATACTTTCTAGTTTAAACGTATTTTATTTCATATAATACATGAAATGGGGTTGGTCTACAAGTTCTACCAACTTAGAGTCAGACCTTCCCCTACAATTTTATGTTAAACGATGGCTTATAAGTGTTCATAAAGAGACTGAAAAAATCAACAACAACAAAAACATGTACTGGAGAGAAAGAGTGAGAGAATGAGACAGAGAGAGAGAAAGAGGGATGGGGCCTCTGAGCGGATCCATGTGATTACCACTATAACGTGACATGTTTGCAACATTAACATGACGGTGATATAAATGATACAAAACCTTTTGTCAAGTTGTCAATATACTACGTGACATAAACAACAAGTTAAGAAAAAAAAAAGTAATAAATATATTAACAACATAAAAGGATCACACTAACAATAGCAGAGCATCAGATCAAAATCAGGTTAGTAGCTGAATTAAATACTTCACTACTACTACCGGAGTGATGCTATTTTTATCAGAAAGTCTTCTCTTTATCTATATCAAGAGAATGACACTGAATATTTAAAGGTACATTTTCTAGAGACAAAAAATATATACAATTTTCAAATATAAACTGCATGATTAAGTTATAATATGATTGTTATCAAAAAAAAGAAAAAAAGAAAAAAAAAAGGCGTTATATAAATCTTTTGGACTGTTTAATATAGGTATGAACAGCTTCAAACAGTATAATATTCTGTTCAATAGTTAGATTAGCACTCCCAGAGAGTAACATATCTATATTTAGAGGATGGAAAAGCCTTGTTACCTGAAAGAGAGAAATTCTTATGTCAGAGAATCTGACACACTGGAAGAAAGAATGTTCAGCACTCTCAATTCCGTTTCGACAACCACATAAAGGATCTTGTCTCAGATGATTTAAAAAAAGGTCTTCATTTAAGTTGCTACATTTATTTCTTATTCTGGCATGGAGAATAGATAAGTATCTATTACCTATACAGAAAAAATCTGGAACTTTTTCAGGCTTTGTCTTGGAATTAATTTTTCTTTTAAATGAGCTAAATGTAGAGCTATTTCTTATATCTAAATCTAAATTATTCCATAGTGAAATTGATGAAGGTATGCAAGATTTCTGATATAGTGATGTTTTAATTGGTAAGCTCTCAAAGTTTTGATCATTTCTTAATGAATAATTAGACCTTTCACCAACTAAAGGAGGCATTAGATCTGTAATGTATTGTGGAACAAGATTATTTGGCACTTTATACATAAAACAAACTTTACAATTAGCCCTTCTACATGAAAGAGTTTCCCAACCACATTCTCTATAGAGATTTTCAAGAGATGCTGATCTAGTAAGTCTAGTTACAGTTTGGGCGGCCTCGTTTTGTATTTTTTTCCAAAGAGTCTGAATAAGAAATAGTACAGCCATCCCAAACAATAGAAGAATATTCAAGAATGGGCCTTATATATGACAGATAAATTTGATTTAGAGCAGAACGAGTAAGGGTGAATTGCAATTTTCGCATGATATTTATAACTTTTGATGCAGTTTCTAAATTAGCGTTAATATGATCATTCCACTGCCCAGAGCTACTAAGAGTTACACCGAGGTGTTTGTGTTTATTAGTTATCTTAATTCTGGCTCCATCGATAAGTAGACAAGGTTCTTGGTATTCTTTTCTAGGTGAAAATAAAACAGCTTCAGTTTTGTTTAGATTGAAATCCACCAACCACTGTTTAGCCCATGCTGCAATTATATTAGGTCATGATTAATAATACCCTCTATATCTTGTATTGAAGTTGGGAACTGTCATCGGCGTATAACATAGTAAGACTAAGTAAAGATTTAGTGATATCGTTAACATAAATAAGAACTAAAAGTGGGCCTAAAACTGAGCCTTGGGGCACTTCAGCGTTAATGGGTAAAACATTTGATTCAGAAGATTGGATTACTACCTTTTGTTTTCTATGTTTAAGATTAACTTGTTAACCATAATAAAAGATTTCCACTTATACCGTTTTCTTCAAGTTTAAATAGGAGACCATTATGCCACACTCGATCAAATGCTTTTGAGATGTCACAGAAAACCATACAAGAAACTTGTCTATGGTCAAAAGCTTGACAAATATGGTGATAGATATCTATAAGTTGGTAAGTTGTTGAATGATTTGGAAGAAAGCCAGACTGATATTTGTAAAGCAAACTATTGCTATGTAAATAGTTATACATATATTTAAAAACAACTCTTTCAATGACTATGCTACAGCAACTTAACAAAGACACTGGTCTGAAGTTGGATGGTAAAGACTTATTTTTTGAAGATTGGTGTAACAATAGCTTTTTTCCAGGAATTTGGAAATATACCCTCTGAGATAGAACGGTTAAACAAAATATATAATGGTTTGGATACTGTTTTTACACACCCCTTTAACATTTTGTGACTTATACCATCAAGTCCACTTGCTTTATTAATATTAAGAGAAAGAATGATGTCTTCTATTTCAGAAATACTAATTTCATTTATAGTTAGTTTATTCGTGGTTCTTAGATTTATATTAGGGAGTGAAATATTAGAATCATCTACATTAGATATTGATACAAAATATTATTTAAGCCTTTTCCCCGTGTAGTTGTATACCAGGATAATTTCTTACATGTTTTTATGCTTTTGACATACTCTAGGTGGTAGCATCAGTATTAGCTGGAAAAAAATGTTTCCAATCCTACGTGAATTTTTTTAATACTAATTTACTCTGTAATGTCACTTAACCGGAACTTTTTTTTCTCCATTTTTATTTACAAAATCACGTGGTATAGCCCACTTGGCATATGCCATGTTTAGAGTAGAGGAGATTCATTTTTTTTTATTTTGAAAGGATACCTAATATGACCTTAAACAGTGTGAATAAACTTAATATTTGTGTGATTTTACACTTAATATACAACTGAGATATTTAAGTATTGGAAACAATATTTAACAATGCTGAACGCCAGAAAACCCCTTATTTATAGCATGGCATGTAGTGCGCGAAAACATATGACGTAATACACAAGTTACCTACGTTTGGGGTATCCCCTAAAAATGTCTGCTGCTTCGTGAAAATATGGCCTACACTTATGATATTTCGTTGAAAGAAAGCAAATACATCTAGTTTCAGCCAAGGTAGTTAAACAGTAATTTCAATTAAAATAATATCATTCGCAACGAGCTAAATACATAAGTGCGTGAAAACCCATGACTCCGGGATATATCTTTTGTGTATTATCTTTGGCACGGATATTAATGTGTTTCTATTTTTAGCTTTTTGATGATAATAATTTTACTTCATTCACTATTTATCATTTCCTTGACTTTTTAGTACAAAGAGAGTATGTCTTTCGGATTTTCATGTGAGGAAGCCTTTCATCTGGCTTGCGGTCGGTCGGTCTTTCTACCCGGCTGTCTCCGTGCATTCGGGGTCTTCCTCCACCTGTAATTAGCTGAACGTCGCTATATGACTGAAATACTGTCGAGGCGACGGTAAACTCAATTAGTCAAGTCAAGTCGACAGTGTATGTCTTCTTTATAAAAACTAAATAACACATGGTTAAAACAGTGTTTTCAAAATTGAGCTTACCTTGGTATTATTTTTTTTCCAACGAAAGGGAAACGTTTATCAAATATCCCAAGGATGAAATTAAAATTGTTGTTAATCGCCTTACTATAAGGCCCCAAAGTGGTGCAGTGGTAGCGACTCCGTCTGGAAGTCTTCCCTGTAAATCATCACATGGGTTAGGGCCCTGAAGGAATTATAAAAGACAATGAATCAAATCATTATGTTTGTTTATTGGGTTTAACGTCCCACCGACAGTATTTCAGTCATTTGGAGACCATGTCTACTTGAGACAGATATAGTGCTGCCACACTGCAGTATAACGCCGTAGACATGTGGCATGATACCACACCCCGTCACATTATTCTGACGCTGGGCCAACCAGTCCTTGAACTACCCCTATATGCTGAGCGCCAAGCAAGGGAGCTATACCAGTACCTTTTTTTACGACTTTGGTATATCGCGGCCGGGGATCGAACCAACGACCTCACGAATCCGGGGCGGACGCTCTAATCACTCGGCCACCGGGACCGGTCAAATAATTAAGTTTTAAACAGAAATATAAGAAAATAAAATATTAAATGTATCTTATATTCCATGTGTTTTTATTAAAACTTGAAAACTTAAAAAGGAACCAACTGACTAAATGTTTTTTCTGATAATACGTGTTTTAGCACGTGTAAAATGACTGTCATTGAGGATTTGTGTTAAAAGTTAGCACACAATCTTCAGGATTTTTTTCAGTCTAGTCGATTTTCAAGGCAGAGAAAAATGTACTTCCTTTTTGCTATTTGCTATCTTGTAACTCTGGTCACGCATTTCCACACTAATCTAGTTATTAATGCATAGAATTTGCAGGAATTTCTCGCTCTGTATGAGATAACTTGCTATTTTTTCTGTAGCCATGTTTGTTTTTCGATATAGTGATATATAGTCAATTTTGCAGCATTTTGCAAATTTAGTGATTAACATTTTCCATAAGGAAAGATACATTAAGTTACTTTAACTTTTGAAGGTGCAAATAAAATACTCGTTGGGTGTTGCCCATAGATAAAACAAATGTTTCAAAATCAATTATTTTAATAACAACAGCAAAATCAGTGAGTTAATCCTGAACTCTCAAATCCGCAAAAATTCAAGACCAGTGACATACATCCGGTCATAGTAGATGTTGTTCGTGGGTGTTGAGGAATTTTAGGGAGGGGATTTCTTATCACTGCTACAGTATACTTTAAAAATACATAAATATAGATCCCGAGATAATGTTTTGTCATACAAACCAGAAATATGGCCTGTAAAAAATAACTTATGAGTTATAGACACAATTAATGATGCTTATAATACCGTTTAGAAATGTTCCTCCAGTTGACAACTCGATTCAGTCCTGATGTGACATTGTAAAAAATGGATGTGTAAGTCCTCTAACTGACTAAACGACGCAGTCTTCATGACGAACGTGTAAAAACTGTGTAAAATATGCAAATAAAGGTCATCGATTTGCATGTTATTGTATTGATTAAAAATGGAGAACTGCTAAAAAAATGCGTTTCAGTTTTAAGGCATTTGTAAAGCTACCACGTGTTCTATGAATAATGTGGCACGCATATTGATTTATGTCTATCAAGATGCAAATATAAAATATTATTAAAGTCAATAACATGAATGCGAATTGTTGTGTTATTAGGTGTATGTAGTATACTACCTCGCTCTTGTCGGTGAAAATGTCAGTTATGTGTTCCCATTAATTACTTATACTCAGTCGTTTTCATACACATTTTACGCACACTATTTATACAAAATAATTCAATCGATACCGTCTTTCATGTTTTACTGAAAAGTATTATCATTTTTCAGAACAATCCAAAATGTCAGTAATTCTGTTTTTATGTATAGACTAAGTTTAGGGTAGAATATATTAAGACAGACTTCAGGAAACCAAAGCGATTGTAGAGATCGCAGTCCTCTATTTCTAGAGAATAGATCTGCAGTCTAAGGACCGAAATAACACAAAGTAAAAGCTTTACCAAATTTAGTGTTTTTATCTCTTTAAGTCTATTAGAAATCTGGTTGACATTTCAAATAAAAAAAATCAACTGTTTAATTAATTTGTGCAGATCTGGAATAGAATATGTTTGCTGGGTAATTTTGGAAGACAAGTCAAAATGTATGCCCAGTGTTCTAAATCTAAATGGAAGCATGGTATATTACTTGGATGTTATGCGTCATACAATTTTTATTCTAATGTTCTAAATACTAACACACAATTGAATAATTGATGTAACTCTAAATTCCGCTGAAATACCAAATGATTTTAATTTTTATATGGACATTTCCAATGCGTCCCATGTTAATTATTAGAATTGTCAGATTTTGAATTAAATCTGATTCAAATTTGATAACAAAATTCTACAAACACATTTTCTTTATTCATTGGGTTGGTGATTATTCATTTGTCTGGGGATTTCAAAGGCACTTGACCTTGTTACCATGGAAACAACATTTTAGAACATCGATCCATCAGTCAGGAATATTCACTTGTGTTAAAAAATTAACAAGCGATAAATACATACCACATAACATCATTCTATTTAACATATTTTAATCTTTTAAACGAAAGATCATTTCAAGTTCACCAGACGCTTTATTAATTTAACATAACATCATTTAATTGAACAGAACATACTATTTTATCAACCAAACACTATTATAAATTAACCAGACACTACATTGACTGACATTAACATCATTTCACCCAACAGGAAATAATCTTAAATTAACCAAACAACATAAGTCAACCAGATATCATATCATTTTATCATAACATCATTTAATTGAATATATCATGATCTTTTATTTGCCAAACATCATTACCAGTCATCCAGACTTTAACATCAATTTATCTAACAGGACATAATCTTTCATTAACCAGACGCTATTTTGATACAACATAATATGGTGCTCTTTAGATCCGCCATTATCTTTAGCTACCACTTTTTGGGTTGTTAACATTAGACAGTTAAGGCGTTAAATAAGACATGATACCACACCAAGTCATGTTATCCTAACACTGGGCAACCAATCTTAGAACCCCCTTTATGCTGAACGTCAAGTACAAAAGAGATATACCACTAGCATTTAAGCAACTAAAATTTCGCAGCCGGTGATCGAAGCCACAATCTAATCGGACGGCTGCTCCACCTACTGGTCATAACTCCCCGTAATCCGGCCTCTTATACATGTACTAGAATTCAAATATCTTACTTTTGATCTGTATTAGCATGCCTCTTAAAAAAGTCACCATCAACAACAACAACAAAACAGGGTGGAAATGATATCAGTAACGTGACGGGACTGTGAACGACTATGCAGAACTTTTCTCCTATCATTTCTCTTCGGCATAGCTGTCTAACCTCGGGCACGTTTGATCAGTTTAACCCTTTCCCTCATATAGACTCATTTTGACGCACTCAATAGGTACCACATAAAGCTTGATCTGCAGAAAACCACAGTTAAACCTTACCAAATTTAATGATAAAGTCCTCATTTCCAGACCCCTGAGGAGCAGCGAACAGCATAAAACCTGATCAGCCTGCGAGTTACTCGCAGGCTGATCTGGTTTTATGCTGTTCGCATAGGTCTTTTCATGATTTCCTCTATGAGGGAAAGGGTTTAGGATGACGGCGGAAAGACTTTCATTGTTAAAAAATGCCAATACCCAGGGAAGAAAGTAACGCACTCTATTGTTTCCTGATATGATAACTAGCTGAAATATAGATTTCTAATTTAAGAAATTTTGGTAAAGTATCTTGACTGAATTACAGTTCTTTTAATAAATATATTATTGTTTTATCAAAAAACTTCTCTTAGATGCACACTGAGACCTGTTTCGGGGAAAACTTGATAAATATCTGCATAATTAAAATGTATATCAGAGTCTGTTTCACCATCCTTGTATTCTTGAGAGACGCTTACACCGCGGATTATGTTGGAGTATTGACTTTCTCGTAGGAAATGCGGACATCACAAAACCGTTCAACATTATCCATTACATTAATCCCAATTTACGCATGAATCTTTTCTTAAAAGATATTTCTTGTTAGATTCTTTGATCCTTTCAAATGAAAATCATATTTTGTTGATGACTCGAGGTTTATGTCTTGGCGACAATTCATGACTTACTTTATGTTTATTATAATTTCATAAAGAGCGAATACTGAATTGCTTTTTCAGAGGCAGACATGCGTTTACCGGAAATCATATTGTCCACCATTCTGATTCAAGCAACAGCAAACCATATAATTCTTTATATGTAAACATGACTGATTAGAAATAATACTGAAAATACCTAAAAATGCATTAAACATTCCTATTCCGTGAACTAATTTGTTTTATGCCTACAGCATTTCCGCATGATGCTTTTATATAAAATGTTTCTCGCTAATGGGGTAACTTTATTTATTCGATTAAGTTTTCTCAAATCTAAACAAATTATTTAATCAGACTAATGTTGATGTTATGGTATTAATGGGCATTGAGTTCTTCTGCTTAAGATGCACGCTGATTAAACATATTGCCTGCTCTTTTTATAGTAATTCGTAAATCATGCACGGTTCTTTTCCTTCAAAAGTAAAGGCTGTTTGTGTTAGAACATCGATTTTTTAATATAGTTAGGCTTAGGCAAATACAGCATTCTTACCAGAATGTGAATAAAGTAAAGTATGAACAG
Organism: Solen grandis; assembly: GCA_021229015.1. Classification (NCBI taxonomy): domain Eukaryota; kingdom Metazoa; phylum Mollusca; class Bivalvia; order Adapedonta; family Solenidae; genus Solen; species Solen grandis. The sequence goes on from CM037788.1 coordinate 20,351,193, forward strand.
TGACTTATGAATGTACATTATGTATAGAGCAGGTCATTATGAACATCTAAACGGGATTCCGTGATCCAGATGTAACATACACGGCTGAGGATCCGGATGTTATTAGGTTCGAATCCCGTTGGGGGCAAGGATTTTCATGACCTTCTCCGGCTTCCAAGTACTGGTCCAACCCAGTAACCATCGAGAATGATTGGTATAAGTTGTAAAAAATTGTTTTCCCAATCGACGTATAATAGATAAATTTAACATCTTAAACGTTAATACGGGAATAAGTCAGAACCTTAACGATGTATTGTTTTATTTACGAAAGAAAGTGACAAAAGAATGACCCCATGTCCTTAAAATACCCCTCCTGACTTGACACAATATTTCTATTGATTAATCCAAGCTTTAAGGCCTTTTCATGGTTTTTGATAGTTTTCAGAAGGTAGGCCTATGAGGCACTGGATGTGCTTTCAGAGAGCTATATAGCGTCTACCAAGACTTTCGGTCGTAATAAAGGAAAATAATTATACAGAGCCAGATATTTTCTTTCTTTTACTGTAATGGCTAGCAACCACTTTTCTGAATATTATGACCATATTTTATACCTTACGGTCAAGGATTTCCCACGTGTTGGTTCCTATTTTTGCTGAAGAGACCGAATCGGAAGGGATACAAGGGAGTCCAGGTGCGTTATCCTAGATCATTAGACCCCTTGGTTCTTTTACGTGCCCGGGTATAGCACCGGCACACGAGAGACACGTTCCTGAGTAATATTGCTGTTCAGTGTATGAGTATGGTGTTTTCAACAAGAAAAGCACTCGTGTCGATTATATGCCCGAACGACAAGCAAACTCACGCATCACATAGGATCCTTGAATGTAAGTATATTTTAATTTTAATTCACATCTTGGTAGGTCTTCGTTCTGGTCTCTGCCAGATTCAAAACGCCATGTAGGAACCGTGTTGTATAACACTTTATTTTTGATTTTAAAGAAATAATTGATACTTACTGTTATTTCAAACATCCCGAAGAGATAATGATTAAATGTCTTAATAAATTCAGGTATAGTGAAAGTGGCAGGAGCACTAATACAACACATAACTGCCCTAAGTGACCTTTCAAGCTGTGTGGTCAAACTCGAATGATGACCAGTGCATCTGGAACTATCAAGGGATTATATATGTTTCAGCATTTGTTGTTATGATATATGAAGATTATTAAAGCAAATAGCACTGCCATCTGATCAATATTGTTAGGGAAGAAAATGAAGATTATGTAAGATATATATGTATACTCACTGAGTACTCACCAAGTGCCCATCTCCGATTTAGCTCATTTTCTTGAGTTTATTTTCGACAAAAAGTATCGACGTCTTAGGAGCGGGACTGCAAACTAAATCATCCCCCTAAGAGATAAAGTACCCTACTGTTCCGTTCCAATCACTATTTCCCTCGGTATACTATAGGGACAATTTTCATTAGTAGTTGGACACAGCGAGAAACTGCCTGTGTATGGCTTTAATATTTGAATCAAGTTCAGTAGCCAAACTGTTCGTAAAATATAGAATTACTTCTGTTTACATAAAAAAGGCTGTTGGAATTCTTAAATAGTTTATGAACTAAATATGCGTTTGTGAAAGAATATATCATTTTAGGAGATATTTTTCGAAATTATCTATATTTAAGTAACACCGCTAAAAGGCTGCTAACGGTTTTTCATTATCAAAACTGAAAATAGATACAACGCTTCGAGCTTCCCCATTTCCTGTTTCGGAGGTATCCCCACATCTAGAAGGTATACAATTGTGTTTTCTTTGCATTTATGCCGATTTAGCTGCAAGGCTCCCTACTTACTCGGATTACTTTTTCTGATTTCCATTTTTGCGTATTTATTGAGTAATATGTCCTATATCTTCAATAATTAAAATTAAAGTGTAAGAGATGGATAAAGGTGTATAAGAAAGATATTTCAAAATTATATTTAAGTCCGTAAGGCCGATGGAATTTGAACTGCTTTTCAGCATAAAAATAAAATAAACACACACACACACACACACACACACACACACACACACTGCAGTTAAGGCAGAAATGAGAAACTGGTAAAATAAAGTCAGACCCTAAATAAAGCAATATTTTACTTTAAAACTATAGAATATATGTGTGTCTAGTGAATACCAATCCTACACAGATCGAGATGTTTAACTACAAGGACTGGATAGATGTGATGCTGTAGAATACCAATCCTACACAGATCGAGATGTTTAACTACAAGGACTGGATAGATGTGATGCTGTAGAATACCAATCCTACACAGATCGAGATGTTTAATTACAAGGACTGGATAGATGTGATGCTGTAGAATACCAATCCTACACAGATCGAGATGTTTAATTACAAGGACTTGTTAGATGTGATGCTGTAGAATACCAATCCTACACAGATCGAGATGTTTAATTACAAGGACTGGATAGATGTGATGCTGTAGAATACCAATCCTACACAGATCGAGATGTTTAATTACAAGGACTGGATAGATGTGATGCTGTAGAATACCAATCCTACACAGATCGAGATGTTTAACTACAAGGACTGGATAGATGTGATGCTGTAGAATACCAATCCTACACAGATCGAGATGTTTAATTACAAGGACTGAATAGATGTGATGCTGTAGAATACCAATCCTACACAGATCGAGATGTTTAACTACAAGGATTGATAGATGTGATGCTGTAGAATCTAGGATAAAGGGTGTCCAGAAATGGTCAGTTAATAATACATGTATTCAGTTAATCAGGTTTTATTTATCAGCATATACAAAGTCAATATTTCAATAATTAATTTTCGAATTTGATCGGAAGCAAAATGCTTATTAAGACATTCTTCCATGCAACATGAATTGCATTTGGGTTAGGATAAGCACAATAATCAGGCAAAAGCGAACAGATAAAAAATGAGAAAGAAAAATGACATAAGTTGAAGAGGATGTATATAGATATCTCGAAATTGTTTCGGTGTTCAGTTTGAAATGTCTTTACAAAATATATGAGAAGAATCAATACATATGTGTATCAAAAAATGACAATCGTGTGGAGAGTCGTATGAAATGTTCCAATAAACAAAGATATCGTAGTTTGTTGTACACAAAAAAAATACGATCGTAAGGAGTAAAAAAACCCGCAACATTTATTTTCATAGAGAGGACATTTCAGTAACAGTGACACAGTGACGCAGTGACATAAAGGTCTCGAAAGATGAGGATCCCCTTTATAAGTAGCTCCACCCCAGTGTTTCCTTGTTTGAAGAATTTGTAAGTACCTAGGTCCTACAGAATATTCATTTGGATTTTTCTGTCCAGATGGAAGAATTAAACTTTAAAATGAAATTATTGTTTAAACGGACATCATCTCAGCTATCGTCTCATACACGGGCAGTGGAGGAGACAAAGGAACTATTTATTATGTTTAAAAAAAAACTGTATTACAATGAGAACTTACAGAGGCTGTCCTAGACTTCCTGGTGGCATGTGATGATTAATATCTTCAAGATGGAGATTATCACTTGTTTTACTGTTGTGTTCTTAATGGTGTTTTATCACGATGTTGTTTTAATGGGTTAAGCGTATTGTATTTCCGCAACACTTTTATTGTTTTTATAATTAAGGCGTATAAAAAGATGTTTTAACTACTTTGTTAAAACACTTTCAAAACAATCCCAAAGCACGTTTTCGTGATTTAGTGATAGCGGAAATGACTGTGGTGGATCCAAAGGTTGATGGTTCGAACAATATCGACGGGCATTAATATTTCACGACATTCCTAGTCGCAAAAATAGGAGACGTCTAAATGAAAGGTATAAGTTTCCCAGTCGGCGTAAAAGGAAATACGGCTTGCTTTTTTGTCTAGATATGACTTAATTATATCCAATAAACGTATTAAAATGTCGCTCTTCAAAGAATGTGATGAAACGTCCTTTGAACAACTGGAAGTTAAAGCGTTTTTCTGACTACGGAAGTTGTTTCATGTTGCTGATCATTCCCACCCAAGCATAAAGGCCTACAATTTGATTTCATGTTAAACGGAAGAGCTCAGTGGTTCGACAAGGAAAAACTTACGCCATTTTTTAAAATCTAATTAACTGTTTTGATTCCATTACCGAGAAGCATTTTAATTACGTGATTTTCTCTGGGTGCTTTCAGATGTTTTGTTTTTAACTTAAAACGCATTACCTCATGCCGTCAGCATGCTCTTAAGAAGTGGTTGTCTGCAATCCATTACGATATATGGTTTACTTGTGCTAGAATTGTCGCAAACATTTGATATACTAGAATAAAAAAAATAACTACATGACATTCGGCTTCTGAAGAGATACCGAAGTCAATCAATTATCTCCTTGAATGCAATTCAATTTAAAAAAAAAAAAGAAAGATAATATATGTATTTTTTTCGCCTTGTAATATCGCCTTATAGAATTAAACATGATTGATAGAAATCTAATGTATTCGGTAGAATGGACTACGGTGGCATAAAAAGAACATGGAAGATATATTTATATCACGCTCGCACGCGATAATCACCGCGTTCAATGGATATTGTGAAATAACTTTTCCGATATCTAAAAGGTTCATAAGATGCAACTCAGCACTGCAATACGTACCAGTGACTATGTGTTTGTTTCTTCGTGTAACACTTGATTTAAGAATTACATTTATCTTTTTTTTTCTGCAATAATGTTTCAAATTTAATATGTTTATTGTTATAGAATATCATATTCCAGTTTGTTTTTCTTTTAATTTTTAAATGTAGTCTGTACTTAAAATTCGACTTTAGACTTTCGTTAATAATATCATCAGCAAAAATATCTCATCTACACAAAAAAAAACAACAAAACAAACAAACAATAATAATATAACACTACCCAGCACATTCTGTATTGTCAGTATGATGACAACTGCTTCTACTACCGGTTGTAATAACTACAATACCGACAAAAATGACCAATTATTACAGTTAAAGGCATAACATCATTAATGATTAAAAAGGAAGGAAAAGGGTGAAATGTTTAGAATTAGAAGGCTGTGCATGAGAGCCCGCGACCAGGATCATACTTTGTTTGAGACCTAAACTGCCAGGCAGTTAAGGTATTAGAGGTATGCATAGTCAGCATTTTGTTATTGCAATCACGCATTTTCTCTTCAAATCACATCTTATATATATTTCGTGTAATATCTTTGGCACGGGTATAAATGTTTATTTTTAGTATTTTCTTTTTTGTTTTTGATAATTATTTTATTTCATTCAAATTTATCATTTCGCTACAGAGTATGTCTTCCTTATAATGGCTATACTATACAAATAATTAAACCAGTGTCTTAAAAATAGAGCTTATGTGTTGTTTTATTTTCCTAAAGAAAGGAAAACGTTTATCAAACAGCCCAAGAATAATCATTTCTATCTACTATGTCGCAGTCAAGTATCAAGCTTGCAACCCCCACTAAAAGGGCAATATAGGGATGGCATTTTTGATCGTCTCTGCACCAATATATTAGTCATATAATGTCGTAAAGACCCCGGGTGCACAGATGCATCCGGATATATCTGATGCAGCTGGGAAGACTTCCTCATACGACAAACTGAACTTTGGAGACGTATAGTAAGGCGATTCACAACAATTATAACATTCTGGCATCTGTATCGATAAATGCACTTGATCCATTTTAGCAAACTTTCTTCAGTCCAAGAACCAGTCGAGAAGTCAACAAACAACAACAACAACAACAAAAACTAAAATAGATTTATTGGGACAATATCAGTGAAAAATATTATGACTTACTTACTTACAGGGGTATATTTAAATTTGTAACACACACCATACTATTGTAAGAATTCTATCAGTTTCGGCAAACACTTAAGCTCATCTGAATCTATGAAATGGAAAATTATTTTTTGATGAGATCAAAAAAGTTGCATTGCCCGGCTGATCAGATTTGAATTTTACAATGATAACATTTATTGATTTGGACATAATTTAGGTTAAAATTTAACGTCACAATTACTTTGAATGTGAAAAAATAAAACTATGTAGTGATATATTTCTTTTTATTGGCATTGCTTTTTACAGCATGATTTCATTTAAAACGGATATTTATGTCTGACAAATATTATACCACGTTCTCTATCATTTAAATCATCTTACTGCACATGTACAGAGAAACAGACGTGCCATACAACAGCACACGTTACTGAATGTCATAGAGAAACAGACGTGCCATACAACAGCACACGTTACTGAATGTCATAGAGAAACAGACGTGCAATACAACAGCACACGTTACTGAATGTCATAGAGAAACAGACGTGCCATACAACAGCACACGTTACTGAATGTCATAGAGAAACAGACGTGCCATACAACAGCACATGTTACTGGATGTCATAGAAAAACAGACGTGCCATACAACAGCACATGTTATTGAATGTCACAGAGAAACAGACGTGCCATACAACAGCACACGTTACTGAATGTCATAGAGAAACAGACGTGCCATATAACAGCACACGTTACTGAATGTCATAGAGAAACAGACGTGCCATACAACAGCACACGTTATTGAATGTCATTGAGAAACAGACGTGCCATACAACAGCACGTGTTATTGAATGTCATAGAGAAACAGACGTGCCATATAACAGCACACGTTACTGAATGTCATAGAGAAACAGACGTGCCATACAACAGCACACGTTACTGAATGTCATAGAGAAACAGACGTGCCATACAACAGCACACGTTATTGAATGTCATAGAGAAACAGACGTGCAATACAACAGCACATGTTATTGAATGTCATTGAGAAACAGACGTGCCATACAACAGCACATGTTACTGAATGTCATAGAGAAACAGACGTGCCATACAACAGCACACGTTATTGAATGTCATAGAGAAACAGACTGCCATACAACAGCACACGTTACTGGATGTCATAGAGAAACAACGTGCCATACAACAGCACACGTTACTGAATGTCATAGAGAAACAGACGTGCCATACAACAGCACACGTTATTGAATGTCATAGAGAAACAGACGTGCCATACAACAGCACATGTTACTGGATGTCATAGAGAAACAGACGTGCCATACAACAGCACACGTTACTGAATGTCATAGAGAAACAGACGTGCCATACAACAGCACATGTTAGTGAATGACATAGAGAAACAGACGTGCCATACAACAGCACACGTTATTGAATGTCATAGAGAAACAGACGTGCCATATAACAGCACAAATTACTGGATGTCATAGAGAAACAGACGTGCCATACAACAGCACATGTTACTGGATGTCATAGAGAAACAGACGTTCCATACAACAGCACACGTTATTGAATGTCATAGAGAAACAGACGTGCCATACAACAGCACACGTTACTGAATGTCATAGAGAAACAGACGTGCCATACAACAGCACATGTTAGTGAATGACATAGAGAAACAGACGTGCCATACAACAGCACACATTATTGAATGTCATAGAGAAACAGACGTGCCATATAACAGCACAAATTACTGGATATCATAGAGAAACAGACGTGCCATATAACAGCACACGTTACTGAATGTCATAGAGAAACAGACGTGCCATACAACAGCACACGTTACTGAATGACATAGAGAAACAGACGTGCCATACAACAGCACACGTTACTGAATGTCATAGAGAAACAGACGTGCCATACAACAGCACACGTTACTGAATGTCATAGAGAAAGAGACGTGCAATACAACAGCACATGTTACTGAATGTAATAGAGAAACAGACGTGCAATACAACAGAACATGTTATTGAATGTCACAGAGAAACAGACGTGCCATACAACAGCACACGTTACTGAATGTCACAGAGAAACAGACGTGCAATACAACAGCACATGTTATTGAATGTCATAGAGAAACAGACGTGCCATACAACAGCACATGTTACTGAATGTCATAGAGAAACAGACGTGCCATACAACAGCACATGTTACTGAATGTCATAGAGAAACAGACGTGCCATACAACAGCACACGTTAGTGAATGACATAGAGAAACAGACATGCCATACAACAGCACATGTTACTGAATGTCATAGAGAAACAGACGTGCCATACAACAGCACATGTTACTGAATGTCATAGAGAAACAGACGTGCCATACAACAGTACATGTTACTGTGCCATACAACAGCACATGTTACTGAATGTCATAGAGAAACAGACGTGCCATACAACAGCACACGTTACTGGATGTCATAGAGAAACAGATTAATGTGTCTCAGATGAAAAGTTATCGTTATAAATGAAGTATTTTTCTTTGAAGTGCATTGATTACCGAAAGGTGGGAGGACCTCTGACATCTATGTTTGCAATTAGGGGTATGTCAAGGGCCATAGCTGTCAAGTGCCTAGGACAATTAAATTTAGTGAAGATCCGAATACAGAATTGACTTAGAGAGCGGACAAAGCTAAAATGTCAAATTTTGACTAATTCAAGGGCCATTTCTCTGAAGCGCCTTAAGCTATTTGGCTGGTTATCGATTTTGCCTAGATTTTATACCAGCAAACATTCTCAACAAGTTTGGTGAAGATCCGATGAAAAATATTTGAGTTAGATAGCAGTGTATATTCTTTGGACAAAATTAAAACTAAATGTGTGATGTAGATTTGTTAAGAGATGCAATCTGTACATACTCGTTTGTGACTAAAATGCATCTTTTGCTAAAGATCATTCAATTGTTTACAATAATATCTGATTTGCATACATTATTCTGCCTATCTTCGTTTTCGATAGACTTCCGAATGTCTCCTTTTGAATCGATGACTTGGAAGATTGTGATACGGCGACAGTTTTTCAAATTTTATTTCCGATTATGGACCGTTTTTGGGAATACTCGCCAATGCAAAATGTAATTAATGAGAGTAATTTGACATCTATATAAATAAATAAATACTTAATGGCGTAATTTGATCAACATTTTTACAGCAACTGTGTACACTGTGTACCATTCGCATTCGTCTTCAATATGTCATTGTCATTTTATCTTTTCCTTTCATGAGAATTGTGTCATTATGAAATATAATGGGTCTTTAGATTATTTTTGATATGACCTATTATTAAACACATGTTGTACATATGAGCATCTTGCCTGCTAGGGCTGAAACGAGTTCATTATTTTGATCCGAGTGCCCGTCATACTGTTTCCCGCGGGTACCCGAGTGCCCGTGTATATGTAGTAATTGCATAACAATTTAATGATGGGCATGCAATGCCATACACTACCTTAAAAATTAGCATAACTTATTCTAGTCATTGAAATTAACACATTATTTCACTAAGCGTTTTGCGATACGGTCTTTGTACACCAAGAATACGTCTATTTTGAACCCACACGAAAATCATTTTTTGACAGAGCGTATAATTATGTTAGAGAATATCATCACACACACACACACACACACACACATATAATAATATATATATATAATATATATATATATAAATTATATATTATTTTAAAAGAAGTAAACAAGATATCCTTATAGAAAAGGCCGTCATCAGGTAATGGGTAAGGCAATGCCCGGGTGAGACAATTTTCTACCCGATCCCGGGGCACCCTGGTACTCGTTTCAGGCCTTTTGTCTACACATGAACTTGGTCACAGTTTATGCGATTTGCTTTTCGTCAGCATTCGATTGTTCATCCTGAAAAACAGTTTTTAACTCTATTGGACCGATAGCCGACTTAAACATGCTAAGCACTTTTTTTGATGACGCAAGAGAAGAACGTGATATTAGCGCCAACATTGTTTAATTTTCTTGATAAAGCAACGTTAAATGTCGCAACCAACGCTAAATGTCGCAAAACCTCCGGACAGTATATGTCGCATCTGTGACACCAAATGTCACAAAAAATTGCACTGCCGCTTTATGTCGCAACATCAACGCTAAATGTCGCACACCTTCATTAGTGGAAATTAATAACCCCACAGAACAATATACTACAGAATCGCAGTGCCAGACAATCGCTAATATTCATTTCGAGTTGTTTCCCTTTTGAATAGGTAAGAGAGGAACCTATACACACGGAGCAGGTAGGGCAAGTTCAAACGGAACAGTTAGGGCAAGTACACACGGAACAGTTAGAGCAAATTCACACGGAACAGTTTACGCAAGTTCACGTGGAACAGATTGGGCAAATTCACGCCGAAAAAAAAAGAATTTTTTGATACTCTATTTTCACCTCATTTGTTTCTTCTTCCTCCTGGAACAACTTTGAATGAGAAATGGGTCTTGTATACGCACGTTTTACAAGTTAAAAGTACAAATGATTATTTAGCTCAGTGGATGAAATGTAGGTCCTTTTAAAAACATAAATAAATGAATGATTAAAAAAGAATATTAGTACAAAGTAAGAAATTCAGTTAAATAGCCAATAAAACAAATAGTCATATTTGATTTTCACCTCAGGGTTTCGAACCCACGCGGAGTGATACTAAGAAGATGGTAGACGGAGTCGCTACCACTGCGCCACAATGGAGTTAGAACATCTTTAACATTATCCTTTGGCTGTTTAATGAAACGATTCCATTTCATTGCAAAGAAATAAACACCAAAATAAGCTCTATTTTGTTATTACTGAGTTAGCTAGTTGTATTTTGTTGAGCTTCTGGAAGGTAAAATAACTCTGTATATAACATAATTAAACGAAATAATAAATGCTCAAAGAAATATATTTATTTTTATGAAAAACAAAAAGCATTTGAATGTAGAACCAATTTAATACCCGTTCGAAAGATATTACAAGTGAGGTATATAAAGTGTGGATTTTGAGAGACAAAAGTCAGGCACCATGTAAGTTTCTGCACAATGCAGACTTTCCCTAACGTTCGCTGAAGGCGTACTCAATCGGCCTTTACCGTTGTACGGTTTAGGTCTCAATTCAAGCATGATCCTGGTCGTGGGCTCTCATGCAAAGTGTTCATCTTTCTCTTTCTTTGTTTCTAGTCTTAATTCATTTTAAACGTTCTTGCTATATAGTCTTTTTAATGAAAGAAAATCTGTCTTAAAATCGTTAAACACTATCTCCACTTCATTTGTTTCTTTTTCCCCCTTGAAATATCTCTTTCTTCAAATTATATAACTGTCACTCCATCTCATACATTCACTATTCTTCTGTAAAAGCCTCTTCTTCACTACCAGCCTTTTTTTTCTATCCCTCCTGCAAGGTCTTTCTTGAAAATAACTTTCTCTTATTCGCATTCTCTTTCAAAGTTTCAGCTTACATTTCATCTTTCCTCAATAATGTCCCTCAGTCCTCTTCCGATTCTGTATATTTATCAGAAAGCCGGTCGCACGTGTGTTAGGATTGAGAGGAGACAATGGGGAATATAAGAAATGTAGTGAGGTACCGCGAGAGAATAGTTTATAAAATGGAATGACAGCTATTTGAAGAAAGAAGGATTGCCAGAGCGAAAAACTTGCCCTAACTGCTCCGTGTGTTTGCACTGTCGACTATAGTCTCCGCGAGATTCCATAGCACCACTGTCGCCGGTCTGCTGTGGTGAAAGAAAATTAGCTATATCTCCTCAATTTTAAGATAAATCACAATATACGTATTTGTAATCATGTTTTTTTTGTTGTTGTTTTTTTTGGTTGAAATAAAATCGTTGACTTGGTATCGATTATTTTGTCCATATCTACTTAAAACAAACAATTTCTATATCTCAAACTGGCACAGTAAAGACTGTGCCTTTACGGGCTCATTGTTACAGGATACGCCGGGAGCTTAAACCAGGTCAGTAATACTACAAAAAAGTGCTCATAAAGGGGCGTGACATTAAGAGTTATGTTGCGACATATAGCGGCAGTACAACTGTTTTGCGACTATTTGAGTTTACCGTCGCTTCGACAATAATTCAGTCATATAGCGACGTCCAGTTAATTACAGGTGGAGGAGGACCCCGAATGCAAGGAGGCATCCGGGTAGAACCACCCACCTACCGCAAGCCAGCTGGAAGGCTACCTCACATGAAAATCCGAATGACCCTGTCGGGATTCGAATCCACGCGGTGAGGGGCTGAGTGAATGTTAAATCAGCGACTTTATCCTCTCTTTATTATTACAGATATCTTATTTAGAATAATATACCAAAAATGCGCACAAATCAGCTTATCGATCCAAGGAAATACATAAATATTAAACAACATGTTATGATTGTTATTTCTTCCATTTATTTGATTTAAAGCCGCATATAGAAATCAGGTACACTTTGTTTATGCCTAAAAATTGACTAAATATTTTTTGTCAAAAAGGTTCAACCTGGATGAAATATGTCATTTTGGCAAAGTTCATTTCTCGTGACAAGTTGAATTTCACATAAAAAAGAATGTTGAATGAGTATTTGCAAAGTACAGATAATTTTTATACAAAACTTGTTTTTCCCTATTATTTCAACCAAAGAGTGAGGTCTCTTTATCTAAACGCACGCGCGGGTCCAGCTATCTACCTCAAAGGGGTGTGTGTGTGTGTGTGGGGGGGGGGTCAATTAGAGATAAGTTGGCCAAGACTGAGATTACTATGAAATTCAACGTACATCATTGGAAGGGAGGGGGAGGGTCGAGCTACTTCTCGGACCAATTTATGGAGGAAATAACAGTACGTGTATGTATGTGTGTGTGTGTGTGTGGGGGGGGGGGGGGTGTATAGAATAACTTGAATAATAGCTAGCGGGACTTAGGTAGCCTTATTACATAGTGGTTCATTGACGGCGCCCAGCTGTCACTTCTGGCTCTACTTCATGAGGTTCAGACATCAGACGTCAATACGACATGTACATAATATCATCCTGTTGTCTTTCGTAATACCACACGCGGCTTTTAACTTGTGGTAAATAGAAAGTGTTCAGGTCCTTCTCTTGCTATCTATATCAGCATGTGCATTTATTTATCAAAAGTGATCGAATAAAAATGATGAGGTGCCGAGTGAATAGTAAACATAAATACAGTCATTACAATATTGACCCCATCAGCCACCCTGTAATCACTACCATAAGCCAGTGAATTATAAAGGAATTCTGATGACGAATGGTCGATAAGCAGATAACTACAGCGGTACTTCAATTGTGTCACTATCGCGAATTCTTATAGTTGGATGCCCTACAATAATTGAAAAATATATTAATATTCGAATCACGAAATAAAATGAATCTATGCTTTCTTAGGGCAATAACAAAATTCTCTTCAACAAACACGTTGCTTTTCATTCATTTTTGTTTGTGCGTGTTTCACATGGTCTAATCACTGCTAACAAACGCCTATCCATGCACGCAACCATGAGTGGATTTACTAGAATTGAAAGTGGTTAATGTACGTCTTCTTGCAATTGTTGTTTATTTGATGCAATTCAAATTTAATAAAATTCATATCAATATGAAAATATGAAAAATAATCCTGTCTCCGTCATTCGATAGCATATATAGTATCAACTTTTAAAATATATTTCAAGTTTTCATATCCAATATAATCCAATGATATTATCTTTGACTTGAATATGTATGTTTCTCATATAAACATCATGTTCTGTTAACATCAACTAAAACTGCTTATTTTCCTATATATTTCTATAAAAGAGCACGATGTTTCCCTTACTTAGATTACACCATTGTACAACAACGACAAGTACAAATTCTTAATTTAGCAAACATTAACATTTTCTTATGAAAATCATTTTTTTAAACTGTTCATTTTATTACTGTCTTGGGGTGGTTACTCTGATAATAATTTTCAAGAATCTCGCCCTTGAATATTTCCTTTATTAAACTGTTTTCATCGCTCTATTCTTCCACTATTTAGTCCCAGAAAACGAGAAAATCATTCATGATAGACGATTAATGGAAAAAAAACTTGCAACTGTGTATATCAGAAATATAATGTGATGTACTAATTTATATCAAAAGAATTATCGCTGTATTTGAGAATAATATCTTGCCAATCATTTTGGGCTAATGTAAGTCAGTATGCGATATAAATAGTGTATCTTATTGTTAGACTTGTATTTTATGTCCACCATTATTTGCGGCATCCCAGAACTCCGTCTCGGGACCGTATAATAGCGAGCGAATCAGGTCTTTATTGCAGAATAATGCCGGGGACTGTATTCTTCCGGGCGCCCGGATATTCAATATTTGATTTCATAAACAGATTAGTCGACATTCACGAACTATTAGTCTGTATATGTGAACAGATGATGAAATAATATGGGCAAATACAAAGCCATAAACTGAATTACTGCATCCATCTGATCTGATAGTAGTATAAAGTTATTTTTACTCTCATTTATGTTGGCTATCAAAATACCCACTTATTTACAAGAATAAAACATGTTTTCTCCAAATATGTATTGCTTTTATGTTCCCTGATCACGTACATAGCGTATGACAATGTCTCTCTTCTCGATTGCCCTTCATTGATCCGATTAATTTCCTGACAACAACATGGAGATGAAGAATTAACAAACGTACAAAACGAAAGGCTGCTGGATCTATCACGATTCTCAGCACGACTGAAATCGTGGTCTCGTGTAATAACTGTGGTAAACATGATAAATTACCCATCGTTATTATCGTATCAAATCGTATTGGATCATAACAAATCGTATAAAAATCATGCTTCCAAGTCGTGGTTACCGAGATCAACCTTGTACATTGTCTTGCGATCTCCCACGATCTTTGGCAATCTGAGAAGCTCTGCCGGGAACAACTGCAGATGAGACTCCGGCAGATACGAGTAAATGCGAATGAATACGAATAAATACGAACGTTCACGATATGTTACGAGTTCTCGCGCTTATGTCCACATTTGAAGAGATCTTGTGTTTACTTTAAACATGCTATAGTAATGTTTGGATTTTAAACTACGAATGGCTAATCGTGAAAGCATGCATTTGGGACCCCCCCTAGTCAACCCAACTGAATTATTTTGATATACAGCTGACATTGACAATATTTCGATAACTATTTCTGTCCACTTTTCAGTAAAAATATTTCGAATTTAAGATAACATTTAATATATCCCATAATTGAGATATGAAAAAGTCAATTCTTTCAACAAAATACTCACTGAGAAAGTATTCACACCTGTATGCTTTTGACTAGTAATTTAAACTATTTACCGCCGCAAGTGTTTCATAAAAATAAATGGTAATATCATCGAAATGATCATTACAAATGCAAGCATGAGTTGAGATTCATGATCATCGTATTGTCACCGGCGAACAATATGACAATATGTGATCTCATATCAATTATAGTGTTCTAATGTTCGCGAGGTGCCAACACTATGTAAGTAATCACAAATATTATGTATAGGTTATTTTACACTAAAGTGTCCTGTACGGATATAAATTGAAGGCAAATGCTCAGATTGCAAAGCCATATTGTATTGTATATAATACACTTGATCAGCTTTTAATTATTAAACAACACGGATTGTGTAATGTAAATTTAATTTTACACACACAAAAAAAATAACAATAATGAAGAAACTTTGTTTAACGCAAGCGTCAAATGGCTGCCGAAATAAATGTAACAAGCATACATTTATATTATTCAATATTATTCCGGAAATGATCTTGTGAACCTGCGTATTTCTATCGATTCATTGCTGCCGTTGACAGAGTTACGGGCCTTGAAATTGTTGTTGTTGCTGTATTGGGGTTTACCGTCACTGCGATAGTATTTCAATCATATAGCGACGTCCAGCTAATTACAGATGGAGGAAGACCCCGAGTACACAGAGGTACCCGGGTAGAACCACCGACCTACCGCAAGCCAGCTGGAAGCATGAAAAATCCGAAGTCCCTACCGGGATTCGAACCCACAGCGGTGAGGGGCTGAGAGATTTGTAGTCCACGACTGAAACCGCTCGGCCACGGCGGCCCCCTTGAATTTGTGAAAATATGGAATTTTAACTATAATTGTACGGGGGGGGGGGGGCATATTTTAATTAGCGGCAACGGCAGCGCGTTTTTTATAAATAAGTCATACCTGCGAAAAATGATTAGTAGAGTCCTTCAAAATATTCACCATGGACCTCTATACATTTTTCCAGCCTAAGAATCCATTCCGAAAATGCGTTTTTGAACTGTTCTTTTGGGTATACTGTTTATACACTGGTAGAGAGCACTTCCGACGGCACTTCGGGTTTCGAACCGGCGACCGCGAAGGCAAGATTTGATGTATGGATTTAACCAAAAGTCACAAGGAGAGACGTCAGGACTATAAGCGGGATGTGGAAAAACCTCAATTCTCTGCTCCTCTAAATAAGCTTGAACCAAGGCTGACCGGTGCGCAGGTGTATTATCATGGAGTAATTTGATCCTGCGCACCCGGACCTTGGGTTCTTTGTAATGTAGTGATTAACTACAGCAGTGAGAACGTGGTCACAGTAAAATGTTCCAGTGACACTACCCCTCTCAGGCACAGCGACATGGGCCACTATTCCATCACTGTCAAAAAATAGAGCGTACATAACTCTTTTAACGCACCTGCTACGTCGAGCAACAACTGGGCGATGGCTGTTTTCACCTACCCACATTTTGTTACTGAGTTTATTGTCGGGCTCAAAAAATAAAGCCACGTTTCATCCCCTATGACAATTTCTCCCAGGCGCCTAGGGTCTCGATCTTTGAACCTAATCAATAATGCCAAGGCTTTTTCAACCCGCTCCTTTTTCTGGTCAGAAGTTAGAAAATGCATGATCCAACGGGCGCACACTTTCCTTAACTTCAACTTTTCTTATGATGCACTAAGGCCCGATATGTCACTTATCTCTTCCACGGTATATCTTGCATCTTCATCAACTATGGCTTTGACAGTCTTTTTTAGAGGTAGCGGAAATAGGCCGCCTATCCTTAACATTAGTTCTACATTCCTTAAACATTAATACTCACCTGGCAATTGTACGATATGGAAGGGCATTTTCTCCATAAACTAAATCTAGATCTGTTTTTATTTCTGACGCGCATTTACCCAATAAACCACGAATTTTGCAATAAGCTCTTTGCTCCTCTCTCAAATCACAATGCAACTCAGCCATGTTTACAACCAGCATACAAAACCACCACTCTCTTACACATCGGCTTACATTACATTCACCTCTGTGGTGGGCTCAGAAAGTAGTTCCAAATATATGACGTCATCCATACCGTTGTTCAAATATTTAATTTGAAGGAGACTAGATAGGCCCCTTAAACTGTGAAATATATATAAATAGCAACACTGATCCTGATCGAAATGGTCATTAAAATTACAAATTATGAAAATAAAAAGCTGGCTTTAAATTACGATATCTGGTTAAACCTGTAAATATTTACATTTGCAGACGAGCGTTTGCGGATTGTTCCCATCGGAGAAATAAGGCAGAAAATAGTTCCGATAATAACAATTAAATTAATATTTTACATACGTTTTATGATGATTCAAAAAGTATTAATTCAATGCTTCTATACTTTAGATCCGTAAAATACACTTAAATCCGCGTTATATGATTGTTTTCTGTTTTGACAAGATTCTTGTCATTGAGCCCGTTGCAGAGATGTTATGTGAGGAATGAACGACAACTCTGCAGGGAGATTGCAAAACCACATGTATTTAAATGACCTGCTCAGATTTTATTGCACGTGCAAATCGTGCGAAAATAGACTGTTGGTTAGAAAAATCAATAATCTTTCCAACGGTATATTATACATGTACTTTTACGTGCAAATCATGGTTAAATTGAGTTGTTGCCACTAATTAAAATATGCCTCGTATTTGTACTTCATGGATATATTATTCAGGGTATGAACCTCTTCACCTGGGTATTTTCACCCTTTAACTGACAAAGTGAAAGTTGGGGGCATCCGTGTCCTGTGGACACATTTCAAGTTTATTAACATGAACCAGTGTCTCTTTAAATGCAGTAAAATTGTTGTCGTAGAACCTCAGTAATGCAGTAATTAACACAGACATTTGAAAAACAACATAAGAAGTTACTGCCGAAGTTGCTTTTGTTTAACATTGAAACGCTTCCGTTAATCGAGACGCTTGATTGTACTCATATTATTAACAATGCGTCATGTAAAACGCTTGAATACATCGGGATGTCTATTTGTTAATGGCTTTTTATCGTACATTTTATCGTGACCGAAATGTTGCGATTACTGTCTATTAACATATTCGGACGATGTACTGTCCAAACATATATGTAAAGGATGATCATGGGGTAAAAAATGATTTCATTGTTTGGTCAGAGAAATTGATATAGAATAATGAATAGTATTGTATCTGGATGGATAGATTTCTTGACACTATAAGCAATATCCTGTTATAAAAGCAGTTATATGGTTCCGGGACAGTGCTCGTAAAATAGCCCACTGAAAACTAAAGTATACATAAAATACATATACGTTACAGCTTATATCGCTTGCCTGTTCATAAACGGGCTAAGATGGACATAAAATCCTACAATTATGGCAATAATATTTCTGTGTGATAGTCATAAGTCTTCATGTTCGGATATTTATTTAGATATTAATTTGTATAAACTGTGAAAAAAGATATTACTGTTTGATGTTACTTTCAAACTCAAATCGCTCACTTTAAAGCTGTCTTTGGGCCAGTTGTCCGTATTGTAAAAGTTAGTATGAGACATTCATTTGATTGAAAACACAAATCAGTTCAAATCACCACTTTTATACCTCTACAGATTTCCCTGTTTTCCTAATAAAGCTGACAAGTCAGCAGCCAAGCAGACTGAAGACTGAATTATGAATATTTACAATAATTTCAGGCAGTTTGTATACGTGATGATGGCATTCCGATTATTTCTGCTGTGTAGACAGATAGAGATGATTATAGTATATATATAGATTATAGTATAGATTATAGTATAGATATAGAATATAGTATAGATAAGATATAGAATATAGTATAGATATAGATTATAGTAGAGATAAGATATAGATTATAGTATAGATATAGATTATAGTATAGATATAGAATATAGTATAGATATAGATATAGTATAGATATAGAAAAAAAAAAAAAAAAAAAAAAAAAAAAAAAAAAAAAAAAAAAAAAAAAAAAAAAAAAAAAAAAAAAAAAAAAAAAAAAAAAAAAAAAAAAAAAAAAAAAAAAAAAAAAAAAAAAAAAAAAAAAAAAAAAAAAAAAAAAATAGTATAGTATATATAGATATTAAGATAGATTATTGTTAGATAGATTAATAGAATATATTAGAATATAAATATGTTGATTAGTTATATTGATGTATTATATATAGATTATTAAGAAATATTAGTATAGAATAATTAGAAATATAGAATATATTAGATGAAAAAAATAATATAATAAATTATAATAATATAGAATAATTAATATTAGAATGATTTATATAAGAATAAATATTAGAATAAATAATATAGATAGATAGTTAATATATAGATAAATAGTTAATTAAGTATAATTAAGAAGATAGATATATATAGATAAATATGATATATATATTAGTATAGAATAGTATAGTATAGAATATAATAAGTATATAGTATAGATATAGATATATATAGTTAGATATAGTATAGTATAGAATATAGATAGATATAGAAATAGTAATATAGATAGATATAGTTGTTTAGAATATAGAATAAATAGTATAGAATATAGTATAGATATAAATATAGTATAGATATAGAATATAGTATAGATATAGAATTTTAGATATGAATATAGTATAGATATAGAATATAGTATAGATTAGATATATAGTAGATATAGAATATAGTATAGTAAGAATGATATAGTATAGATATAGATATAGTATAGATAAATATAGTATAGATTAGAATATATATAGATATAGAAATAGTATAGAATAGATATAGATATATAGTATAGATATAGAATATAGATAGTATAGATAGTATAGATATAGAATATAGTATAGATATGAATATAGTATAGATAAGAATATATAGATATAGATATAGATTATAGTAAGTAAGATATAGAATTAGATAGATAGTAGTTTATAGAAATAGTATAGTAAGATATAGTTTATAGATATAGATATGTATAGATATAGATATAGTATAGATATAGAATTAGTAAGATAAGATATAGATTATTATAGATATAGATATAGTATAGATAAGATATAGTATAGAATAGTTTATATAGATTATGAAGTATAGAATATAATAGATAGATATAGAATAAGTATAGATTATAGATAGATATAAATAATGTATAGATATTATATATAGTATGATATAGATATATTAGTTATAGTAGAGTTATATAGATATAGTATTTAGATATATAGAATAATATAATTATAGATTATTTAGTAAGATATAAATATAGTATAGATATAGAATATAGTATAATAGATATAGAATATAGTTATATTATAGAATATGTATAGAAAGATATGAATTAGTATAGATATAGATATAGTATAGATATAGAATATAGTATAGATATAGAATATAGTATAGATATAGAATTAGTATAGAAGATATAGAATATAGTATAGATATAGAATATAGTATAGATAAGATATAGATATATAGTATAGATATAGATATATAGTATAGATATAGAATAATAGTATAGATAAGATATAGTTAGATATAGTATAGATATAGAATATATAGATATAGATATAGATTAGTAGTATAGATATAGAATATAGTAATAAGTAGATAGATTATAGTATAGATATAGATTATATAGATAGATATAGATATAGTATAGATAGAATATATAGTATAGATATAGAATATATAGATAGATATAGATATAGAAGATATAGATATAGATATAGATTATAGTAAGATATAGAATATAGTATAGATATAGAATATAGTATAGATATAGATATAGATAATATAGATATATAGTATAGATATAGTATATATAGATTATATAGATATAGATATAGTATAGATATAGATATAGTATAGATATAGATATGAATAGTAGAATATAGTAATATAATAGTATAGATATAGAATATAGTAGATATAGATTATAGTAAAGATATAGAATATAAGTGTAGATATAGAATGTAGTATAGTATAGATATAGAAATTAGATAGATATATAGTATGAATATAGATATAATATAGTAAAGATATAGAATATAGTGTAGATATAGAATATAGTATAGATATAGAATAAAGTATAGATATAGATTATAATATATATATTGAATATAGTATACATATAGAATATAGTATAGATATAGAATAAAGTATAGATATAGAATATAGTATAGATATAGAATATAGTATAGATATAGATTATAGTATAGATATAGAATATAGTATAGATATAGATTATAGTATAGATATAGAATATAGTATAGATATAGAATAAAGTTTAGATAAGATATAGAATATAGTATAGATATAGATTAAAGTTTAGATAAGATATAGAATATAGTATAGATATAGAATATAGTATAGATATAGAATATAGTATAGATATAGATTAAAGTATAGATATAGAATATAGTATAGATATAGAATATAGTATAGATATAGAATATAGTATAGATATAGATTATAGTATAGATATAGAATATAGTATAGATATAGATTATAGTATAGATATAGAATATAGTATAGATATAGAATATAGTATAGATATAGAATATAGTATAGATATAGATTATAGTATAGATATAGATTATAGTATAGATATAGATTATAGTATAGATATAGAATATAGTATAGATATAGATTATAGTATAGATATAGATTAAAGTATAGATATAGAATATAGTATAGATATAGAATATAGTATAGATATAGAATATAGTATAGATATAGAATATAGTATAGATATAGATTTTAGTATACATACAGAGATTATTGTATATATACAGTTTGTATTAATTTGTAAATATAGATTGTTGTATAGATATCGCGCTAAAATTGGGTATGTAATTGAAACGGAAGTCTGCATTACACATATTTACAATAGTTTCCTATAGCTTCTTACAATGATGACAAATATTTTACTTAATGTTTTATACATTTAAAAATCGATTCTTCCCGCTGCTAGAATTACAGCCGGCGCTAATAATTCATGCTCCCTCCATGTTATTCAAATTTAAACGCGATCTTTAGTTTCAGCTGCTATGTTGAAATTTTGGATGCTGCAGCCAACATGTGATTCTAGATACTGGGCGAATCAATATTTTATATAATCAAAAACATTAATTCATTTAAGCCAGAAGCCATGTAAAATTACTGAATACATGTATTATCGCAATGTAGGTTTCCGTGACATTTCCTAAACAAATTTTATTTATTCTATCAAGATTCTATCAGCAGGAAGGATCAATTATAGTGCTTTTTAACTTTTATTGTAATTGACATTGTGTTACATCATCAAGATATACGCACCACGTGAACGCGTGCGCTTGAGACTTTCATGTTTCGTTGCGAATCTACACCCAGCTTTTTTTTTTTTTCCTTTCTTCTGTATAGAGAAAGATGCGAGTCGTGTTAGAATAAAGCTTTGCGATCATTACGGTCTATATTGTTAGCTGCTTTTATACCACAGGCTACCGGTGTGGGAGCCCCAGGGACCCTCTCTGCTTTCCTATTCCCCATTCGGAATACCTCACCCTTTCTCTAGCGGAAAAAGACATAGAAATGGACAAAGTGTTCCGAATGTTCTATTCCTCTGCTACCCCCCCCCCCCCCAACAACACATTTTATAACAAAAATGCACAATTCTAACAACATGCATTCTAACATTTGGTTTCCATGATTACGGAAATTGTGTATGTTATATTCAGTCCGTAAGGATAGCGAATATTATTTTACGACTGTTCACGAAATATTCTGAAATGCCAGGCGTAGTATAAACAAGCGATGTCGAGTGTAAACGAAATAGCTGCTTTTGAGCACAAAGCGATTTACTGCTACTATTGGCCAGATTTGAAAATATTTTGGCATAATTTATTAATTTAGTCTTTGTCATAAAGGTATTACTCAGTATTACAATCTACATCATTGTGAAGTATAGCTGTAAGGAGAGTGGATCATTTTAGATACAGCTAAAGTCGTAAACATATTCTCCAAAACTACTTGCCGGATTTTAAAATATTTTAGAACAGATGTCTACCAAGATTGTTGAAATTCAGATCAATAAAATCATGGCCGGTCTAGGGAATTGTTCTTAGGTGTGCAAATCAGACCATCATGACACTCTTGGTTTTTACTTCAAGTTGGAAACTTTGACTTTGTTTAACCTTGTTTCAAAGGTTAATAGTAACGTGTACCGTATATATACAACAAACCTAGAAACGTCAAAATTTCCCATTTAATTAGAGACAAAAATAACAAGATTCACAACCATAAATTTGCTGCTTTTATGCGCCACTGTATATATTACAAATAATTGACAGATCGTCTGTATGTCGGAGCGACAGGCAATCTCGATAATCCTATAAGACGGCTTAGTAGTTGAACAGTGGATTCTAGTTTACTTCTGTGCGTAATCTTCTCAGTCGGAACAGCTTCACGTTAATCCATTATTTGCTGTATCGAAAAACTCATCCAGGCCATTTCCACCATCAGTGCCAGAAGAAAGAAAAAAGCTAACAACAGACAAAAAAAAAAAAAAAAAAAAAAAAAAATATATATATATATATATATATATATATATATATATATATATATATATTAAAATGCGCTTTTTTAATGAGCTCGGCACTTTTCTCACAGATGGCCATTAAACGCCGAAAACATGTACCACACATATCATACGATGAAATAAAAAAGTACGTGATATGTGTACAGACAAAAATAAAGTCACAACTAAATATCTTAGGTTACATCCGCTGCCAACCTTTAAACCCACAGACAGAAAATGTGTCTCAGGCTAAATTAACGTACATAAAAAACGTATCAGGTTTTTGATTTTGAAATCAGACTTTTACATTGTCTTGGCAAAAGGTAAAAGGTTCACATGAATATTCTATCTATGCGTGGATTACATTTAAATCGGTGTTAGGTTACCATTTCTTACAGTATCTAGTTGTTGAAAAGTTGATGGAACCTGACCAGATTATGGCATTATAAATTTTGATGTTTTAACACTTTCTCTAAAAAATACTCGTAATACACGTAAAAATTTGTAAAAACCTGCTGGCATACCTTTAAAGGAACACAATTTAGCACTTTCGTTGACAATCGACTCTGAAATATTCAGAGAATGATTTGTTTTCAACACGGGAGTTCCGTCTCTAGAGCGACAGTATTGGATCATTATAGACGGTAACGACTGCGAAATTGAGAGAAGCAAATTCACCATTACTGAAATAAGTTCTTTTACTTAAGTGTCGTAAAAGTGGAGAGCCCGCAGCAAATTACTGTAGAGATTGGGATCTTTTCTCAACAGAATATGTAGTTAAATAAGATTTGTCTTCTGAGATGCTGCTGCCAAAAAGTGGTCCCTTCAGTGTTCACGTGAGAGGTAATTATGTTATGTTTTATACCACTAATGGGCCTTGTTAACACAGCGGGGTATATCGCAAGTTTACAACTTTTTTCTCTTGGAAACATTATAGCTGATGATCTTTAAGTGGAAGGGAAGCACTGAATAAAAATTACTGTGCCCGAATATATTGTACAAATTTGAGACAATCAACAGCAATGTCAAAGGGCGGCGTTGGCATCTAAATCATTATTCTAAATAAATGCGTTTTCTTTTAGTTTCCGTCAAAATTTGAATCCTGAAGTAAGACATATTCCCAATCGTTAAAAAGGATTATTATCATGGAAGAGGTTTCTGATATCTTAAAATAAGTGTGACTTAACTTCATAAAAAGAAAGGATGAAACAGAGTTGGAAAGGATCTAAGAATGATACATTCCATTTAAAACCAGAGCATGTATATTTTCCATTCCTTGATGTATTGTAATTTATCAATACATATCAATTTTGGGAAATATGTCGTCCTTTTCCCGAATTATTGAGTTCTGATCCGTTTCCGAAAATGTCAAAACTGTTCAAGGAAAAAACGATATTTAAACAGAATGTCTAAATGAATAATTGAAACATCACAATATAAACTGTTACTAATATTGAAGTATTTTGAATAAACTAGAGGATAAATCTATCACAATATATGTTTAATATTTATTAAATAATAGTCGTTGTTGTGCTGGAGATACCATTGATTTAACAATAATTCCGGGATATGGCGACATTCAGTTTTAATATTACAGATGGATAAAGATCCTGAATTAACAGAGGCGGCCATGGTGCAGATAGAGCACCCAACCTGTCGTTAGCCGGTTAGGGCTGTCTCACATAAACAAACCGAGTAGTCCTGCCGGGACTCGAGCATCTAGCCGTTAGGGTCACAATATAGTCAACATTATGTATCAATAATATCCAACTGCATCAATGTCGCAGTGGTTTGTGAGTTGTTGGCAGACCATTGCTGTCGAACGCTAATAGCTAATCACCACTAACATATAAAATGAGACAAGCGTGCTGGGAATATGTCTGATGACGCTGTCTTGAAAAGGACAGATTCTTGCACTCAACGGAAGGTTATGTAATCTTTTTGTCATCTCTTACTCGATGAAAAAATCATACAGATTTTGTTTTTCCTCTTAAATGATCTGCAGCGTTTGACAAATTTAGGCTTTATCAGTCAAACTTGTCTTTAACGGTCAGTCAATGAAACAAAAGGAAATGACCGCTTAACGGAGGTAGTCGCTAAATGAAGGTTAATGGCATAACAAAATGCTACTTTGGTCATATCAAAACAGACCGCTAAATACAGGTTCAGCTGTCCTTTATTTGATGCAATCTTATCAGAACTGGCACCTTGATAAGGAGAGATCATGACTATAAGATAACAACATTTTCGAATCTTGAAATTATGAAAAACGTGTCTAAACATATTATATGCTCTTTATGGATACTTGATGAACAATTATTTTATGAAATATTTTAGCTTGATTTGGAATCAATTCATTTTATACTAAGATTTATCCTTTTCTGTCGTTCCTGTGTTGCTCCAGTAGATCTACTTTAGTCTGTGATCATGAAAGTATTTAACCACATTTTTTTTTTCCAATCAAATCCACAAAATTCGGATTAGTATCAATATGAAAGTGTTTATAAAATATTACCAGCATAGTAATGGCTGACACAAATCTCTCCCAATATAACCTACTAACAGAATTGAATGTTTACAAAATCCATTATTTTTTTATTAAAATTACTACAAATGATATAATAATAAAGTAAGTATAAATGAATCTCTAATCAGTAACAATGTTGAATAGCTAGATGTTTATTCTTAAATACACAACATGACTTAAAATGTGGCTATGTTGAATACAGAGTATTTGTTTGTATATACGAGTGTTAAAACGTATTTCAGGACATATACACCTAGAGTAAAATGTTCTCGAAATTTAAGGAAAACTTTAAGATAGTTCGTAACTATATCGCTAGATCTCTAAACAAACTTACCTTTATAAAACAGTTTACGTTGCTGAAGATCACCATGTAGTCTAACACCGACCACCCTACACTACTCCATATTTCTCACAGATCCACGACTGATCATGCAAACTCACCACGCTTTCGGTATCAAATATGTCTGGTGCCGAGTTATCGGGTTTTGATACGTCTTCAAGAAACTTTTCAAGGAAACACCAACTGTTATTGGCCAGTTACAACCAGTGCAGATATAACAAAACTTAAATAAGTTGAAAATTGGGAGACAGGAGTTCATTGGCCATTATGTGGATTGAAGTGGCGTAATTTGTTAAATTACACATTTACAGTTTGTCCTACTTGATGTTCAAATGAAATGCTTTTATTTCGTACAAAATTTGAAGAAAAAAATGCATAACATGAACCGTGAGGTATTGATACTGAGAAACTATGAGTTTTTACAGTTTGTCTTACTTAATCGTCCAACAAAATGCTTGTATTTCGTTCAAATTAAAAAATATAAGTGTGTATGGTACCTACGTGGCCAAAGCGGATTATGGGTGGAGCCAGGTAAGTCGGCGACTGCTTTAGATCCTGTTTTCCTATCTCAAAATGTAAATTTACCGTCTGTCCCACTTTTTCAGCCAATAAAATAGCTTGTGTTCAGTCCAATTTAAAATGTGTTACGTGTTTTCGTATTTTGCCCAGGTTATATGAAAATTGTGTTTGTTTTGGTAATCGTTTTTCATATAAACGTTTACCTTCTGCAACTATGTGAAGATGTATGTCAAATCAAATGAAATAGATTTGACAGATTGAAGAAAATGAGAAGGATAAAACATTTTCAATTGCGAAGATGTGTTGGAATATTGGAAGTAAATAAATATCATTAAAATCATATTCTAATGTGGGCTCCTCTACTATCCGCGATTAGGGTTAGGGTTACCCTAGGATTAGCGAAATATGAGCAAATATACTGAGTCTGATGTTACTGAGATTGGAAGTAAATGAAACATTTATACAAAGGTTTCATCAATCAATCATGCAATCAATAAGTGAAGCTATTAATGGTTTATTATTGGATCAGATAATTGGTATGCCTGTCAGCCAATGCGTTTTGAGAAATATATAACTGACTGATTGCATTGTGCTTCATTCAAGTATGAAATCGACAGAAAAGCAAATATCCCATATGAGAGCGCTAACACTGATTTGAATTGTCCAAGCATTCAACAATAGTAGACCAGTCATTGCTAATCCGATAACAAGAGATTTAATATTGATTCCGATATTGTCTTCAGTAAAAGCAATCTGACATCAACTCTGTTGTCGTCAATTTATAGAATTAAGTCTACATGCTGCTTGCATTAGTGTCACTACAACCATTAATATATTCAACACATAGCCTAATAAGTGATTTCTCAAGTGAAAATATCTAAAGAATAAAAGATTATTTCAAGGTCACGCGCAATATTTTTCAGTGAATAAATTGAAAACAGAGTAATGCTCTTGAATTAACTATTGGCACTAAGGTTGTTGATTTTTCTTTGGAAAATAAAGAATGGTTATTTGAATTGTCCGTTCCTAACAAACATTAAGGAAAACTAATACGAAGTTGGTTACACACAGTTAATGCTTCTCTTTGTCACTGACTGAATTTTCCTTAAACAATAGCGTACATCATTTCGTACGTGGGAAATATAATGAAATGCAAATATAGTATAGAACAATTTATTTTACATAAGAATTGGTACTACGTGTGGTTAATGTTTCATATTGTTTTCTTTATTGTTTAGGATGTGAAGACAAAGCTGATAATTTAAAATTAGGCCGCCGTGAACAAAAGAATTTAAGAAAATATTTCAAATGAAGATATAATATTTATTGCAGAAATAGGACATAACTGCACACCACATTTATATGGTTACACGGGTAAACGCCACTTCGGAAGATATTATTTAAATATAGAAAACGGTTTTCCCTATAAGCAGGTGTTTGTGGTTCCACTTGACACGTTCCGCAACATAGCGTCATCACCGGTTCCGGGTAGATTAATGCTGTGCTTCCATACATGTATTATTTGACAATCCATTTGATTACCATTGTGTTATTCCATTTAAATGTTTTGTTTTTCAAAATAAACATTGATGTGCTAATTGTTAGCAGTCCATTGAAACAAATAGTGTGTTCATCTTTTCTTGTAATGACCTTGATCACGCAAGGTTAAAGCGGTTTTATAGCATTGGGTTTTATTGGCACCGCTTGAAAATTTGATTGCCGTTTATTAAATTCATTTTGATAAACAGATGAAATGCGGACATCCTATTCTCTCAGCGCTTTGATTTGTACTCGGTATCTTATCTAACATGTCAAGCACAGTTTCTATTTATAGATTGAAGTAATTATTCAAAAGGCAGTGGCTCGTTAGTAATTTGAATAGTGAATACACAGGTTTCGGCCATTTTATAGTGAAACAAATTGTCCCTGATGTCGACAGCTTGATGTGAATGATTGTAAGTGTTTTACACGGATTTGTATCGGACTTCTAGCTTTCTACATTGGTTATTGTAACACCACAAAATTACCCAAACCTGCATATTTACTGTCCAAAATTGTATACAAGCAACCTTTGCATGAATACAAACTATATTCCTCCGCATGGTAAAGTAATACTTACGCAACATCATAGAGAAATTAGTTCTTTTGTACTTTTATGCCACATACATTTATTGTGTCCCGTAAACATTTATTTTTTAAACAAATTTGATATTTCAACACTTGTGCTCAGTCTCAGCATACTCTGTGCTGCAGAGTTGTGTTAAATCGTTCGATCATTTTTATACAATATTAAGAGGTTCTTCAGTTTTCAAAATAGAGAATCGAATGATCAGAAAGTAGATACTATAAGACTCAGCTGCTTTCGGCAGCCGAATTATAGCCCTTATGGACATACAAATTGGGTTAAGACATTGCGTGCAACGAACTTTTGTGAAACTTATAAATGGCGGAATAGATAGACATGCTGTCTTACGCACAACTTTTGTTTAAACTCTTCATATTATATATATCACATTTTCATGTAATATTGAATAAATAAAGTTTAAAGCAACAATAGAATCAGTTTATCTTCCAGCATTTGAAATTTAAGTGTCTGATGATGGTGACAAAGAAAGCATTATGATGTATACTGACGACTTTGTCAGATCCGCAGATAAACATAAGTGAATGGTGTTCTATAAATTCATTCATACTTATTCCAACAAAAGCAATTTAGTCTATTTTAGATATAATTCTGTACAATGTAGCACGTATACTTTTGCAGCTTTTGTTTTTGGATTAAGTTGATAAGTTTATTCACCTATGTGTTGTTTTTCACGAACGTCTTAATTTCAGTGCCACTATTAGGTTAACTTATGCAAACTGTAAAAATATTCTGTACATCTACGTGGACATTGTTCATACATTAACATGCACTGAAGCCATTCTTAACAAAGCAAACATATTGTTATTATTGTTGAAAAATACACACCAAATGTTGGACTAGCTGTTGTAATAACTGAGACGAAAGACTTCGATTGTCCGCAAATGGGAAAATACTGCTTTTTACTGATCAAAGTTAACAAGACAACGAGAGATCCAGGTTGACTACACTCTGGGCATACAGAGAGTCTTACACGAAAACAATAAATGTTGCCTGTTGTTGGAAAACATATCATGCTCCAACTTCAATTAGACATCATTTGAAACAATATATATATATATATTTATATATGAAAAAAATATATGCAAGAACGGTTATATTATATACGAATATTATCTGCTAGGCGTTTTATTCTGGAAAGTCAAAATACGTATAGATAAAAGCGCCCCGTCCATCGCCATCGGCGGAGTAAACATTACTGTCATGAGGAGCACTAGCCCCGTCTTTTAACCATTGGAGACAAGGAATATGACTATAATATACTGCTGTGTATAGAGTTAAACGTTCCGAAACGGATCTAAGTGCACATATAAATGGGGGTGGGGGGGGGGGGTCTTGATAAAATAACTTTATATTTATCAAAGAAACTGTAATTCAGTCAGGATACTTAATTAAATATTCTTGAATACGTAATATATATTCCCTCTATATACTTTTCATCTCAACAAGCAATGGTTTGTTGTGCCTAAAATTTCTCACGAAGCTATTATTCTCATCTAAGAAAATATGTTTGTTACGTTTTTTCACCCATTGCTTATAAAAATATATACCAATGAAAATCGCTCCAAATATTCATTCGACATAGTTTTACGTCATCATCCTTAAATAGGTAAAAGGTGAGGTTTGAAAATTACGATGAAAAAAGGATAAAGGTTTTGCACGGGTAAAACGGAACCAAAAGTAGGAACCAACTTGAACGACAAAGGAAATAATTGTTACATTACAGCACACAAGCTGCTGTTAACTGAAACCTTACACCATGAAATAGTTATAGTGGCATTGACGTACTTGGTGATATATAATTTC
Organism: Solen grandis; assembly: GCA_021229015.1. Taxonomy (NCBI): domain Eukaryota; kingdom Metazoa; phylum Mollusca; class Bivalvia; order Adapedonta; family Solenidae; genus Solen; species Solen grandis. The sequence continues at coordinate 20,382,246 of CM037788.1, forward strand.
AAAACGACAACATAGAATTTTAGGAATCCTGATGATTTTTTTTTGGCAGTGATTGTCCTCCATAATCAGATTTTAGGATTTTCAACTTGTCTCTTGAAAGTTTCGTGATATAATTTCAATACGGAAATGAAACGACTAGTTTCCTGACGTAAAGAATTCTCGTACGTCAAGATTGTCATTAATTTGCATGACTGCTTAAAGGAAAACGTGACTGGAATGGTTCAGTCGAAAATCTATTATACACGTTTACTTATGGCAGTGTCTATATTACAGTGTTTCAAAGATGATTACAGAGTATGTTTAACAATAACTGAATAGCATTACAGTAACTGGTGGATGTACATCAGTATTAGGAAGCGTTGGTAGTCGATAGAAATATATCGTTTCACGATTGTAATGCACGGGGAGTTAATCTGTAAAGTATGGAGGCATAGATGGGACAAAGTGTTTTTTTATTGTTATCTCGTGGCCACTAAGAAAAAAAGGCCTCGTTTGCTCGTGGCCACGAGATATAACTAAGAAAAAAAGGAAAACGATTTTATTTAATTCGTGGTCACGAGATATAACTAAGTTAAAAAAAACGATTATTATTTCGTGGCCACGAGATATAAGTAAAAGAAACAACAAAACAAAACAAAAACATTTCCTAACTCGTGTCCACGAGATCATAACTAAGAAAAAAAAGCTAACTCTTGGTCACGTGTTAACAGACAAATCAAATCGTTGGATTATCTCATGGCCACGAGTTAGCTTTTTTTCTTAGTTATTAACTCTTGGCCACGAGTTAGAGAAATGTGTGTGTGTGTGTGTGTGTGTGTGTGTGTGTGTGTTTAGTTATGTCTCGCGGCCACGAATTATATACGTTCGTTTTTTTCTTTATAGTTATTATCTCGTGGCCACGAAATAATAAAAAAGAAAAACACCATGCCCCCTCTGAGCTTCCGTAGTAAAGTAAAGTGACATGAAAAGGCTGGTTTTAATCAACTTTAGTCAAGAGACAAGGAAAAAATGCAAATACCGAACAAAACAAATGATAAAAAACAACATTCATTTTATCAAAAAGTATTGACGAGCGTTATGAAAAGATTAACAAAAATAAAATCACGTAATCTATCAATATAAGGTTACTGATAGAGTTTAAATGACTGCTAGGTTTCATAACAGTGTGTTTACGATATGAATTCTTCAATCAGTGACTAACAAAGAATAATTAAAAAGCGTGACGGTCCCTTTGAAGTTAGTCTACTTTTGAAATAGACCACTTATTGTGTACATGAACCGATATTGCTTACGTTTGTTGTCATTCTAAAATCGTGAATGGCAACTGTGAACGGTGTAAAATGGTAGATGTTAATGATTTTATTCTTTTCATATTTTATGCATGTTTATTAATAGTAAGTAATACTAAAATCTGTTTTGTTAATATTAAACATATAAACGTTAATACTAAATAATGATTTAGCTCTACTGTTCCATGTCATAAAATGCCATTTTTGTTCAATTCAAAATTTCTTTTGATTCAGCTGACTGATGAACAGAAGAACCGTGAGTATAGTCGTGTCGTCTGATTTTGTTGTTGTTTTTGGCGCTTTGACAGTATTCAAGTCATGAACCGAGGCTCAGCTAACTATAGGTGGGGGAGACGATGTGTGTACAGAAGCACCCGGGTAAAACCCCCGACCCACAAAAAGCCAGCCGAAAGACTTCGTCACATGAAATAACTGAGTGACCATACTGGGACTCGAACCCATAACAAGTGTTACGTTATTACGGAGATTTTGATTTGAGATTGACATTGAACAAGAGCAGACCATCAGGACTTGCATTATAGTCAGCAAAACACGTGACTTGACTTTTCTGTTATGCTTGAATACATGGTATGATGTTTGGTACAAAACTGTCGGGAAATACCTATCTATCAAAAATCACACATGACGATATTTGAAAATGTTTGATTTCATGATCGCTAAATTTGTAAGGGTTTCCCCCACCCTGGGCGGGGATAATACACTTCCTGAAGAATTGTGGCTCGCGTTTTCATTCAAAGTAGATTTGGACATATCAGTGATTTGCCCCGCTTCAGTGGATGTGGGTATTTAAACAACGGATGATTCCATCAGGCGGGCCATGGCCCACACTTGATGGCAGCCCACACTCACCCATAGTGACGCCAATTGCGTGCTCGCATACCAAAAACTTCCAAAACAATGTACATGTAGCAAAACGCTGTTGCAATATTTTGAAAATCAGAAATAGTGTTCTTTTAAGTAAGTTTTCACACAAGTATTAGTACATATATTGTTTTTGATTGTTCATTTGATATGTTTTAAATTTCTTTTTATATCATGAAACACTCTTATCTTCACTTTAAAACATCCCTAAAATTATAGTTGATATGCAATATCCAGATTCAATATTGGCAGAAATGGTCTTTCATTTATGTAGCTGTATACATGTAGTTTAAAACCTGTGTTAGTATTTACCAGTGACATATAGTCTATCATATGGTAGTGTGCTATCATTTCTTGTATTACAATAAGAAACTGAAATAAATTAATACAATTATGCTGTTATTGTGTATATCTGTGTATATCAATACCACGTGGTGTTTGTAGAGGCCACTCACGCCTTTGAGTATCTAGACAATGCCAAAACTGGTCATATTCCCTGGACAAGGAGCACCCTGCTAGAGGCTGCCCGACTGTCGGGGCTTAACCCGGTCATGCAGGAGGTAGAACAACGCATGATGAATGAAGGTAATATTTCACTTTTTCAGAGAGAGAGAGAGAGAGAGAGAGAGAAAATAAATTTGTCATCTAAAAGCAATATTGATCTAGATGTTTACATTTTGATTATAGTGTTTTTAAGCTCACATAATTCAAACTAACTGCACCAGATTTAATGTTACAGTGTTACTTATCTTATTTCATTTGATATGTCCCTTATTACAAGCCCCTTTGTGTTCAGTGCACCAGGGGGAAAGTACCATGTCAGCAAATCATTCAGTTTTTACAAAGATGCTGTGAGAATGTAAATATACTGTAGCAGAAATACGATGAGATTGAAGAAAATGTTTATTCTCTCTCTCATATAGGGATTAGTTTGTTCTATTATTATAAATAATATAAAGACATGCGGTGTTGAAATATTGAACAGGAATATGATGTACAAATTATGATCAGTAGTGGTCGACATGAGCATAGAGTAAGCATCCTCCGCAGTCACGGAATAAATATTATAGTAATAAAGCGGACTATAGCGGTCTTTTCAGTCAAAACGCTGTAATCTACATTATTTATAACGTTCGACCCGAAGAGGGAGAGAGAATCGTTTTGATAAAACAACTGCATATTTATTAAAGAAACTGTTATTCAGTCAGGATACATGGTTAAAATTGTGTGAGTATGAAGCATTTATTTCAGCTAGTCGTCAGTCAACTGCGCGTAACTTCTTTTTCATTGACTTGTCTTGACTTGACTATTTGAGTTTACCGTCGCTTCGACAATATTTCAGTCATATAGCGTCGTCCAGCTAATTACAGGTGGAGGAAGATCCCGAATGCACGGTGGCATCCGGGTAGAACCACCGACCTACCGCAAGCCAGCTGGAAGGCTTCCTCACATGATAATCCGAATGACCCTGCTAGGATTCGAACCCACGCGGTGCGGGGCTGAGTGAGTGTTAAGTCAGCGACTTTACCCTCTCGGCCACGGAGAGCCCCTTCTTTCATTGAAAACGAAAATCCTTCAAATCTTCAGTTGGTTTTACCTTGCGTCATCACCCGTAAATAGGTAAAAAATGATGTTAGACAAAAAATTGAAATGCAGAGTTCGAATATATAAAAAATAACTCGTATTCTTAATGTTTTCAGTTTTCTTTAAATTTTGCACACTTTTTTATAAGAAATACCGGCACTTCGGGAAAATTCAAAGTGTGTGATAATACTATTTGAGGATTAATATGCTTTCAAAGCTTCCCGTGAGATAAATATTAGGTTTACAATTTAAGATGGCATTTCTGAGTATTTAAGCAGTACAGCTGGGGAGAATTTAAGGTTGTTTTTATATTTCGATTTTATGTGTCTTGAAATGAGGAATTTATTGCATACTATGTCACTGAAAAGTGGTTTATTTGAAAGTTGTCGGTTTTGACTCGATGCTGGTCACGTCGCCTCTCTTAAATTCTCAGCACATACTAACTACAAAACAAGAATTATTTTGATGCAAAACATCAAAGACGCCGCGCATGTTTTTGAAGCACAACTTAAATAAAGCTATTTTAAG
>CM037788.1:20386628-20436628 GCA_021229015.1 Solen grandis
CCGTGAATGTTTAGGTATCTTTTGTAAAATAAACAACAACTCCTAATTAGCAAATCCGTCACAGAAATATTTTTTACTCATTCACTTACCTTAAAAGTGTTGATAATAGCACTATATAGACACGTGCTGTCTGCTGATGGGGACAATTTCGTCTGGTGTTTTTTGTCTTGTACACCGGCAATTTTACGGAATTTTCCGAGTTGTTGCGATAGAATTTTACGGCGACTGTCGGAAATTCTGGTTCCCGGTCATCTATGAATGACTAATTACTAATCGTAAAGGCACATTTGATTAACCTCGTGTGGCATAGTGCGTACTTACTCCTTAGTACTGCATGCTCGTGGCTAAACGCAACTAAATGTTAAGATGCACGTTTCAGAATAAGTATAAGGGAAACGTTTTAATCATGTCACAACGTAAAACATACAAATCAATAACAACTTGTTCGCATGACAAAGAACTGGATTTAATGTCATTTAAACACATATTAAAGAAAGATGTCAGCTTTTGGTCTTTAACTCAAAGAAATGAGCACACGGACACAATAAAGCTGCAATTAGTTTGTAACAGATAACATTAAGCAGTTAGTTAGTAACATATAACATTAAGAAATATGTACATGGACATCAGTTGGCAGATAATAAAATGCAGTAATCATGTTACAGAACGTATAAGTAAATAAATAACATAACAACGTCATTTAGAAGTATGCATGTCCTGGCGGATATTCCCTTCCATAATTAAATAATATTAAAACTATTTGTGTATTGTGCTGACGGGTTGACGATGTTATTTCTCTTTATTTCATGAAGCACGGACGATAACAATGTCGTACTTAACGAAAGATACTACCTATGGTTATTTCCCTTTAAATAAATTTGAACCTTGGAGCAGGGAACCAAAACGTAATTGATATTAAAAGTACTCCAGACTAAGCGGTCGCCTGCAAATAACACAACAAACATGGCCTCTGGTGTTGACGTAGAGTCAGGGGCATCTGAAGAAACGTTTGACTATTCCTGCTCGGTGTGTCATAAGAGTGACAGGGTCAGCGAGGCTGTGAAATATTGTCAGGAGTGTCACAAGTACCTGTGTACTTCCTGTTTGGATCAACATAATGTTTTTATGGAGGATCATACCTTGGTGGAACCGTCGGCCGCTGGAATTGTGGTTGTCATGCCGACGGAAAAATGCCAACAACATGGACAGAAAATGTTGGAACTATGGTGTAAGAATCATGATGAAGTCCTTTGCAGCATTTGTGCCTTCACGGACCATAAGTAAGTAGAAACGAAAGTAGAATGGAATTTCTGGAAAATTTTATAATTCGTTTGTTGAATATAATATGTAAAAGGCAAAGCCTCGAAGCGAGCGCATATTATTTTGTCTTCACTTGGCATGGGTTTATTACTGCTTCTAGTAGTCTCTTTTGAAAGTACGTGCTACTGGACTTTTCCTACAGTATCGAGTTCACCATAAGAAGACGAGACTACAATCCTCACCTTTAGATTAAAAATACCCCCGAATGCAAAAATAGATAAAAGAAGCATAAATGAAACTGGTATTAATTTCGTACTTTTTTTAGCTCACCTGAGCACAACGTGCTCAAGGTGAGCTTTTCTGAACGCCTTTTGTCCGGCGTCCGTCGTCCGTGCGTCTGGCGTCAACAATTTGCTTTAAACAACATCTCCTCATGAACCGCTGAAGGGATTTTGACCAAACTTCACAGGAGTCATCCTTATGATGCCCTCTATCAAAGTTGTACAAATTATTCAGATTGGTTAAAAAAAGTAGGTCACAGGAGCTAAAAATAGATTTTGAAAATGCAAACTTTGAAAATCTTCTTCTGCAAAACTGCAAGGCCTAGAGCTTAGATATTTGGTATGTAGTATCATCTTATGGGCCATTACCAAGATTGTACAAATCATAGCCCTACGGTGATAAATGCCCCCGCACCAGGAGTCACTTGTTTTACATAGAGTTATATAGGAAAATCTTTAAAAAATCTTCTTCTATGAATCCATTAGGCCTAGAGCTTAGATATTTGGTATGTAGCATCATCTAATGGTTAATTACCAAGATTGTTCAAATCATAGCCCTATTGTGATAAATGCCCCCGCACCAGGGGTCACTTGTTTTACATAGATTTATATAGGAACAACTTTAAAAATCTTCTTCTCTGAAACCATAAGGCTCAGTGCTTATATATTTGGTGTGTAGTATTGTCAGGGCTAAAATGTTTAAGATTGAGTTATATCAGAATTTTTGTCTGTTTAAAAACCTTGTAATCAGTTGTAGCAATAGTACTCACGTGAGCGTTTCAGGGCCATCATGGCCCTCTTGTATTAATTGATTTTTTTTTCATATTTTTTCCTTACATTTAAGACAAAAATAAAAAAAAATACAGTTTGGAAACAAGGATCAATAAATTTTGCGAATTATTGGTATTTTCCTGTCGAGTAACGTCACGCTCGATGTGAAATATCGCGTTAATGTACGTAGCTCGACAACCGTCCCCGGTGGCCGAGTGGTTTAAGCGTCCGCCTCGGGTGCGGGAGGTCGTGGGTTCGATCCCCGGCCGCGACATACAAAAGTTGTAAAAAATGGTACACATGTACTGTTACAGCTCCTTTTCTTGGCGCTCAGCATATAAGGGCAGTTGCATGCAGGACTGGTTGGCCCGGTGTCAGGATAATGTGACTGCGTGTGGTATCATGCCACATGTCTACGTCGTGATATTTCAGTGTGGCAGTACTATATCTGTCTCAAGTAGATATCGATGACTGAAATACTGTCGTTGGGACGTTAAACCCAACAAACAAACGTAGCTCGATAATACAAATATGGTCCCTGATAGGTTGCAGGATCGATGGCTATATAAATCTAGAGACCCCCTTCCCCTTACAAAAAAAGTCCTGCATTTTGCAGAACATAAAAGAAATAATTAAATTAATCCTCACACTTTATGGATATATGAACATATCAACATGGATAGGATAAGCCTTATATACTAATCTTGTTAACAATTGACTTCTCTGTAAATTATGTAAGACTGTATTTCATTTAAAAAGACTAGGTAATAAATAAAAAGAAATTGTTTTTGTAACGGGATAAAGACATAAACATAATCAAACAGATGGTCACTAGATTGAATATATAGTCAAATGCATATTTACAGGAAGCATGTTATCCAGACCTGAATGATCAAGCATTAAAAAAACAACATACAAATTTATACAAAGAAATTGACTGTGTGTTTTACCAATAACATGACCAAAATCACATCTTATTACTTTAACCAAGTCCATGCATGTAAATTACTAACATACAAAATAACCATATCATTATTTCAGGGTTGAAATATAAATTTTATGAGTGGAATTTTGCCTGCTGTGTAAAAAATTCCGAAAATCTTTTGGAGCTTGATTTACTTTAATAATGAGAGAGAGAGAGAGAGAGAGAGAGATCTAATCTACATGTAGATGCATAAGATTTATCATAATGATAAAGCAAAATATACTAGTAGGTACGATTAGATCCAAAAGATTTTCGAGAAGAACCTTAGAGTTTTTTTTAGGTTTGGGTTTTTTTAATCATAAATGTCACAGTGACTGACACATAATTATATATGTTGCCCGTCTCGAGCCGCGCTCGCTATAAACAAAGTAGACGAATGATTCTGACAAAGGCAAGGTCGCACGAGTAACCAAATTTTGCAACGTCTTTGAAATATGCGTATCTTATTTTTACTGTAACATAAAATGTTTCTGTTAGAAAAGAAAATAATTTACACTTTCAGTGCGTTTATCATGTAAAACTATTTGTTAGATCTATGTAATGTCAAAGTCAATATTTCACCAATCACAGGCACGTAAATTCGTAAACCTGATATTTTTTCTTGTCACGCATTAACCAGAAGGCTTTTGTTTTGCAAGAGTTATCTGTTCTTTTACCTACAACATAGTTGAATTTATCGAGGGAGATAATCCATGCATGTACAATTTCTCCAGTGGTAAACATTCAGGATGCCGACTGACGAATGTTTTCAAAGCGTTAGTATTTGAACAAAAATTTACAACTACGCGTTACCGTAGAGCTCGCTTCGCGAGACGGGCCTTCGGTCCGTCTTGAGCTGCGCTCGCTATTAAAAGCAAAAGTTTGAAACCCGTATTTAATAAAAGCAAACTAGCAGTATGCAGTGTAAGATTTAATTTTGATGTCATGACGTCGTATAGTTTCATGACGTCTTACATACTAAAACAGTTAAAGCAATGTTATGTGTTAATTTTATGAACAAATATTTGTATAAAACATTTTTCTCTCAGTAATTTAGCTGACACACCGCTGTTATGGAATTTACTTATTAGTTATCGTTTATATTTTAAATTTTATGGAATTTATCGCAAGCAACGCGCTGCGATAAGTCCATAAAATTTAAAATATAAACGATAATATATTTACAGTTTGTCACGTACGCCATACATCTTTGTCTTTAACCTCGAGTTATGGATTCTACTCCGTTTGACTGACATTACAGCTCCGTCCATATTGGTCTTTGGTCACGAAAGCACCATATTTTCTCCATGTCAAGATATCACGGTCAATTTTATGCCGCGAATTCTTTGAATAAAATACAAATATTTCATTGGACGATCAAGTATGACAAACTGTAAATACTCATTTTTTCTTCATATCTAGACCTCACGGATCATTTTATGCAATATTTTTTTCATATTTTGAACGAAATGCAAGCATTTCATTGGACGGTAGTTGACAAACTGAATAATGGATGAAATGAGAACTTTGGGTATTTAGTATTTAGTTCAAATTAACTCAAATTTTATTTTATTTTTTTTAAAAATAATTTTCAAATTCCAGGCATAAAAAATCTTGCTATTATTTCAGATGTTGTGGTGATATCAAGTTTATACCTTGCAATACAGACGACCTGTTTAAGAAGTCTGAGCTACAAAATACTGTAGATGGTCTGAAAAGGACAAGAGAGCGACTGGCAACACTGAAGAAAGAAGGAGCCTAACAGGGGAGGAACTGCTGATTGAAAAGAATAAATATATGGAGATGGTTGAACAGCAGAAGAGGAAGATCCTTCAGATAGTTGAGTCACTTGAAGAGGCAGCCCGGGAAGATATCAGTGTTTGGTACAATGAGAACAAGAGCAAGATCGACAAGGATAAGGACTGCTGTGATCAGTTGGAAAGAGACTCAATGTCCTGTCTACAACAGCTGGAAAGTGCATCTGCTGTCAAGCCCCAGTTGTTTGTCTCGATGAAGAAGGGGCAAAAATTACTTAAATCCGCAAAGAAAGTCGTTGATGAAAGAGGCATTCTAATGAAACCAGACAAGGAGTATGAAGTAAATCATGATGTAGAAAAGACGCTGACTGTTCTTCAGTCTCTTGGGTCGTTCAAGAAACGCAACCGTCAGTATAAGGCAACAAACATTAAGAAATTAAATGTAAAGTTATCTCGAGACAAAAGAACTTGTGACATATATGGTACATGTATTCTGCCTGACGGCGATATTCTGTTGACTGATGTCAACAACAAAACGTTGAAGCGACTAGACGGTTCCACCTACACCGTTGCAGACCACTGTGACCTGCCAGAGTTCCCCTGGGGAGTGTGTAATGTTGGACAGCAGGAAGTGGCCGTGTGTCTTGGTTGCAAGATACAGTTTAGGTCTGTAAGTAAGACAATGGCTCTTACAAAGACAGTAAAACTACTAAACAATTATTGTTGTGGTATAGGTTTCAGTAACGGGGAGTTGTTTGTTTCTGATGCTCTCAAGAATGTGCATGTGTACAATCTGTCAGGGACACGTCTGCGAACAATTAACCAGACCCCGTTCGACGGGGCAATGTTCGCACTCACCAGACACATTGCTGTCAATGGAGACAGAATCTTCATAGCAGACAGAGAAAAAGGCCTCATCTGTACAGACAGGAATGGAACAGTACTGTTCAGGTACAAGGGTCCACAGGTGACGGGAGCGTTTGGAGTTTGTACAGACGGACAGGGAGGAGTGTTTCTAGGGTGGTTTGGACTCCCACAACGTAGTCCAGGTAGGGGCGGATGGTGAAGATTTAGGTGTGATCCTGACTCAGACAGATGGGGTAATGAACCCCAAGTCCGTGTGCTTTAACCCCAACAGTCAGAAACTGATTGTTACAAATGGCAACAGTGATGAAATACTGATGTTTGATCTTGTGTAATATTACGAGATATTTTCGTGGCATTTCTTTCATATCAGAAATAGTACGGATATCAGAAAACCCCGGTTGATTTTGAATATACATGTATTTGAAATACTGACTGTCGTGACTTATATATGGACTCTCACAATACCATGTGTGGTTATTACCAAGTGATAAATGGCGACTGTGACGAGCTACTGGGTGTATGGTCCATAAGGTAATATCATTCCTGCGTAATTGTAATTGTAATTCGTAATAGGTGAATCAGTTTTGTCAAGAAAACACTGATGGCTTAAGTTATTGACTTTGAAAAGTAGATAATAAATGAATTATATTCAAATAGATCTATAAACTTAAAAAATACGCAAAAATATGTACTTGTATATAGTATCACTATGCATATGTATAATGCGATAGTGAGATGAATAGGCTATGAAAAATCTTTTATTATAATAGCATTTGAAAATCAGTGACAAAGACCAAGTAGGACCACGGTTGACTTCTTACATATTAACATTTTACCTTTAAATTATCATTACCGTGTGTTTCATTAAATTAGCCTAAACCATATAAGCTAAGTTATGCAATGTATCTTGTTTTTACTGGTCTCTCGAATCGTTAGGCTGGGAAATTGGTTTCATCTATTTCCTTGCATTTTGTACAGTTAGAAATATTCAGCCATAAAAATTTTCTCTGATTTCGAATATACTTTAATATTTTCTGTAGAAAAAAAAAATAAATGAAACAACACAAGATGTCAGAGGTCAAGAAATAGATCTGGTCGGGTATCTCTGTTGGTTACTGTTGAAGTAATCCATACATGATGAAATTATAATCATGGTGCTTCAAATGCTTAAAAAGCTTCAGTGCAGATGCAGGCATCTACAGGCTCTCTTAAATATTTGCATTTACTATAAAATTCCCACGATCACCTGATAGACCATGATCATAGTTTAATGGTGGATGGATTACCTTAAATCAAAACTACTACAGTGTATTTTGATGATTAAAGGGATTATCATCCTTACAAAGGAATTGTTAATGTATGTTGTATATTACATGGTGTTATATATTTTGTATTTAAGCTGTCTGAAATTCCTGTCAAAAAGTATACAGGATGAACATTTGAATAGACCATACATACATACAGAGAGAAAGAGAGAAAGAGAGATCATTTATTGACTGAAATTATTGTATATATTTTTTTGTGTGAAATTGATTTATTGAAAATGATTTTTTGAAGAATGGCAGTTTATACGCATTTATGATTATGTTTACATTCATCTAAGGAGAGAGAGAGAGAGAGAGGGTGGGGGGGGGGGGGGGTGTATTTTTAAAAGCAAAATGTACAGATAAATATCATTTAAATGTTAACATGTTCCTCTTTACTTTCATTATAACAATAGTTTTACTCTTGCAATTGCTCTTTAAATACATTTAAGTAATGAAACTATTTTTTAATTATTTTGAGTATATAATAGGCGTAAAGTTAAGACCGCACTGAAATATTGAAGAAAAGTTTAAATTTTGGTACCAGTCAAACCATTTTCATGTGCATTTTGTAAATTAAGATATGTCATGTTGTACTGCTTATGTTTCCTGCTACTGTAGAACTATATGTAAATAAAATATTTAACTGAAGTTGACCAGGTCGCTATATATATCAAACCATATTTGAAAATAAAATCGAAACTATACCGGATGAACAACTCCAATTTACAATTAGTGATCAGTTATTCCTTGAGACTTTATTAATGGAGATAAAAGGAAAAGCGATTTCTTATGGGTCATATGTGAAAAAAGTTAGAAACGATAGAGAAAAAAACAATACTGCAAAATATTGAACATATTGAGAATAGCCTAAATAGCGAAAATATAAGTCAATTAGAATTACTTAGGGGTGAACTCAGGAATAACTTAAAGGCAATCTTATTAGATCAAAAACAAAATGGACAGTAGAAGGTGAAAAACCATCAAAATTCTTTTGTGAATTAGAACAAATAATTATGCCTCAAAAACTGTTAATTCAATTCTTAAAGAAAATTTTAAACGAAATAGCACACTTTTATAAAATGCTTTACTTAAACAAAAATAGTGAAAAATCTTCAATAGATGATTCATTTAATGACTTCTTAAAGGTTGAGGACATACCCAAACTATCAAAAAAGAGAGTAGTGAAGGTCCAATAAGTCTTCAAGAAGCGTCATTTGTTTTCAAAAATATGTCAAATAACAAAAGTCCGGGTACCTCTGGTTTCACTGCAGAATTTTTTAAGTGTTTCTGGAAAAAAAATGGCATTTTTGTAGTTCGGTCATTGAACAATGCATTTGAATCTGGCCAATTAGCTGTAACTCAGACACAAAGTATTATTACTTGCATACCGAATGGAAATAAACCCAGAAACCAGTTACAAAAATTGGAGGCCTATAACTCTATTAAACACTGCCTATAAAATTGGGTCGGGCTGTATAGCTAATCGATTGAAGAGATATGATATGCAATACACTGAAGATAAAGATATCCCGGGGTTACTCAAACTCAAAATTGTCACATATTCAGTTATCTGGCAAGAAGAAAATTTTCAAGTTATCCACTTAGGTATCTTAACAGGACTAAACGTACTGTCTGTTAGTGCCCGCTACTGCCAATCACATATTCACTTAGATTAACTGGATATCATGCTTTTTGCCAGAAAATTATGTGAAAAAATGCCTGTTGTCCACATAATTTAACTAACTTGAAAAAAGTTGAGATATCCAGTCATCTTAAGTAAATGTATGGCTGGAAGTAGTGGGCACTAACAGGCAGTTTTATCCTGTTAATATACCTAACTTGAAAATTTTCTTCTTGCCAGATACTAACTGAATATGTGAAAAAAATTTCAGAAACGTTTCGACAAAGCTAAGTGGATAAGTGGCTTGCAGAAGTATGCCACCAGATAGATAGATAGATAGATAGATAGATCATCAAAAGATAAAAAAAACTATCCTGAGTGTCCATGTAGGATAGTGAGACCTATTCAACAGATCTCTGCTAGGTTATTAATTAGGCCTTTTGATCTAACTAGACGGTCAGAAATTTCTGAACTCGAGTGTAAAAAATCCCTATCCTACACGAATTCAAGCATGTTGGATTGTTTTTCCCATTAATGGTTGATATTGTCATAGACCGTCAGCATTTTTTTCGCTTTGCTTTAGCAATGTTGAAAGAATTACATTACTTTGACTGGGAATTACCATTTACTTAACCCTTTCCCTCATAGAGGTATACCATGAAAAGACCTATGCGAACAGCATAAAACCAGATCAGCCTGCGAGTAACTCGCAGGCTGATCAGTTACTCGCAGGCTGATCAGGTTTTATGCTGTTCGCTGCTCCTCAGTAGTCTGGTAATGAGGATTTTACAATTAAATTTGGTAAGGTTTGAGTTTGGCTTTCTGCAGATCAGGCTTTATGTGGTACCTATTGAGTGCGTCAAAATGAGTCTATACGAGGGAAAGGGTTAAAATAGCATGCTAAAAATATCCCTGTCCTTAACCGCACATTGTAATATTCTGCCATACCTTCGCACTGTTAAATGATAATAAAATCTAACATTTCAAAACATATATATCATAGAAAGTACAGCTTTGTTTATCTTGATAAAACGGTTGAAGAATTAAATTCAAAACTATTGTTTATTCTGGGGACTATTTCACCCTGGAAGATCAGACCATCACGTGACATTACAATAGGATAAACGCAGTATTGCTAAAATTAATACACCATACGTTCACCGATTTCATTTTCTCCCGACTGTTCAAATATATTGGCTGCATAGTACTGGTAACCTAATATAAAGGTTATAAACATCTAACTTCACAACAAAAGGGTCTGGCACGAAAATTGGGTCATAAATAGTCAACTAGGTGATGTATGACCCACGTACAGTTTGACACACATACACGTATATACAGAGAGAGAGAGAGAGAGAGAGAGAGAGAGAGAGAGAGAACAAGAGAGAGAGGGGGTAAATGAAATAATAAACAAAATTTGGTTTTAAGTGTAACGCGATTTACCTGTTGAATTCACTATACCTACAGAATCTACGCAGTACAAATAACGTGCAATCATATGACATGGCGTGACTACATCGCGCGATATCGTTAATGGGGAATACCCCCTCGTGCCTAAACAGCTGATCGTTCATAAACACACTGGCCGTTGTGATGAGTAAGCGTTGTATAAACATCTCTGAATAAGTCTCCATTGAGGTTAATATTGGACATTATGAATATTGGATTGTTTCTACCTTTGCTGGTACTTCCGGTCTCAGCTGGTCCGCTGTGCTCGACGCAGGAGTACTGGGATTCGAACACGCAGGAATGTAGAACAACGTGCAGCGACTGTCCGGCCGGGTGGGTTCGAGACTTCAAAACGGAAGTTGTCGTAAGTTTGCTTTTATTTGTATCTAGAATAATCGCTTAGTAATAATTATTGTATTTTGTGGTACACACGGTGTTTTACATATAATTGAAATATCTTCTGGCTGTCTTTATTATTTGAAAATGATGCAAGCATGAAATGCTTCTCACACTCGTACTCAGATATGATGAAGCAAAGAGTGATAAATGTGTAGCATTGATCAGAAAGAATGTTACAGTTCAGATTTAGAAATTAGGAAACGAAATTACAATTATCAAGTGGCATTATATATAAATACATCTGCTATTACTAAAAAAATATTAAAATAAAATAAATAAACAATAATTATAATTTATAGTTTTCTTGCATCTATCTAGTTGGGCAGTGTACATATTACAGTGTTAAAATCGCTGACGTAGTATCTCTTGTTTTTGTTTGGGTTCGCGCTCAGGCGTATTGTGCATGGTATAGTGCGGTTAACCTGTAAGGCCCAGCACCTCTCCGACTTTTTCTGTCAGGGTTGCCCCTCTCAGCAACTCTAAACAGGTACACCTACACACACACATGCGGATAGAAGGAATTCGGGTGCGCTACTCTAGCTCGTTTCAAATAGACCCCCTGTTTCTTTAACGTGCCCGGTGCACCGAAACACGCGAAGCCCATTAACTACTGTCTGTATGAACCAGCTCTAGGCTTCTAGTTAGGCGGGGAACACTGAAAAGTGTCCCAGAAATGTTCCAAGGTTCGAACGGGATTTGAACTCTGGACCCCTGGATTAGCAGTCCAGAGTGTTACCACTGTGTCTGTGCTCGCATAGTACATAGCTCATTGTATGAGGCCTCCGGCCGAGGGATAAGTCGTGACTTACCTCCTCACCTCACGGTGGTTCAACGCAGGGTATCGGATTTCAGGAGGAAGCTTCGCTGCTTGCGGTATCGTTTACCGATGCTCTGTGAATGATGAAATACTGTCGAAGCGACGGTAAACTCAAATAGTCAAGTCTAGTCATTGTTATGGGCTCGAACCCCACTCTGGTCACTGAGATTTTGCCCATTTGCTGGTGTTATGTCTGTTGTCCTAATGAACTAGATGTCGCTATATGACCACCTTACTGTCGCGACGGTAAACAAAAGAACGCAATTAAATAATGTTTAGCACCGTCATTCGCACATGCAACTTGATTTTCTTTACTTTACAATAACCGCAATACAGTCCTTTCTTAACCTTTCTCAACATTTCATACTTTTGATAAACAGACGAATGGAGATGGTCAAGATGAAGACAGGAAGTGTCCGCCATGTCGCCCCTGTGACGAAGGTCAATACTCCACGAAGATAACCAATAAATGTACGAATTGTTCCAAAAGCTGCAAACGAGAAAATCGACAAATGCAACTTCCTTGTAAAGGCCTCCACGACATGATATGCGGGAGCTGTCTACCCGGGTATGTACCTTGCCGTATGTGCATTACTTCCGGTTTACTTATCATTGTGACGACGACATTGATTCTATTTATTTAGCTACGGTTAGAGCGATTGGACACTGAAGCTACTCTTCATACCCAATAAAAATCATGGTGTGAATACATGTTCGGACGAATCGCTGTTACTTCCGGTAATAATTTATCTTAATCTGTTTTCCTCGGCATGTCGGCCATTAGTAGTTGTAGAAAGTTAAAAAAAATTAATAGTAACTGTGATTAATGTACATTGTTTACTATTGCCACTGTAAACAGATAGTGGAAAAGTAACAATTATCTATTTCAAACCTATTAATGAGACAAGCAGAGGAACAGTAACAAACAGGGACTGGAGCGTTCCTCACACACACACACACACACACACGCGCGCGCGCGGAAGTATGTTTACTACTTACACTGTTAAATTCTAGTGTGTGTTGGGGGATCTTATGCCTTGACATCTATCTAATTTAAACATGGTAACGAGACTGTATCTATATTACAGGTATGAGGACGTGTACGATTCTCTGGACTTCCCCTGTATAAAGACGACCGAGAATCCGTCTGTAGAAGATCCCATTTCCGACACACCAACTGAATTAAAAGTAAAGAATAACGAGACGGACCATGACTCAGGTGAATATCCTTTCGTTCAAAATACACGGACCTTTCCAGCTATTTACATATGAATTCATATCGGATAACATGCTATCCAATAGCTATACTTGGATAAAAGGTAATCAATGGTTGGCTTAGTTAACACAAAAGAAGCCATGGTTTTGTTTGTGATACTTTGGGAGCATTTTACCTGGCCATAAAATGAAATGCGGGACTGGAATTGTTACTGGTGATGCTTGAAAGGTGCATTACTGTCAAACTAATCAAAAGTTATCAAGCAGAAAATATGAAGTTACGTACCTTGAATTATAGATTGGTTTTGTAGAGGAAAGCTCGGTTGATCTTTTATGTGCATAGATGCAGCGACAACGCGACACACAATACAGACAACAGCAATCCGCTTTTATCATCTTGTCATCTGTTTATCATGTATAATCCTTTCCCTCATATAGACTCATTTTGACGCACTCAATAGGTACCACATAAAGCCTGATCTGCAGAAAACCAGTTAAACCTTACCAAATTTAATTACAAAATCCTCATTTCCAGACCACTGAGGAGCAGCGAACAGCATAAAACCTGATCAGCCTGAGAGTTACTCGCAGGCTGATCTGGTTTTATGCTGTTCGCATAGGTATTTTCATGGTATCCTCTATGAGGGAAAGGGATAATGGTTGTTTTTAACTTTACATTGTCACCAGGGCGAAGCAGCCATTTTCTCGGATTCTTGATTAATGAGTTAAATAAATATTAATTCCAGAAACAACATCTTCAGGAAATGAGACATGGGGGATCGTTGGCACTGTAGCGAGTGTGTTGTTTGGCATTGACGATAGCCGTGTGTGTAGTCTTGTTTGTCATACAGAGGTGGACAACAGGTATGAATTGTTATCTCGCGGTTCGGTGTGAAGGATTATTTGGTTATTTCACTCTGGCTTAGTCAAAATTTATTTGATATTGTACAGTCTTTGGACGCTTTTTGTACATGTATGTAGCAGTTTTCTTTAGTTTTTTATGATTATGCTTTTGTTTCCTTCCATTTGAATTCGAATAATTCTGTACAAATGAATGCAGACTGATCTCAGATGTACATGTATATCATTAATACTGCTCTATCTTACATTCCACATCCTTAAAAGTATGCCACGCTAGCTAACAATTCAAGTTCTATTTTTCATGGAAAGTGTTGTGTTTTAATTACCTGAATATTCATTTATTGTTAATTTTGTTGTATTCTTAAAACAATTTCAACTGTATTTTCTTATTTCCTTCTCTATACATGTTACAGTACAGTGTCCAAGGCGGACACACGCTGTCACGTTCGGAAGCTACAAGAGTCTTTCAAAAGATGTGATAGAAACCGACGGGGCTAATGAAGCTGGCGTTATGCCCAGGGCTGACGAAACTGACGTCAAGACGACGGACAAAACAGTTACAGGGACGGCGGTCCGTGGGGAATTGTCCTATGGATTGTATACTACAGGTAGTTGCTGACATAAAGTGACTTCACATACTTAATATACTCATGTTTTGGTAGACAGACATCTTAACCCTTAACCTGCTGAATTTCTCAAATGGAATTAGCCGGCATCTTTTTTGGAACTGTCCATTATCAATTTTAGGGATAACAAGATGAAAACTTGTAGTTGGTCAGCCAATAGTAAAGAGCCAGGCCTGGCTTTTTTCCTGGTGGCAAAGGTTAGCACTTACGGTTCCAGCAGGGTAAGGGTTAAATCATTGGTATACTATATCAAATACTCAGCCAGTTATTGTATATTCATAATGATGCTGACTTGAATGATGGTGGCAACCATGTTGTTGACAATACTTGTGCTGTAATGTTGTTGTTGATGTTGAACATATTGCTTTTTATGATGATGATTGCAATTTAAACGATATGACAACAGGTGAAACAGGTAAAAGAAGATAAGAATAAAAGTTATTGTTTAATTTGAAGACAAAGTTGGTATATTGCTGTAAATATATGCTGTGCAGAGTGAGATTATTTCTTCATATCTTCTATGCTTGCCTTCTTCTGAAATTTCAAAATAAATTCAGATTTTAATTGCAGTTATTGCAGAAGTAAGGTTACATAAGTCAGATTTATTGTTTTTGATAGAGCACGTTTCATTGAATTGAAATATATTATACAGTTTTAAATACATCAAATATACATCATAAAAAATACTTTTTTTTTCAGCGAAACACTGCGGGCACGCTATTCCGTCCATTTGCACGTGCAGTGCAGATACATTTCCTGATTCCATCATACACAAGAGTGACCCTTGCCTGAGAACCGTAGCTATGGAAGCGTGCCACGACCCACGGACCCTATATCACGAGCTGCACGTGCCGCATAACACTGTGTACCAGCTGGACGATGACCGTGACAGGCACCCGGAGCTCATAGCGCAAAGTGAAACCATCCTCAAAATATTAAATGGGTGGGTGGAGTCCAGTCAGGAAAAGCCACGCCTCTCAGCGTTACTGAAAGCATTATGTCGGTCTGGTTTTCATCATATCACAGAGATGCTGCTGAAAGAGACATACAACACAAACAACAATTCGTGATGTAATGCCTCTGTATGTGTGTGTGGTTTTTTGTGGTTTTTTTTTTCATTTGCAATGATGGGGAGTTTCCAAAACTCTGCGACCCTGACAGAACCATGGCTGTTATTTGAGCGACACAAAATAGAGCCAGAAGCAGCAATGTTACAACTCCGAGATTCCACCTCGACAGAGTTGTGTGTTATGTCATAATGTATCAACGTTAAGGTCATTGGTTCCAGACATTCACATCTTTTATGGTTTCTTAGAATTTCTCACTCCTAGTTAAGATTGTAACTTTAAGGTAAAGTCCCTGTAATTGTTCCGCTACGTCTTGGACCACTTAAACTCTACCAAGATAACCAAGGCACCCTAATGAAACATTAGTAACCCTTGGTTATCTCCGTGAAAGGTCACGAAGTCCGAAATGTAGCGGAACCATTACAGGAACTTAAACTTAAACTGTATCACAATAGTCGATTTATAAACATGATTATAGAACTTGTAGGCCGTCGTTTTAATTTAAATTTTGACAATAAAAAAGAAACACGTTGATAGCTCATGTTGATATACAACTTTATTGGGGCAAATGCAAAATGCGTTTAATTTTAAACCAATATTTTCAGAGAGAATGCTAGTCAAGGCAATATAATATGAAGATTTGCATAAATTCCACAACGTGACGTACTTACTCTTAAATTATTGGCTAGGTTATGTGAATATCTCCTGTGACGTAATATTTCATGACCTTACTTTAGAATATTTATATTTTTATAATGCTCTATATTTTATGTAAATACATGCATTTACGTGTAATTCTTATTTTGATTTACGCAGATACAAATGAAATATTAGTTTACTTTCGCTTGTGACTAATTACTAAAAGAGATATATGTAACACCTGGGTACAAGCATGTTTCATGTGAGGGAGCCTTCCAACAGGGTTTCTGTAGGTTGATGCTTCTACCCGGTACTTCTGTGCTCTCTGGGTTCTTCTCCCACCTGTATTAAACTGGACGTCGCTTTATGACTGAATTATTGCCATGGTGACGGTAAACTCCAGTACAACAATAACAACAACAACAACACTTGCGTAAAATGTGATTTACATAATTAGACTTATCGCTGATAAAACTAATATTATGAATTTAGTTTCTTTAGTGTAATTTGGTCTGATATCAAACTGAAAGTTTACGATAGATATACCTTAGTTTATTTAGATTTTCAGTGCCAGTAACTTCTGATAATTATTTTTTCAAATATCAGTAAACAACAAATGCGTATATATAATTGATTTTGATTGTTTTTATTTCAGTCTTATGTTCACAGTTAAACAGTAGTTACAGTAATTTATTTATTTTTTTATACACTGTGTTGTGTAAGTGGGGAGGGTGTATCAAGCATGCTGGTAGTGCTGAGTGTTTTATCCTAATTATATGATTATACATGGAAGTCATTTTTTGTCTCCATTGTTTCGGGTGTTATTTCAGGGTTATTTACACTGTTGTGTACATTGTGCTCATATTCATCAATAAACATATCTTCATTTTGCGTTATGAACGATCTTTCGTCATCTTGTATCAAATTAACCATTGTACTCTAATTATCATTGTTACAATTATTTATCATAATTGATTAAGTATATTGACCTTATTATGTTTCTGTTTAAGAAATTAAATAATTTTGAAATAGCTGACCTTTTTAAAAGGCACACGTGTTCTTATTTTGAAATTCTATAATACTTGCCTATCAAGTCAATTTAAGTTACCCAAACATTTCTAAGTAAATTAATGCTATTTGTGATTATTAACATTACCAATATCATCATCATGATCATCATCATCACAAGCAGTGGCAGCATAGTCTCTAAATAACCAAAATAATTTTGGATGAACTTTAAACCTTGCAAATAAACAAATATCACCACCACCACCATCATCATCATCATTTAGTAAATTTGTTAACTTTCATTTATAAATTGTAAACTATAGCTATTTTTATAACCGTTGCATGGTAGGGTAGCCTAGCGACATGTTTGTCTACTTCAATGTGTATTTCCCTATTGAGCATATAATGATCAACATGAACTATGCAATATATTTATGTTCTTGCCGTGTGTAACGTCATTCATATGAAATCTCACATCTGTAACTGTCAATATATTTACATTATTTTATTTAAATATTTTTGTCCTTCTCAGTAGATATCTTGAAAAGAGACTAAGGGTTATACCAGTGTGTTGTGTTCACTAGATAAACGTGATTAATTACTTCATGTTGTGTGACTAGTGTTGCCTTTTTAAAGATAACCGGTTCTTAAGTATATAGAAATATGTTTTTTTAACGCATTATTTTTCGTAGGGGATTAATTTCTGTTAATATAGTGGATGGGGTTTTATCCACGAATATTAATCCCCGTGTACATTGTGCATTTAGTACATCTCACATGAAATGCTCATTAAGTAAATCTCACGTGAATTGTTCATTAAGTAAATCTTACGTGAATTGTTCATTTAGTAAATCTCACGTGAATTGTTCATTTAGTAAATCTCACGTGATTTGTTCATATAGTAAATCTCACGTGAATTGTTCATTTAGTAAATCTCACGTGAATTGTTCATTTAGTAAATCTCACGTGATTTGTTTATTTAGTACATTTCATGTGATTTGTTCATTTAGTACATCTCACGTGAATTGTTCATTTAGTACATTTCACGTGAATTGTTCATTTAATAAATTTCACGTGATTTGTTTATTTAGTACATCTCATGTGATTTGTTCATTTAGTACATCTCATGTGATTTGTTCATTTAGTACATCTCACGTGATTTGTTCATTTAGTACATCTCACGTGAATTGTTCATTTAGTAAATCACGTGAATATCTCATGTAAATTTAGTAAGTCTCACATATTCACGAATATATGTACCCACGAAAATATATTTAATGCAGTTTTCATTGAAATATAATGTCCTTGATTGTTTCATGTTCGTGTTGCCGCAGCGTGATAGCTGATACAGAATGTGGTCATGTCTTGTTGTATAAATTTGTAATGTGATAATCCATTACTCCAGTGCTGTTGTAAATGATAAGAGTACAGGGTGTTGGTTTAATTATAGTATATTGAAATGTTGATGATTTTATTAAAATATGTTAAACCAGCGTGTTTGAGTCAATGTTTCCTTCATATTTAATGTGACCTCTGGCTCTCCATCTGTCTCGATATTAACACATGTGGCACGATTTCAGAACATACATATACACACAGTTTAGATGTTGAGAAATGGAATTGTCTCCCTTTAATCATCAATGTTTAACTAGCACTGCAAATTTCATTGTAGTCTTGATTATCAAAAATATACATGTACGATTTTTATTCTCCGGTACTATATATTCTGTAAAGAGGGACAAAAAAAATATCGTAATCAATATTCCAATGAAATTGGCATTTCTGTGGCTTTAGTGCCGATGTGTTGTGATTTCAGGATTCAAGCTCATGTGTATACATATGTTATGTGTCATGAGGTGAGTTAATTATGTAAATAAGGTTACATACAAAAATGCATATGGGTTTCCAACTGTTGATGCTTTTTATCAGAGGGAAAAGGTTTATACATTTAAACTGACATATGGAGAGCACGTTCATTATTAGTATTATGATACACAACACATACTTGAGGTTCTTCAACCGCTAAAATGGCCATAAAAAGAGTAACACGCACTCGCCAGTATGTGTGTATGTGATATCAAGATCAGTTTCGATTTCTCTCTTTCTTTCCTTGAGAAATCGTTTCCTCCGCCTGCTCACTGCTGTTTTTCTATTCTTCTTACCCCCTCCCCCACCCTCTCTGTAATTGAAATCGTTATATATCGTACTATTGCATTTTGATACTTTTATCATGTATTTCTTCGATTATATTTCATTGAACAGAATGTAGTAACGGTTCCGTTAGGGAAAACGATTGAGAAATACGCACTCATATATAACATATTTCAATTTAATTGAATAAATCTACACAAGAAATTACCGCACATGAAAACATCCATAGCAATAAAGGAGTATTCTTAAAGTCTTGCTATAAAGAAATGTATACAGGTAATGAAAAAAAATACATAAGAGAGAGAAACATTTAAAACAAGAAAATTTATAATTTTTTTTCTTTGAAACTCTGCTGTATAATTATAATAGTCAAATATGTAAAACACGTTTTGCTACGTGACTTAATTATCTTTGTTTCGTTGTCGTTTCATGAAATTTTCCATTAGCTTGATTCTCTCTTGTTCTCGAATGCTGTCTTGCTTTGATCGTATTTCTCTAACACGGGCAGCGTTTTCCTCTCGTAGATTGCGTATGCATGAAACATTTTCTTCCTGTGCATGCAGTTTGTCTCGCGTGATCTGGCGGTTCTTCATCTCGCGCATCTGTCTGTTCCTCTCGGCCGCTGAACGTAACGAATCTGTAAACTGACCGCCTGGAAAAATTAAGTAGAATATATCCAATCAAAAATCAAAGTACTGATACGGATGTTATTTTTTTCTTTATTAGATAATTCAGCTACTTTTCCTGCTTATTTCGGTACTTGAACCAAAAATTACATTTAGTTCAAAGTTAAAATTGAGAAAGAAAAAAATCTGGAATCGTGACATCAGCAAAAAAGGTCTGAGGACTTCCATCCATGAACTTATTATTAAACTATATATATATATATATATATATATATATATATATATATATATATATATAGTGTGTGTGTGTGTGTGTGTAAATTACAACATAAAATAGCAAGAATATAATGAGAAAACGGCTAGGACTTGCCACTTCTAAAGACTCCTGGCGCTCTTTTGATTATCTGATTATCATGTTGATGGGATTCATCGAAGAACTCTTCATTCCCATGGTAACGCGAGGTCCGTTGACCGATGATTCCATCTGAAACGATTCTTGGCAAGCGTCGCGGACGGCGTTGCGGTGGGCCATACAGGAACTGGTAGGCGATGCCACTCCGCGTCTCCCGGATGTACTGAGGTTTCGGCAGGAGGCCGTCATACACCCACTCCTTCATGATTTCGTCCGACCTAATATGAAAATGTAAAAGTTATATTTTTTAATGTCTAACATGGAGTCAGGAGTCTTAAATGTTACCAAATTAATAACACCCTGGCGTTCTAACGTCTTTTTACGCCAAATTTTTATCATGTTATGACGTCACGTCATCATTGTTCTTACACGTTATATTTAATATTACATGAAGTCAATGGGCTTTGCAAACCATTCAAACAATTTTATTAAAGACGATCGCAGCAGATTCATCATTTTTTTCAAAGCATTCAGAATTTCCCGATTCTTTGTATATTGAAAGTATATTATCTGTTTTAATTAAAATATGAAATAAAAACTGTGGGTCACAAGCCTTAGACATGAAACATGAGTGTTTTTATTAGTATACCCTATATAGCAGCAATTCCGGATGAAATTTCATCATCCATTTTTTTTTCTTCAAATGTTAGTAACTCTTATGTCACTATACATCAAATTTAATGAAACATAATGAATTTAGGGTGTACTAAGTATTCATCCTTTATTAAAACTCTTACATATGGGTAAAACAAACCTTTTTAAAAAAAGTATTTGTTTTAATATTTTTTTTTTCTAATATTCAAACATTTAGGTTTTTCTTTTCTTTTTTGAATTTACTTTTCTCTTGAAAATTATTCTAAGAGCCTTAAGAGACAGTCTCCCGCCTCGAGCTCGAAATTCTGATCGGACAGGACCGTGATTGACAGCAGACGGATCTAAGACATAATTCCAATTAATCACATTTATTATTCGTCGTCAAATTCAGATTGGGAGAAAAATAATAATTGTCACGGGATTATTCTTAATGTTGTTCTGTGTTGGGAAAAAATCTAAATGTTAAACATTTTCGTGTCTAGTTATTTTGTTGTGTGTATATATATATATATATATATATATATATATATATATATATATATATATATATACATGTAAAAATATTAAACATTTAATTGATAAATATATGAATTTATTCCCGACAACAATAACATATGATATTCAAATATTCATATGTAATAAACTACCACTACTACTATCACAACTACTACTGCAACTACTACTACTACTACTAGTACAACAAAATAAATACTATCATTTCTACTGCAACTACAGTCACGACAACTAATACTACAATTATTTCTACTTTTTCTACTACTTTAACTTCTACTACACTTCTGCTACTGCTTCTATCTGGCCTGAGTATATATATCATAACCGATAGGTCGTGGGTTAGATCCCAGGCCAAGACATCAAAATCGTTAAAAGATGTACTGGTATATCGCTCTTGTAGTTAGACGTTCAGCACAGAAAGTTAGCTCCAGGACTTGTTGGTAAAAAAGGCCAAAACAAACAAGAAAACAACCTACATAGACATTATTTAAAACAAGACGAGATAGAGAGGGAAAAAAGATAGATGTCTACGAAGGAGAATTGAAAGAATATGAAGAATGAAAACTAACCCTTTATTCCTTGAATAAGACCGATGAGCGCCGATGTCTGGAAGGAACGGTGCATGCTTTGTTCTTCTTTTTCCAGAAGCTGTCCTTTTCCCATTTATCGCCGGCGTACCGAGACGACCTGTACCAGGCATTGGTGTATTTTGACCTGACGGCACATGCCGACATAGGTCCTGCCTTGTCTCCGTTCTCAATGCGTGAAGGGGATAATTATCCTGCCGGGAGTGTGTCAAGTCATCGTGGCGAATGTCTACTTGTGTACTTGATGTGTTACAGCTGATCTGACTCGAGTTTTTCTCCGGCCGACGTCGCCTTTTTAACCTTGACCTAGATTTACTTCGACCTTGATCCATATTTAATGTAAATACATGAACATGGCCATGAAATAGTTATTTTTCCTTCAATATTTGTTGTTGACTCTCGACGGTGAGACGATATAACAATGACGTCGTCGTCATGCATTCATGACGTCATGGTTCATGTCAAACGTCACGGCAATATTCATCGATGTCGTCTCGGAATAATAAGGCTCATGTGTTATTAACATAATTATCATACAATAACATGCATTTGTTCATCTATTTATTTTAGCTTGAGCACCTTCCATTTAATTTTTCTCGTTACACTCTTTTTTTTTTTTCATATAGGCCTACAGTTTGCGTATTTAGTTCTAAATTTTCAACTATCCCCGAACCCCCCCCCCCCCCCAAAAAAAAAAATGAACTGCTTGCACAGCAACACTTTATTTCTTTTGTGAAGTAATGTCTTATATTAACGGTATTTGGCAAAGGAACATATCTTTATTAAATAAAGGCTATATGTGTCTGGATGCCTACATGAATATGTTAATGTATGTTTTACATTCGTCTATTTTGCCTCTAGTGCTGCAATAAATATTGTTAATATCAAAATTAATGCTAGCACTAGTTGCTTCATGTTAAGAGAATGTTTATTAACCTTGCTGTGATTGTGTAAATATAACCCCCTTTCTCTCTCTCTCTCTCTCTCTCTCGCGCGCGCGCGCAGTTGTGATTAGTCAAATGTGTTCGTTTAGTTGTATTTTATTAAATATAACCTTCTTTTTCTGTTTTAATTCTATAAAAGAATTTTTTTGTAATACATTTCAAGCAATTTCAAACAATAAAGAAAATAAATCACGTGGAATCTTTAATTCTCAGTTTAAGTTTAAGACATAAGTTGACATTATTTTTTCATTCAATTAGAAGCAGTATTTTAATCATGACTAAAACAAAATCCACAGATCACAGATTGTTCCTGAGGGAACAGTGTGTCCTTAAACATACAAATGTTCTTAAAATGGACTTTTTAAGACCATACTCAGAATGTGGATATTAAATTTAAAGGAAATTTATATAACCATGATCCACAATATACCGTTAATTGGTTTTTAAAGCTGTTATGTACACTGGATCCAATAAATATTATTTTACGGCATGTTATCCCCCTCAAATTATCCATGCTTAAATCCCTTAAACACTCGATTCACCGCTGATGATGATCATACGGAGGATTCCGGAGATAGGCGGAATAACACGAGTAATAAGAATATTGGTGATGGGTTAATGTGTCAATATGCAAACAATAAAACTCTTGTAGATGCCCTTTTTATCAAAATAAAAATACAAGACGTTTCAAAGTCAGAATAATTCATGATGCTCATTGCACTATTAATATAAACCTTGTCCATTTAAATGAGACACTTAAACCATGTCTACCCCTTGCTGTACTTCTTTCGATCTTTCTAAGTGTACTGAACATATATCATTTTTGTTTCATCTTCCTAACGTTATCGTAAAATATTTTATATTCATATATTTCATATTCTACGTATGGTATATGGAATTTCTTACAGTTAACTAGACATATGTGTAACTATTTTTGCTCTTAACTGTCACGGATCTTCATTTTTATCATTTAATGTTTAAGAGGAGAGGGTTGAAGCTAAGTTGTTAAGAGAATGTTAGTCATCCTATTTCATTTTTAACTGCAACACGTGTACTTTCATTGTAAAACTGTACGGTAATCTAACAGGTTCTGAGTTTGATAATTGGGGTTTAGCCCAAATTGGTGCCTACAGACAAGAGGGAGAAGAGCCCATATCCTTCATGTGTCTTTATGCCCCCAACCCCTATCTCTCCCTCTGCTCTCTCTCTCTCTTCCTCTTCTCTCGCTCGCTTAACCAATAATACACAGGTCTCGTAAATGCAATATTTATACGCATGTTTGCCGTAGAACATTCGGTTCAGGTTTTAAATAAATGTGGAAATCGGCACACGCGTGTTCAGAGAAATCCCTGAAATGAAAGTTTCTTCAAATTATAGCTAACTCAGTGTCTGGAATGCGAGCCAAATAGGTTGGCGCTTGACGTCACATATGCAGGAAGCTATTTACATTTCTAGGAAACTTTACATAGTTGTGGCTGCATAAAGAAGTTTATGTACTTTTCATGTCAATATTTGATTATGCGCTCAGCCTGTTTTGGTCATCATCATCACCTCCACTAGCATCACCATCAATTATCATCATCATCATCATTCTTCTTCTTTTTCTTCTTCTTCTTCAGCTTAGTTATAACTCCTAGCTACATCTTGCAGTAATTTAGAGTAACACCACTGGCGAGCGTTCGCCTCATTTTTTTTCTACCACGGTTTCTACCATGATGGGAGTTCTTTTTTGCGGATATTGAATCTATGGGTACAAATTCGAAGAATGCTTTTTCGGAAATAGGTTTGCACGTCATTAGTTATAACGTTATCCTGTCTTTCCTCATTTTCATTTACGCCATTAAGTGTATACATCTATTTTGATAACTACAAAAAAAAAAAAAAAAAAAAAACAACTGCGAAAAGTTGATGCCAAGTTAACGGAACAGTAATGCCCAAGAGTTAACTGATAGCATTTTTGGTGGTGGTGATCATAATGATATTTGATGTCGTTGTCATAAAAATGATGATGATGATGATGATGATAATGGTGATGATGATGATGATGATGATGATGATGATGATGGTGGTGGTGGTGGTGGTGGTGGTGGTGATAGTGCTTCTGCTGCTGATATTGTTTAAGTAATAAAACATTTTCCTGTTTACTGCATATACGTGCATAGTTTCATATACCACTTCTTGTAATGACTAGTTTTTTTAATCGTTAGTGATGATTTACATTTATGCTTTTCTTGTTGAGTATTAAAATGAAAGACTGAATATACACGTATACAGTGCGCAAGGATATGATTACAGACAAAATTGTTGGTAGTTTTGGATGGACATCCATCAATCGTCCATCCGTCCATCCACCCATCTAATAAGTCGGTAACATAACTCCAGCAATACAAGTTTACTTTATTTCTTCCCCAGCATTACAGATATATAATAATATATTTACAGCAAAACGTAAGAGAGAAGTCCCGCAGTTAATAGCGATACAAAGCTTGTTACAATTCACTTGGCAAGATATTTTATGATCAAATAATTACTACACCTAGTTTGCCTTCTGCTGATTTTACATCAATAATATTAGACAGAGTGAAGATTGCAAAGTCATTATAAAGCAGTCTGCTTTACACGCTATCAAACTATCGCATATGTATTACTGCATGTATTATAATGTACCTGCGCGTTTGCAGCTTCTAGAATTGCACTGAAGATTATGAAAATTTATAAAATCGGCAGTCGCGGCCATATCCCTTTGCATTAATCCACTTCTTCCACGGTCGGTCCGCCAGAAGCACTTCCGGTTCCTTCACCACCGGAAGTCCCTCTGTGCAGTTTCGTCATAATGGGTGCGCACGCATTTTGAAGCTCTTTCTGCTTATCATCGAACTCCTCTTTCTCGGCAAGTGAGTTGGAGTCCAGCCATTGAAGAGTATCCTCACATTTTGAAATAACTGTCTTTTTGTCATCCTCTGACAACTTATCGCCCGCGTCTGTCGCCGATTGTTTAAGCGCGAAAATATATTGCTCGAGCGCATTTCGGGCGGACACTCGCTGTCTCTGCTTCTCATCTTCTTCTTTGTATTTATCAGCCTCGTTCACCATTCTGTCGATTTCTGCTTTTGACAAGCGTCCCTTGTCGTTTGTTATGGTGATTTTATTCGTCTTGCCAGTACTTTTATCTTCTGCAGATACATTTAGGATACCGTTGGCATCTACGTCAAATGTTACCTCAATCTGAGGGACCCCGCGCGGGGCTGGAGGAATTCCGGTGAGCTCGAACTTTCCAAGTAGGTTATTATCTTTCGTCATCGCTCTTTCACCTTCATAAACTTGGATTGTTACAGCAGGTTGATTGTCTGAATAGGTCGTGAAAGTATTTGAGGTTTTCGCCGGAATTCGCGAGTTTCGTTCGATCAGTTTTGTCATCACGCCGCCAGCTGTTTCGATTCCAAGCGACAAAGGTGCGACGTCAACAAGCAACACGTCTTTGATGGCGTCACTAGTGTCTCCACTGAGCACTGCGGCTTGCACAGCAGCACCGTACGCTACTGCCTCATCAGGATTGATGGACTTGTTCAGATCTTTTCCATTCATGAAATCCTGCAGCAGTTTCTGGATCTTTGGTATCCTTGTAGATCCACCAACAAGCACGATGTCGTGAATTTTAGTTTTGTCCATTTTTGCGTCCCGCAGTGCCCTTTCTACTGGTTCAAGCGTGCCTCGAAATAAGTCGGAGCATAGCTCTTCGAACCTGGCTCTTGTGATCTTCGTGTAAAAATCGATTCCTTCATATAAAGAGTCGATCTCTATGCTTGCTTCTGTGCTGCTCGAAAGAGTTCTTTTTGCTCTTTCACAAGCCGTCCTAAGGCGCCGGAGAGCTCGCATATTTTTACTCATATCTTTGTTATGCTTCCTCTGAAATTCTTTGACAAGATGAGCTATTAAACGACTGTCAAAGTCCTCACCTCCTAAATGCGTGTCCCCAGCTGTTGATCGGACCTCAAACATTGACCCTTCATCAATTGTCAGAATAGAAACATCAAAGGTTCCTCCGCCAAGATCATAGATCAACACATTTTTCTCGCCTTTTAGGTTTTTGTCCAGGCCATAAGCTAGAGCAGCTGCAGTTGGTTCATTGATAATCCTCAACACATTTAGGCCAGCGATGACCCCAGCGTCCTTTGTAGCCTGTCTCTGGGAGTCATTAAAGTAGGCCGGGACTGTTACGACAGCGTCTTTTATCTTTCGACCAAGGTACGCTTCGGCTGTCTCCTTCATGGACGTCAAGACCATTGAGCTGATCTCCTCGGGGGAGAACATCTTCATCTCGCCTTTGTACTCCACTTGTATCATTGGCTTCCCACCTTTGTTGATGACTTTAAACGGCCAGTGCTTCATGTCGCTTTGCACGGAGGAGTCTTCAAATTTGCGGCCAATCAATCTCTTGGCGTCAAACACGGAATTGTTCGGATTCATGGCGACCTGGTTCTTCGCAGCATCGCCTGAAACACACACATGTACAATGGACTCACTAGAATTTCTTGTAGGACATTTTCATCAGAACCACCCCTGTGCTACATACAAATCCCATTTTAAAGGAAAGGGAAGCAAGACTACGTTTAGTTTCCTTTTCTAGGAGTTTGGATTGTGGTGTTTTTGGAATGTTGGCATTTTGTCAATGTCCATCGCGAGTAAGAAATATGTTTTATTGTAATAAGACTTGTCCTTGGCAAAATATTGCCTTATTGAAAGAAGTGGTATTGAGATTAAGGGAACAGTTATGTATAATGAAATACATTACATGTGAAAAAAACAACATCAACAAACAACAACAACAAAATACAACAACAACAACACACACACAAAAAACAACAACAAAAAAACAAAAAAAACAACAACAAAAAAACGGATAGATGTAAGCCTACGGAATTGTTTGGTGTTTTAAATTGAACCTGACTAAGACGGAGGTCTATATATGTATCAGAGAGGTTTTTTTTATATAATTTATGAGTTTTTATAATGGCATACATTACCTTATATTGCGTTATTATGGCAAAGTGGTTCTCTATAATTAAATGTAATCTCATTATATTGTTCTATATAATGACATGTAATCTTGTTATAATGACATGGTAGTTCACTATCTCCATAATGAAATAATTATAATCTCATTATTATGACTAAGTATCTGGATCTAATAACTTAAAATTTTCGTTAAACGAATTAAGTATTTCATAAAAATTCCATCATAAAATCAAAGGGCTGATGGCACTGAAGTTGTGTGTGTCTCAACTGAAATATGGTTTGACGAGCTGCAGATATGCAGGGTAATTTAGTTTTTGTCAAATATCAAACTTATTAAAATAGTAAACGATTATTCATTGTAGGCTATAGAAATAGGGAGAGTAAGAATGGCGAAGTGCTAATTGTTAACAGGTTGTTGAAACAAATGGTGCGTTCATTTTTAATTTCTTGTAATGACCATGTTAACGCAACGTAAAAGCGGGCCATTGGCATTGCGCGAAAATTTGACCCCCGTTTATTAAATTTACTGTGATGAACAAAAGAAATGCGACAATACTTTTCTCTTAGCACTATCAGCGCTGTGATTTGTACTACCGAGCGACGGTACAGTTTCTATTTATAGATGCAAATCAGTGGCTCCATACTAGCTTTGTCCTTAGTAACTTCGGATATCAGATATACAGGTATAAGCCATTCTATAGAGCAAGAAATAACCCCTGGAGGTATCCCTGATGTATCTGAGATAACTTGGTGTGATAAATAGTAAGTTACACGGATTTGTATCGGAATGGACCGTTGCAACACCACCAAATAACCGAAATCTGCACATCCACAATCCAAATAATTAGGCACGAGACACCTTTGCGTCGAAAGAATCTATACTCCTCCGCATTGTTAAATGAAAGTTACGCAACATCATAGGGGAAATACCCAGATAGCAAGGGTATATGGGACCCATATGGGCTGTATCTGGGTATGCCTATATGGGCTAAACTATGTGGGACCCATGTGGGTCCCATATGTAGAGTTTTTTACCCATATGGGACCCATATGGGCTGTATCTGGGTATGCCAATATGGGTTCGACGATGTGGGACCCACATGGGTCCCACATATATATAGTTTTTCCCCATAAGGGATATATATGGGCTGTATCTGGGTATGCCTATATGGGTTCGACAGTGTGGGACCCATATGGGTCCCATATATAGAGATTTACTGGACCCACATGGGCTGTATCTGGATATGCCTATGGGTTCGACTATGTGGGACCCATATGGGTCCCAGATATACTATTTTACACATGCGCACTCTACATTTCCGGTTAACCGCAATATTCAAACCAACGGTCAACAACACAACGTACGCGATGTTAACCTACTTAGCTTTTCTTCAAAGTGACGGCCAGACGAACATTATTAGCCTATTCAAAACGTGAAATACGTATGTATAACATTGATTAAGATGCCTTTCTAATAATTAAGTCTTGCTTTTTTTGAAAATAATTCTGATTTTGAATAAGGAATTGGTTTGTAACGTATTTTCGCGAGTTGAGTTCGACTTGGTTATCGTATATTGTATTTACCGGTAGTTCAAATTCAAGGTGTCTAAGTTTAGAATTTACTTTTATCTGCTATAAATTTTAGTTTGAGGACCAAAGGATCAATAATTTCGATCAAAAGTTAGATAAATTTTATTGTTACTTTTTGCATTATTTACTGTATTGTTAAATAATATAACTATATACCTTTACATTAAGGTATTCACTGACATATAGAACTAGATGATTCATAATGTATACGCTTTGTGTAATTGTAGATAGAATACCAGAATACCTGTCAACCTGTTTAATTCAAATCTCTGGGACGTTGTGAGGAGTTTTCTGAATGGAAATGAGCTGGATGTAAACTACAACTTCCATGGACTGAAGGGGATGCTGCCATTTACCAAACTGCATATCATGGATGAATTTTACAGTAAGATTTGCTGCAATAAACTCTAGCCAAGTCTTAAATGTAATGAAGTCATAGTCAATGCCTTGGAATTATTCAATTTTATATCATTTACAAGAAAGCTATGTTAAGACTAAATAGAACCCAGAGGCTTGAGCTGATAACACACATCACCTACATTATGATTTATTTATAAAATGCATTATTCAGTGGAACACATATGAAAAAAATGATACTTTATTCTCATCAGTTATATTTTTTAGTTTCAATGCCAAGTTTAACAGTCCCAACATTGTTTGGTTTGCTTCCTTAAGATATATTTTATACCTTTTGAACTTTCAGAACCACACCACTAAGGACACTGAGGTCTATAAATGACTGGCAGGTGGTACTGAACAGGGAAGGGGGAAGAAAACAGTGCAGCAAAAGTCAGACAAGTCTTCAATGTAGGAATTCCAACAGGAGACACTCTCAATAAGTGGAGGGACAGATTCATAGTGAATAGTTTAGGATATAGTTTTGAATAGTTGAATATCAGTCCATTAATTTTCAGACACGCCAAACTTTGAATTAAGTATACTATACTATTTTTTTTCTTTTATTAAGCTTTAAAAGAATCTGTTCTGTAACTAACAGTTTTGTGGAGATTGGACTACTAGTATGTGCATGAGAATTGTTGATAAGATTAATTCAGATTATTTTTTCACATTGTTAAACATGCTATGCCAATAATCTATATGTTTTATATAAATTATATTTTCACATATCCATGTATCACTTGGCTGAACAAGATAGTCTGCTTAGTCTGTATAATTATATTTTCACTATCCAGTTTGATATGGTTGATTTAGGTATTTTAATAGTACTGCTGAAGTAATCCATCATTACAGTTAGCCTGTTTATTTGAATTTTAATGTCATTTCATATTTCAAGTACTTTAAGGTTAAGAACTTAAGACGAAATAATAGTTGTTTTTATTATGCATTTTTTTGTATAAGTTGTTGAGTTTTGTGCAGTGTTAAAGATATGCAATCTTTAAATGTTTATTTTTGATCAAAAAAGTTTTATGGCTAGGAAATAAATTTTAAGCTTTAAATAGCACATTGAAAATGAAAAATATCCATTTGTATTCAAATTGTATTTGAATGAATTATGACTTTTCGAATTGTATTTTCTCAGCATGTGATTAAATTGAAGTTTTAATTAAATTAAGAAGAAAAATAAAACTGTATGTTGTATTTGAGGGACCAATTTTCTGATTTTCAGTAATATTTTTTTGGAGCGACAGATTTTCAGAAACTGTTGGTACCAGTTTTCCACATTTGACTGCACATTCAGACAGTGCAGTGGTATGGAGCCATATTACATGCAAATGGGATGCAAGTATGGGACCTTTAAGGGGCCCATATTGGATCTTGGTGGACTGCCCATATAGGACCCAGGCCAAAACAGGTTGCACTTTCGACATGGGTCCCATGTGGGTAGCCCATATGGGGCCTATGTAGAATCTAGGTGGGCTGCCCATATGGGACCCTTGAGGGGCCCATATTGGATCTTGGTGGGCTGCCCATATGGGACCCAGGCCAATACAGGTTGCACTTTCGACATGGGTCCCATGTGGGTAGCCCATATGGGGCCCATGTGGGAAACCATATGGGACCCATATGGGTCCCTTATATATTGCTATCTGGGTAGTTCTTTTGTGTTTTTATGCTACATACAATTTTTGTGTCCCGTAAATATTTTTTTTTTTTACTCAAAATTGATTTTTCAAGTTTGGCCGAATCTCAGCATACTTGTGTTGTAGAATTTTGTTCAATCGTTCGATCATTTATGAAAAAGTAAGAGGTTATTCGATTTTAAATGTAGAAAACGGACGCTCAGAATGTAGGTACTATAGTTGTGAGTGACTACTGACTAAAATTAATACAACAAGGTACTATCACGTTATAACGAGATGTTTAAATGGTTATACATTCATATTAACGAGACACTGGAGTTGAAAAACGAGTACGATCAATGGCTTAAATTTGAGTATCACCAATAATCCTGGTTGAATCTAAAAGGCATAGTTTGAGTCTGAGTATGAAAATCAAACTTAAGTTTTTTTTCGAGAAGACGGGATATGGTGTCATATCATTCCGGAACTTGTTTATATTGTGGCATATAGTCTAATACGTAGGGTAACATCCCGGTACTTGTTTATATTGCAGGATATGATCTTATACGTTGGGTATCATTCCAGTACTTGATTATTCTGTGACAGGATCATAGAAATGTGGTATCACTCCAATGCTTGTTGGGTGTGTGTGGTTTCACTATTAATGTTTACAAAAGGTGTCCAAATGAATGTCTGGCCGTCAGTATGAGACCAAAACAAGATACACGCTTTATAAAAGGCTCTGATGACTTATCACTTTAGCCGAATCATGTCTGTCCTTTATCCAAGAAGATTCCCATCTAAACGGAAAATTGACAAATTAAATCAGGAGCGATAAATGCCTTTAACCGGTGAATATACTGTTTTTATCTAACGCCACAATCTGTCACCGCCAGGGCTCACCGTGTCTTTACCTCGCTTGAACGACTACATAGAGAAGGAGAAACTATATATAACATGGAAGGAATGTGGTATCAGTTGAACAACTATCAAATGACTTAATATACACACGTAAAGATATGTCGGATGCTGAATGGATGTTCATAAACATTTCAAATCCGGCTTATGAATAACTTAAACACGTGATATTCAATAACATTTCTTGCACGGTACATAAGATAGGACTGTCTGGTTCGCTGGATTAAACGTATTACTGCCTACATTTTATGGTGGCATGGTGATTATATTACAAACAAATAATACACATTCACGATACCAAGACTTGTCACATCGTTAAAATTTGTCAATTCATTCTGACACCGGGCCTCCAGAGACTTGAATAACTTATTTGCTGATGGTAAAATGTACCGTATTATATGTGCTTTGGTTGTGGCGGCTTGAATCAACCACACGACATCCGGTTCCCAAGGCGAAGGCTCTGGCCAGTTAAAAATAGGAGACAGCACGAATAAAATATAAGATACTGAGTTATTAGAATCACGTGTTTCTGCTCAGCCTATTTGTTACTGGTAAACATAAGTTAATGGTATATGGTATATAGTCTGCTTTCAAATATGTGACAATTTCTTTGTATGCTTGTTTAATAACATACATAAGGTATGTCTACTTTAGAGAGATATAGTGCACCACGCCGTAGATATGTTGCATGGTACCACACCCTGTCACATTATCCTAACACGACACTCTAACCACTCGACCACCGGGACCCGTAAAGATAGAAAACAACAAAAACAAACAACACACAGAACTCGAAGATTTACCGAAAGTAATGTAGCAGAAATAAGGTACTATTTATCGATATAAACAGAACTCCGTTGTTGTTGTTGTTGTTTTAATGTTAGAGATAAATGTCGCTATGACAACGCGATTTAATTGCAGATGGAAGAATCCACTAAGGCACCCGGGTAGAATCGCACCCGACTGCAAGCCAGGTGGACGGCTTCCCCACTAGACAAATCCGACTGACCCTGTCTAGAAGGAATTTGTATGAAATGTCACACAACATCTTTTGAAGAATTAAATCGATTTTATATTTGGCATTCAGTTCAAAATATTTACATACATTTCAAAACTACATATTTTGTAACATGTTATAGATAGTATCAAGTATAATGCACGATATTCCCTTCGAAACTATCAATTCTAGAGTACCATTGTCCAGTGATTGTTTCGAGATTTTTATGACCTTCCCAGGCGCAAACTACTAGTCCAACACAGGAACTCGGGTCAAAAGCAAAGCAGTCCTTTCTTATTTTAAGTAAGAGAATTCTGGTTTTTGTTCACAGGTGACACACCGTGTTATCACGCAGGTACGTTCTTGTTTTATTTAGTATTAAAACTTTTAAACTCCAGCTGCACGGGGAGACGAGGCATCCAGGTACTACCACCTACCGGACTAGATTTGCCCAAGACTCGAACCCACAGCGCCTGTGCACAGGGACTGTGTGAAGTATACCAGCGACAATAACCTCCCAGCCACTTATCTCCACTCTCTCTCTTCCTTATCATTAGTGTATGCAGTAAACATTCCATGACATGTATAACAACTAAATGATAAAAAAATATCTGACCTCTTTGCTGGCTTCCTTTAACTGTAGCTTTTATTAAATACAGACTATCATCGTAGTCGTGTTGGGTTTTTCTAACCCGTAACATTATGCATTTGAGATCAGGCCCCGTGTTCTCGAAACTAAAATATTACTTAAGTGTGATTTTTATACTCAAAATTCAAACTGTGCCCAATAGTTTCAAAAGGGGATTTGAGTAGGATACCTAACTTTGAGCCTGAGATCGTACTTAAGTAATAGTAGCTTTTGTCTATTAAGCCATTCTGTGAACTGACATAAAACTATTAATTCGCCGAAGACAATATGACATCAGATCAGTTCTCCCACGCTTGCCTTTGCTCCCACCGTGTTTTCTTGTTTTAAAAACATACTAAACATGAAAGCTACTTACCTATCAATCTTTCGGTGTCTGTAAAAGCCACATAACTAGGCGTTGTCCGATTGCCCTGGTCGTTGGCAATAATCTCCACTTTCCCGTGCTGGAAGACACCGACGCACGAGTAAGTCGTGCCGAGATCAATCCCAATGGCCGACATTTTGATTTACTTCCTGTTTGTAATCCAAACTTTTAACTTTACCTTTTGAATAGAAAAGTTTATTATATAACGTTGATGTTTATATCACGCGATATGGTATTTACTTCTGTATGATTACAGTAAAATGTACAGTATCATTGATAGATCCGAAAAGTTTCGAAAGAAAACAAAATCAATTGAGTAATGAGCTGAAAACCCGATCTATATATATGTGATTAGAATAAAGAAATATTTCTAGCTCATCACTCAAGTATGCACGTTTTAAGTGATGTGTGTGGGTTGAAAACAGGTAAACAGCTTCGAGGGACATGCGCGCGAAAGCTAGAAAGTTCTCGTGCATTCATTTACCTTGAATAAACTGGACTGGGTCCAAATGATGTTGCTCTTATAATGTGTTGGTATCTCCCTGCCTCTCTCAATAAGATTGAAGAGTACAGCTCAACAACCTGTGTCAGAGGTCACTTGTTGAAAGCAGCCGATCTTTAAAGGCAAATAACACCCAGATTTTCGTATCGACATTTAATCTTACGATACATACATATTTACATTGGTGCATTTAAATCGAAACAGGATTTAAACACTTTCTACTATTTGTATGTGAATATACGTACATCATTCTATGTGAGAGAGTCCAAACTTAATGTGTAAAATATATAATCTTATTTCATGAACATTCGTGGTCTTATTCTATGAACACTCCTTACCTTATTTCATGACCATTCGCACTGAAAAATGTCAGAAGTTGTTTATAAATCCATACCATGTTACTCATTGCTTCTTATCATTACTTTTGTGCAAAATTAGAAAGAATGTGTCATAAATTGAATTTCGTTATTCAACAGACTCATATCGAGAGGTCTGAATCTATAACGGATAAAACGAAACCGCATAAATTCAGTCGCGTAGCAGATTTCTCCTGTGCGCTCCTTAACATATTCTGTGGTAGTGTTTGCTTACGTTGCAAAAAATATCCGTGATATATGCCAAAACATCTATATGTATTTTATCGAATCTAAATCGTTATAGATAACCACAGACGCCAGTTCTTATATATTGCTATATATATATATATATAGTACTTTTCCAATTTCAGCGGTTTAACAATGAACACTCACTGGTTGTCAAGTCAGCATCTTCTAAATTGCATTACTTAAGTCAACTTTGAAAGACTGTGTTCTTCGAATATACGGAGACGGGATATGCTACTTTCAAGCAATTGTTAATCTCTCACCTTTACATTTTGTTTAAATTGACCGAACATCATTTCTTTGAAATTAAACTGGATTAGAAAAAAAGTGTATTATATATATATCCATAGGAATTGATTTGATTCTGTGTGTCCGAGTACATCTAGAAAACTCGTACATAAAGAAACACATCAATTAAATATTCATGGATTCTTGCTTTCAATTTCTTTCATATTTTTCTGTTTATTGTTGTCTTCAGTTAATTCAATGAAAGTACACCCTGTACATTGATATAGTGATCTACTGTAAAACTTAATAGTTCGTGTGAAAGCTTACTTCAAATGTGGCGTCAGTTTTGCTTGGTAGGGTACTAAGTCCATGGCGAGATTTCCCCAAACTCAACTTGTATGTATACGTCAGTGTGCCATGCGATATGCAAAACTCAGCCACAATAGGTCTTAGGTAAGATTGTATCTACAGTATACATGCATATGCAAGCTTGTTGTATAAGGATAATGATTTCTCATTATTAACAGTTTGTCCCTTTGTTTAGCAATCTTACAACTTATGCTAATCACTCTAAACCCTCACTGTTTTGGACCAGTACTTTGTGTCGGGGCCGGTCAATAACCTTTACTGTCCTAAATGGGATTCGAACCAACGATTTTCGGAATCGCAGTCATATACGCTATCACGTCGTGGATTTTTATATATATAAGTATTGGATCAGCGTGTCTTTAAACTGGGGAATCGGGTATAAAAGCCTTGACATTCTTTGATACGCCTGACTTCATGCAGTGTTGCAACCTATAGTGTTATATATGTTGTTGTTGTTGTATTGGGGTTTACCGTTTCAATCATATAGCGACGTCCAGCTAATTACAGGTGGAGGAAGACCCCGAGTACACAGAGGTACCCGGGTAGAACCACCGACCTACCGCAAGCTGTTATATATGTCACCACAACACGAGCTATTATACACCGAGGAATGAAAATGCGGTCAAGGCTGAATGTTTTAGCAGGACTGGATTATAATGTGCTGAGGTTCGTGGCATTGTTGTAGGAATCTGTTTATTGGATCACGTTATTGTTTTACATTCCAGTCATCTGGAGACCACGCCTAATCGTATTACTTTAGCCAGCGAGCGGATCTTACACTATCTTGGTATGCCATGACCGGAGATCGCACCCATGACCTCCGTTGTCTTAAAACCCGCCAAGCGGAACTGGTCTATATGTCTAAAAATAACAGTAACGACTAGACACTGTTCAAGAGTGAATGTAAGACATGACACAAATGTTCAGTGTGGGGGATATATAAACAAATAAATCACAGGGTGGTCCTGGCTGATCATATAAAAGTATATACTTACCTGAGACCTAGCTAGATATGTCGAACGTTATACCTGTATATTTACGGCGGTTTTATATAAGGAACTTCCAGTAATTGGATGAAAAGTAGTTTTATTTCTATAACGTTAATCTGATTGGGAAAGACGATTTTACGTATTATATCATGTAACGTTAATGGGATGTAACTATAT
Source organism: Solen grandis (assembly GCA_021229015.1). NCBI lineage: Eukaryota > Metazoa > Mollusca > Bivalvia > Adapedonta > Solenidae > Solen > Solen grandis. The sequence goes on from CM037788.1 coordinate 20,423,787, forward strand.
GCGAAACCACTGAGTCCTAGTAAACGGTCGTCTGTTAGTTCGTGATTGTAAACGGTCGTCTGTAGTTCGTGATTGGTCACGTGTTCAGCGGTGTAGTCTGCTCGACTTTAATGTCCCATCGGCGATATTTCAGTCATTTGTAGTTGCTGTTGTTTCTATTCTGTTGCAGCGACCGTGTTTCAGACACATATGAGTATAGTGACGTCTAACTAATGACTCCGACTGCACAGACATATACCCAGGGTAGATCCATCTTCCTGACGACATCGGGCTGGTGATCGCATCCATAACCTCCGGGATACGGGATGGACGCTCCCACGACTTTTACCACTTGGCCGTGTCCGCAGTCACGAGGACCGTTTCAAATTTCCTCACAAAAATTTCATATTCAGTAATAACAGTTGTGTGGAAGGTGGGACAATACTTCGTGTTTTGTTCGTCTTCCTGGTGATAAGTGAAGAGTGCCTCATAGGGCCATTCTACCAATGATTGCTTTGGTCCCGATAGGAAAACAGTAGCCTATCAAAATCCATCGGCCCGTTGTGATCTTGGTCGTCCCAGGGTCCCCTGAAGGTCATCATGTCTCGCCCGCCCTCTGGAGTTTTCGTTTAGCCTCTGTCGCTCTCTACCGGGGGGCATGTACCCGCAGGTACTTGTGAATACTTTTTGTATACTTGGGCCCCGAAAATGTGTCACTTTTTCGACCCAATTGAGTTCCGACCATGGTCCTTTGGTTGGTGGGAAGATTGGATGCGATTCAGGACGACAATCGGGCCGATCAAAAATATTGATTCTTCTGGACTGGGAAACAACCCTTGGTGAAATGGCCCTATTAAATCGAACCTATCTGATCTACCCTGTTCAGCATGCCTACCCGGATATTTTTGTCTTGTCAAAAAAAAAATCTAAACGGGCTGGAAAAGCCAGGTACTCGAAAGTGATCGGGTATTGGTCGAACAAAGGATTATCTCATTGGAAAACGATCGTATGGAGATAAAATTTGGTCGGGGAAACATTACTGATCAGTGCCCGATCAACTCGTCCTCTACTCGATCGTTTTCCCATTCAAAATGATCCCTGTTCGAGCTGTTGTCAAGATCAACTCGATCGCATCCCGAGGGTTTCTCGACACAACTGCACACGTCCCACTCCCACTCAACACTACACACATAAACACACACCTCAACACTCCCCACTACACGTACCATCACAATCGACTCCAAACACTGACCTCGAAAAGACCTTACCGTATCATCATAAAGTATGGCTTGATTGAAATTCAGTGTGGGATCGTTCCGGGTTTGGTGGGATATCGATTAGATGTGGTGCGGCGTTGGTGAATAGAGACCGTGTGGGATATGTTAAGTAGTGATGTTGATTCGAAGTCGTGTGTGGATAGTTTGAGGGTCGTGTGTGGTTATTGTTGGGTGTGTGTGTGTTGGTGTGTCGAGGGTCGTGTGGTTGTGTCGAGGGTCGTGTGCGGTTGTGTTGGGTGTCATGTGTGGTTGTGTAGAGGGTCATGTGTGGTTGTGTCGAGGGTCGTGTGCGGTTGTGTTGGGGGTTGAGTGTGGTAGTGTCGAGGGTCGTGTTTGGTTGTGTCGAGGGTTGTGTGTGGTTGTGTCGAGGGTCGTGTGTGGTAGTGTCGAGGGTCGTGTGTGGTTGTGTCGAGGGTCGTGTGTGGTTGTGTCGAGGGCCGTGTGTGGTAGTGTCGAGGGTCGTGTGTGGTTGTGTCGAGGGCCGTGTGTGGTAGTGTCGAGGGTCGTGAGTGGTAGTGTTGAGGGTCCTGTGTGTAGAGTTGGTGTGGTGTGGGTCGTGTTTGGGTCTTGTGTGTCGCAGAGGGTTCTTGTGTGTGGGGTAGTTTGCAGGCGAAATGCTTTCGAAAGGAAATCATGTAGACCAGACAAATTCTGATGATGACCATCACCACCACCACCGCCATCATCATCATCATCATCATCATCATCAACCCGCCACCATCATCATCATCATCATCATCATCAACACCACCATCATAATCACCATCATCATCATCAACACCACCATCATAATCACCATCATCATCATCATCACCACCACCATCACAATCATCATCATCATCATCATCATCATCATCACCATCATCCTACAAACAATGTATTTTTTTCATCGTAACAGTCGTCATTTGAAACATTACACGGAAATATTCATGTTGCATTTCATTGCCTCAGATGTTAATAAATAAAACAGTACTTTACTCCTCACCGAAAATATTAGAGTTGTCCTTTGAGTTATTTATGTTTTATGGATAGTTGACTGCCGCAGAGACCACTCGAAAATAATAAAATGCTTTACAATGGAGGTTATATTTACGAGAAGGATCGATCATGAGATCTGTTGAATTCTGTCCTTGATAACCTGTGAAATTGATTGATATCAGCGTCTGGCGTAAAGTTCACACAATATTTAATGTAATAATGCGGTTGTGTCATAAAGGTAAACTTATATATTTCCGCTTTATTTCTTTTTCTTGCTGTCATTCCTTCTGTCCAATTTTTCTTACATTGCCAGAGGCTCGCTTAATAACATTTCCATGAACCCGTTTAGTAAAGATTTGACATAAAAATTCATTTCAGAGCCTATATATATGACTATAGGTATTGGTTGTTTATTGTAGGAATGTTGTGTCGGTTATGTAATTTTTTAGTATGAATGTGAGTGTTTTCAGTTTATGTGATAAATGGTGTTATATGTAGATGAAATTAATGTAAATTTTGAAGTTTATTGCATACATGTGAATATTAACAGTAACCATATTAATATGAGAATTTGAATGGATATTATATGCAGACAAATCTGATATATGTGAGTATCAGAGGTTTCTTAGTGAGATGGGACTGCTGAAAGTGTGTCATAATTGACATTATTTAATTGTATGGTATGAAAACAAATGACATAAATAATTTGAGAAAAACAACAACAACAACGACCCCCCCCCCCCAAAAAAAAAAAAAAAACAGAAACAAAATAACCAAACAACAAATCACAGCACGATTATGACATCAAAGTCCAGAAAATTGAACAATTCAAAGTGAATTGTGACTATGCTTGAAGTGTATCCGCTTTGAAGTATAAAATCCTGAATTGTTCATGTCCTCTAAATGTTCTTCATTTGATAAAGTGCATTAACTTAACCCTTTCCCTCATAGAGGAAACCATGAAAAGACCTATGCGAACAGCATAAAACCAGATCAGCCTGCGAGTAACTCGCAGGCTGATCAGGTTTTATGCTGTTCGCTGCTCCTCAGTGGTCTGGAAACGAGTATTTTGTAATTAAATTTGGTAAGGTTTAACTGTGGTTTTCTGCAGATCGGGCTTTATGTGATACCTGTTGAGGGCGTCAAAATGAGTATATATGAAGGAAAGGGTTAACTCTGCTAGGACCAGTTCTTTGCATTTGGGAATATCCTAACTTCACTAATATAATTGCCTTGTAACCACATATAAGGTTAAGTTCGATGACTGGTTGTGAAGATAACGCGGCTTGGTGTTATAACGAACGTGAAATTTGTCGTCGTGATACATGTATTGTAAACATTCCAGTGGGTAACCACTGATTTATATTTTATATATCTTTTTTAATTTTCATTTTTCAAGTATAATGTTTAAGGAAACCCGAATTTAAGATTTGTGTATTGAAAACATGATTTAAAGTATGTATGCCAAAATTTGAGGGTAAAAAGTCGCATTTATTATGCAAGTTTGGCTTAATTTTCAATAACAAAGCAGTTTTAGTTAAAAAAAACAAACAACAACAACAAGGAGAGTTATATATTTTTTACATTTTCAGAAAGTCATTATATAAGATAATTGAATAAAAAAAAAATAAAGGATAATTTTCTGTCCGTTGATTTTTTTTTATCGACTTCAAGGCAAATATATATAAAATTGCATAGCCTTTTGGTAGTTTTTGTAATATTTTGGTCCTGACACAATGACGATTTTTGCTCGTTTTATATTTTCCATACATGTTTGTCAGTATTTTCAGCTATAACATTTTAAACTCATATAAACTCAATAATTAAAAATTGTAATAAAATATTCTGAAAATGTTATTTTGATATGTTATTATAGTATTTAGAATGCGATCTTTCCAGTTTTCAATACTATGATTTTTTTCAACCAATTTTTAGCAAACATTGATGTTTTACCATAAGCTAAATCTTTAAAACGAGCATGGTAACCCCCTATTTTTAATTTACATATCTGTAAGTTATAGTCTATGGTAATATGTTAGTTACATAGTTTTATTATCAATGACTTGTACAATATGGTACATCATCATACAATACATAATATACAAATTACACGTGAAAGAAGAGAAAACAAACTGTTAAATTACTTTCCCTCTCTCCATCTCTCTCACTCTCTCTCTCTCTCTCTCTCTCTCTATACACACACACATACACACACATACAATCATTAAACATAGTATTTGATCATACTATAGTATTGAAAAATAAAAGAAGACAAATTTAGCTACCGGAAAAGAATATTAAGAGTTAAATCAAGTTAAGGAGTATGGTGGATGAAACAAAAACCAATCATATAATCTAATTAACATTAACAGAACATCATAATAGTATAAGTATAATACATGTGGATTATAAATTTTGTAATGCATCATTGCGTCTTTCTAATGCCTGTTTAATAAACTTACTGAGATTTAATAATACATTTTTATTTTTGGAGTTTAATAATTGAACAAATTTAAACATATTTGGTCTAATATAAAAGAATCTTTTTAAATATTTAATACGTAAATCTTGAAAACGTTAATTTAAAAAAATACTCGTCTTCAATGTCTGTATTTAAGGAACACATCTGACAAGTACGCTCGTTACGCGGTAATCTGTCAAGATATCTACCAGAATTTATTCGTAACTGATTACAGGAAATTCGTAACTTAGTAATGAGCTGTCTATATTTCCACGAAACTATATCAGATAAGTATTGTTCGTACGAAAAGGAAGTCTTTAAATGGGTGTATAAAATGCTCAGAACTTGATTATTATTAATATTTGTTAACCATTCTTGACGGAAGGCATCAGTAACACGTTGTTTGAAAGTTTGAATAAAGGGCTGAGCATGTATAGGTAAAGGATTTAACCACACATCCGAAAAACCATACATATCTAATAAGTATTTTACTTTATAAGGCCAAGTTTTACAACGAGTATTATTATTGGCGAGTGCATGATTATAGACATTCCTTAAAATAACGTTATCAGTATTTATAACTTTGAACCAATATTTTATTATTTGTACATATCTATTGATATACAAAGGCACTCTTCCCAATTCTCCGTACACAGCAGCATTGCATGCTTTTTGACTCACACCAAGTATCATTTTTTTTAAATGCACTCGTTCAATGTCTTTGGATTTTGAAAAACCCCACACAGGAGATGCATAATTTAAAGTTGAACCAACAAAAGTGTCAAATAATTGTACAGATAATTTTGGATTGACCTGTAATTTTTTTACATTCTGAAATAAAACGTTCATCGCTTTCAGTGCTTTGCCTATTAAAAACTGATTATTTAAAACAAATGTACCCGTGTAATTAAAGACAACACCAAGATAATTGAAATTGTCGACCACCTCTAGCTCTTCATTATTATAATACCAACATTCATTTAGTCTGACTGGGCCACGTTTACGAAACACAACAACTTTAGTTTTGGATGTGTTTACTTCTAATCCCCACAAGTTGCAGTATTCGTATAATTTATTTAAATTATGTTGCAGATCTTGAGTATATTTACCAATTATCACCATGTCGTCAGCAAACAAGAGAATTATAAGACACAAATCAAATATTTCTACCCCACTGTCAGCACTGTTTTGTAAATAATGTTCTAAATCATCAATAAAAAGAGCGAAAAATGCTGGCGAATTGTTTTGGCCTTGTCGTAAACCAACAGAGATATTAAAGAAATCCGAAAAATTATTACAGTGTTTGACGCATGATTTAACCACTGCGTACATTGATTTAAACATTACCAGAATTTTTCCGTCCAGTCCCATATTAAACAATTTTAACCATAATGCATTCCTATCAACTGAGTCGAACGCCTTTTTTAGGTCAATAAACGCGCAAGGTAATCTGGATATAGTATTGATGTAATGTTGAATGAGGTTGTTTAAAACGAATATAGCATCTACTGTACTGCTACCTTTTCTAAAACCGAATTGCACGTCTGACAACATATTGTTTTCTTCGAACCAGTTTTCTACTCTATTTGTTAAAACACTAGTTAAAAGTTTACCAAAGTTACTTAGCAGAGTTACCCCCCGATAGTTATTCGGTACTTTCTTGTCTCCCTTTTTATGAATGGGCACAATGTAACCTACTGACCATGACTGTGGAAAGTATCCCGCGTTAAAAACTAAATTGAACATGTCAGTAATATGACTACCTAGTATATCAAAAGAGTGAATGAAATATTCATTCAATAGATTGTCACTCGGACACGCTGCTTTATTCTTCTTTAATCGAGAAATGGCTGATTTAACTTCTTCCAATGTTATTGCCGTATTAAGTTCTGCGAAACTTGGGCTATTTATATTAAAGTCGCTCTGTTCGTTGAAGTTTTCAGCTTCCTCATTTATATTTATTTTTATATCATTAAACACGCTTTCAAAATAGTTTTGAAAATCTTTAATTGGTATATAAGATTCTTCATTTTGCTTTCGATTTTTGAAAAAATTCCAAAAATCCTTAGGCTGACGTTTTTTTAATGTTTCAAGATTTCTAGACTGTTTTATGATAAAACTTCTTTTTTTCTTATTTATTAAGCGTTTGTACCGCTTCTTTAAATTACACAGTTCTTGACGATTATCGTAAGATTTGTCTCGGTTGTATTTCATTAATCCTTGCTTATATAATCGTTGTGCATTTATACACTCAGCATCAAACCACTCTTTGTTTGTCCTACAAGTGTTGAACGAGTTTTGACTGAATGTTTAAACAGAGGATCAGATACCGAACAAATAATATCTGCAAAACTGTCTACCATATTATCAATCGAATTGTGGTCACTTCGATGACAATTATCGACTAATGTGTTAAAATCTGTCAATCTCGCGATAAGTTGTCTGCGAAATATAACAAGTTTTTCGTTATCCCACCTGAGAAATGTACTGCTACCCGTATTATCAGCATACCTATTGGATGCACGATCTACATTCCGACTACCTATTATGAAGTAAAGTGGCGCATGATCACTGTATTGAGTAAAACTCCCGACACGAAAATCATGAACCAGAGAAAACTCGGATTCTTTCAGTATAAGGTAGTCGATAATGCTTTGTGATTGCCTATTGTAATATGTATATTCACCCACGTTAAAATCTGACCCTAGCCTGCCGTTGGCAATTCTAAGCGACAATGCTTTACACATGTCAAGTAACCTCAGCCCCCGTGCATTACAAACAACATCTTTAGAGGCCCGACTTAGGGGGGTATCTGGTCTATATTCATAACTATCTAGGCTATTTACCATAGTATCACACGTAATGAAATCAATCTTATTTCCAACACGTGCATTCCAATCACCTGCCAATAAAACTGAACCACATTGCTCAAAATAAGTAATATCCTCAGAGAGTATATCGAATAGATCAGCATCGATAATCCTAGAAACTGGTGACGCATCAGGCCAAAGATACAAACAACAAAGATATACATCTGTCTTGAAAGTAAAAAATATTTTATCTAGCTTAAGCCATATAATTGTGTCGTGATGATTTCTTACTATAGATATTCCAGGTAGGATACTATTTCTAATAAAAATAACAATACCACCGCTATTGCGTTTGGCGCGCCTATGTCGATATTTACGATAAAAATTGAATGCAGTAAAATCACATATACAATTTTTAAAGTGTTTGTCAGTCCTGATTCTAAGCAATAATATCATTTTCAGAAAGCAAGTTAATAAACTCATTATCATACAATTTAGATTCAGAAAGACCATTACAGTTCCACACAGCTACACGAGGGCCATTCTCCTGCCCGTCCTAGTCTTTTATTGGTTTTCCGTCAATGAAAAGCGTGTCATAAGAGATCCAGGCTTGACGTCCGCTTTCTTTCGCCCGCTTCATCTTAGGCACTAATCTTCTCCTCTTGGCAACAACGTCGGGAGGGAATTGTTCGTGTATGTAATACCTCGACCCTTCTAGCTCCTTGCGTTTGCGTCTGATTTCCTCGCGGTCCTTGTACAACGTAAACTTGACTACAATCTTTCGAGTGCCGTTTGACCCTTCCGTGCGAGCTCCCATACGGTGAGCGCGTTCAATGCCAATAGACCTTGCACACTCCTCAGCCACTTTCAGTTTTTTTACCATAAAATCACGAATGATTTTTTCTGTATCTTCTGGTTTTTCATTGTTGATTTCTTCTATGTTACAGAATATCAGATTATTACGCATACTTTGCGATTGCAAATAAGTGATCGAGTCTTTCAGTTTCTCATTTTCTTGTTGCAAATTCTTGATATCATCATATCTTTCTGCTGCATTGAATTCTAAGTTGTCTAATCGGTCCATACTTTTGTCAAGTTTCTCATTGATTGTTTTAGACAATTTGTCGATATGAGACCACATATTTTTTTTTCAAAAGTGTCAACTTTTTTCTCAAGTTTATCAAGTGCCTGAAGCTTGTGTTCAACTTTGTCAATTTTACTATCAATTTTTTGTAGATATGAGATGATCTTACTACTATCAGTAACAGTACCTTTGACGTCATCCGAAGTTGATGTTTTCATATTTAGGGTAGCCATATTTGTTGTTGTTTTTTCAGAACTTATTTGTACGTTCAAATTATTTTCTGTGTCATGTTCAATGAAAACTGATTCAAGTGAAGCACAATCTTCATATAGTATACTGTTTGTCTCATTTAAAACTTCACTAACACTTACTGGTTTATCCGAGCACTCTGCCGGGCCTCTCTGTTTCTGTTTGGGCGTTCGGTAAATTTCATCTCCACTACTACTGCCTTTTTTACGTTTCTGTGGTTCCTTTTTGCCCATAAATGCACACAATTATGTCCACTATAGTTTATAATCACACAAAATCCACACTTTTCACTTTCAAACTGCTCACAATCATTTTTTTACAACAGAAAAGACGGAGTCGATATAAACACGTCCATACTTCTCGACATCACGTGACCAAATAATATGCGAAATTTTAGAAAAAATCAGTCCGTTAGAAAGAGAAAACAATGTTGGAACGCCTTTAAAGCAGGACTCTATGTTTCATGAAACCTCCCCACCCCACTCAAACACACACACACACACACACACAAAGACCAACTGACAAATGCTTTCGTGTTTTCTTTTCTTAAACGGTGCTAAATGCTAATCATGAACCTGTTGTCGATATGAAATTGTAATAAAATATATAAAAATGATTAGTACATGAAAAATACATTTTTTTTTTCTTTTTAAACAATAATGAAAAATCAACTGTGATTGTTATACCCGTAAATAAGCACGGGATATATCATGGTATGGTGCGACATAGGATAAACTAATGTTAAAATCAAGCCCAGCCTACGACAACGACCAACACGAACGTGTTTCTATGATACACTATATCAAATACTTATACGTGCCCGAAATTCGTGTTTTAACCCATTTTTTCCACAAATGAATTTTTAATTTGAAATAGTTGCTCAATTAGAAAGGTTTTACTTTTCGGATACACCGGTTAACTAAACCCATTGCCTATAAAGGGCCACGTGATCTCCCGTATTTTGTACCAAAACATCCATTTTGGGCGTTGTAAAAAATTAAATGTCAATTTGTCTCAGTCTGTTTTCGAATGCATTTTACCTTATTTAGTAGGAATAGCAGTACCTAAGAAACTTTAAGAAAATATAAATATATTCTTTAACTGGGGATAGATTTCCATCCATCCCAAAATTCATCTCGCACACCTCTTCCTGTCCTCAAGAAAACCAACAAATATCGCTCAGTTAATCATCTTAATTATATGCAAACATAAAATGCTTGAAATGTCGCATTTTTTTCTCCCCCAATCGTAACATTCCGATCTTGGATTATAGATACAACCGACTGAGTTCGCATACACAACGTCGACTGAGTCCAACCTTAACACTGACACAGGAACACGTCTTTACGCTTCAGTTCACGTATAAGTATTACCTTTCAATGGCCTTATATACCTCGATTCTTTCAGCAAACACGATCTATACAGGGAGAAAACATACAGTTACGTAAATGGCCAAATAACACTGGATATATATCTTCGGTGCCTTAAATCTCATTTACTTTGTTTTTGACTCGTGTATATCTTTGTAAAGAAACAATAACTGTGTTAGTAATGAAATAGTATGCAAACTACGAGATGTATTGCTGAAAGGTTGTGCTAGTTAAAGATGGATTAATGTGAACATTTGTGCAAGTAGCAATGTACCTTTTTTCTCAGATAGATAAAGAGTGGTATCATAACTAAGCGGGATTGTATAATTGATAGTTAATAACACGGTAAGGTATTTACTTACTTTATACTTAGCTTTTTTTTAAAAAAAAATGACCTGTTGTTTAAACGCATATACTATGTATGTTAGATAGAGACATATACTGTCAAACTGATTATGTCAAAATATAGGACAGAGGCATAATCTTTTAAGACTGTATAAAATACAAACGGCTGGGTAGATGTTGACACGAGGGTTGAAAGTGGTTTTGAATAAAAGCTGAAATATTCAGAGCGACCACCTCGGGAGCTTGTGGTCGTGGGTTCGATCCCCGGCCGCGACATAACAAAGCTGTAAAAAATGGTAATGGTAAAGCTCTTTGCTTGGCGTTCAGCATATAAGGATAGTTCCAGGACTGATTGACCTGGTGTCAGGATAATATGGCTGGGTGTAGTATCATTCCACATGTCTACGTCGTGATACTACAGTGTGACAGCACTCTATCTGTCAGTGCAGTGTCTCGAGTAGACATAGTCTCCAAATGATTGAAATAATGTCAATGGGACGTTAAACTAACAAAGAGATAAACAGAATTGTTCCAGCTGCTGACGTATCATTAATTTACCATGAGCAGTAGAAAATATCCTAAATACAAGATACGTAGGTAGATAGACACAGACATATGCCATACATACATACATGCATATGAATATCTTAATATTTTATTTACATTAAAAAGTTTTTTTCTTTTTTTTTTATATTTTCATTTGATTAGTCTATTTCTTCATAAACAAGCCTGCTTTAGCCATGCTCTTTACAAAATGAAAATAAGTACAAACATAGTCAACACAATGGAACGGCGCAGTGGCGTAAGGTAGGATTCGCTTGAATAGCTGACCCACAGGTTAAAATGTAAGTACAATCTCCCACAGAAAAGCTGCAAGTATCGACCGGATATTTTGATATGTGAGATCTGTATTGATCGATGACCTCCTCTTTACGCAATTTAGGTTAAAGGTCAATAAAATGTAATGAAAAAACTTCACAAGGGTTTTTTTTTAGCACGTTAAAGAGGGGTTTAAGTGAAAATGGAAATCCCCAAACAATACGTATGAAAACCTGGTAGATTTCAATCAAATGCACCCATATACGATAATTTAAACTAGAAGCCCTTAACATTCGCTTGTATGAGATCGAAGCTTAAGTTTTCGTTCTGTTAGAAATAAAACAACATTCATTCGACTTCTTCTATTTTCACCGTATAACCATGAAGTGCATCGTATATACATTGCAAATATGTCACACATGTAGTAATATGAACCGAACAATATATACCTATATTCGTCCGCCATTCATACATCCAACTTTAACAATCAACCTTACTTTTTTATAGCGTACCCTATAACTTTTTTTTTCTGCGGACGCAAATGTTTGCTATTTTTTACCTAAATGGTTTAACTAATTTTAGCGCATTTAATTTTTATTTATTTCTAAAATGACGTGATTCAACTTTTTTGGATTCTTTACACAAAGTGTGTATTCTTTACACAAAGTGTGTTTTATTTTGTGAACAACTAGATCTATTTAAAAAATTTCATTACATACATTTAATACAAGCATCATTGTTTTAAGAATATGTTTCATGTAAAAATAGTGCTAAAAGCATACATTGGCTAAAAGGTTAAAACTAACTTATACCTTTTCAACAGTATTGCAGTCAGATATCTTGCGTGCTGATATAGCCTCACACCTAATATAAACATGTTTCGGTTAGCCAGGACATGTATTGTACACAAACACAGATGCATCGCTACAATTACAGCATAGCGATTCATGTGTGAAAATTTATTAATACTGTTGATATAGGGGAAGTGAAGGGACGACTGTCGGGCGACTAGGAGGATAAATATAATGAATAATCTGCGTATTTAATATTGCGGTCTGCTAGCATCCGCAAATAATACATTGCCGTAGAAAAAGAAACACTTATATCCCAGATAGCAATCTATATGGGACCCATATGGGGAGTGCAACCGGGTTCTGCATGGGTTCCATATGGGCTGCCCCATATACATGAAATATGGGACCCATATGGGTTTCCACATTGGCAGCCCTGTTACTCAATATGGGTCCCTCATGGGCAGACAAGATACTTCCCTTTTAGGTTGATCTTGCATTTTAAGCTAGATCCATTTGCACTCATTTAAAGTTTACTGGACTTTCAATCAACAACCACTCGTCAGAAACGGATACAAAGATGCGAAAATCTTTAATGTTTCAGCAGGGGCAACAATTCTTGTGCTTCCATTTTAATGTATTCAACTCTTTCTTTTTTCCTGGAAAATAGATTTATTAT
>CM037788.1:20436728-20466813 GCA_021229015.1 Solen grandis
AAAAATGAAATTAAAGATAAATAAAATATAAATCAGTGGTTACCCACTGGAATGTTTACAATACATGTATCACGACGACAAATTTCACATTCGTTATAACACCAAGCCGCGTTATCTTGACAACCAGTCATCGAACTTAACCTTATATGTGGTTACAAGGCAATTATATTAGTGAAGTTAGGATATTCCCAAATGCAAAGAACTGGTCCTAGCAGAGTTAACCCTTTCCTTCATATATACTCATTTTGACGCCCTCAATAGGTATCACATAAAGCCCGATCTGCAGAAAACCACAGTTAAACCTTACCAAATTTAATTACAAAATACTCGTTTCCAGACCACTGAGGAGCAGCGAACAGCATAAAACCTGATCAGCCTGCGAGTTTTATGCTGTTCGCATAGGTCTTTTCATGGTTTCCTCTATGAGGGAAAGGGTTAAGTTAATGCACTTTATCAAATGAAGAACATTTAGAGGACATGAACAATTCAGGATTTTATACTTCAAAGCGGATACACTTCAAGCATAGTCACAATTCACTTTGAATTGTTCAGTTTTCTGGACTTTGATGTCATAATCGTGCTGTGATTTGTTGTTTGGTTATTTTGTTTCTGTTTTTTTTGGGGGGGGGGGGGTCGTTGTTGTTGTTGTTGTTTTTCTCAAATTATTTATGTCATTTGTTTTCATACCATACAATTAAATAATGTCAATTATGACACACTTTCAGCAGTCAAATTTATCCATCTCACTAAGAAACCTCTAATACTCACATATATCAGATTTGTCTGCATATAATATCCAGTCAAATTCTCATATTAATATGGTTACTGTTAATATTCACATGTATGCAATAATCTTCAAAATTTACATTAATTTCATCTACATATAACACCATTTATCACATAAACTGAAAACACTCACATTCTACTAAAAAATTACATAACCGATATATAGGCTCTGAAATGATTTTTATGTCAAATCTTTACTAAACGGGTTATGGAAATGTTATTAAGCGAGCCTCTGGCAATGTAAGAAAAATTGGACAGAAGGAATGACAGCAAGAAAAAGAAATAAAGCGGAAAAAATATAAGTTTACCTTTATGACACAACCGCATTTTTACATTAAAATATTTTGGTGAACTTTACGCCAGACGCTGATATCAATCAATTTCACAGGTTATCAAGGACATAATTCAACAGATCTCATGATCGATCCTTCTCGTAAATATAACCTCCATTGTAAAGCATTTTATTATTTTCGAGTGGTCTCTGCGGCAGTCAAATATCCATAAAACATAAATAACTCAAAGGACAACCTTAATATATTCGGTGAGGAGTAAAGTACTGTTTTATTTATTAACATCTGTGGCAATGAAATGCAACATGAAAATTTCCGTGTAATGTTTCAAATGTGATGACTGCGACGAAATATTTTCCAGTGATGAAGACGACTGTTACGATGAAAAAAATACATTGTTTTGATGGTGGTGGAGTGATGGTAGAAGATGTTTGTTGATGAGAGATTTTGGTGGTGGGGTGATGATGATGTTGATGATGATGATTGTGATGGTGGTGATGATGTGTTGTGATGATGATGATGATGATGATGATGGTGGTGGGGTGTGATGATGTTGATGATGATGTGTGAGGGTTGAGTGGGGTTAGGATTTTGGTGATACTTCTTTTCGAAAGCATTTCGACTGCAAACGATCCCACACACAAGAACCCACTGCGACACACAAGACCCAAACACGACCCACACCACACCAACTCTACACACAGGACCCTCAACACTACCACTCACGACCCGCAACACTACCATACGACCCTCGAAACCACAAGACCCTAACACTACCACACACGACCCTCAACACTACCACACACGACCCTCAACACTACCACACACGACCCTCGACACTACCACACACGACCCTCAACACAACCACACACGACCCTCGACACAACCACCTCGACCCTCAACACAAACTCACACCCCTCAACACTCCACCCCCACCCCCTGACAAACCCACTCGACCTTCAACATACCCACACGATGTCAAATACCACACACGACCCTCAGCACAACCACACAACCATACACAAAAAAACCCCACAATATCTCCATCCCGATCTTTTCCCCCCAAAGAGATAACCTTTGTTGGGACTAATCCCCCACCCTTTTCGAGTACCCGGTTTTTCCCAAGCCCGTTTAGTTTTTTTTGCAAGCCCAAAAAATACCCGGGTAGGCTGCTGAACGGGGAAAGTCAGTGGGTTTCCCGTTTTAATAGGGCCTTTTTCCCAAGGGTTGTTTCCCTTTACGAAAAATAAAATATTTTGGGGGGCCCCCGATTGTCGTCCTAAATTCGCATCCAATTTTCCCCCACCAACCAAAGGCCCATGGCCCGGAACTAAATTGGGTCGAAAAAGGACACATTTTGGGGGCCCCCAAGTATACAAAAAGTATTAAACAAGTACCTGCGGGAACATGCCCCCCGGTAGAGAGCAAAGGGAGGCTAAACAAAAAAACCCCAGAGGGGGGCGGACATGTTGCCCTTAAGGGGGCCCCGGGGAGACCAAGATCACAAGGGGCCCGTTGGTTTTTGATAGGCTACTTTTTTCCTATGGGGGCCCAAAAAGAAATCATTGGTAGAATGGCCCTTTGAGGCACTCTTCATTATCCCCGGGGAAGGGACAAACAAAACACAAAATATTGTCCCACCTTCCACACAATGTTGTTATGAATATGAAATTTTTTGTGAGGGAATTTAAAACGTTCCTTTTGACTGCGGACAGGGCCCAAATTTTTTTTAAAAAATCGGGGGGAGCGTCCACCCCTTTCCGGGGAGGTTATGGATGCGATCACCAGCCCGATGTCGCCCGGAAGATGGATCTACCCTGGGGTATATGTCTGTGCAGTCGGAGTCATTAGTTAGACGCCCTTTTTTCTCATTGTGTCTGAAACACGGTCGCTGCAACAGAATAGAAACAACAGCAATTTAAAATGATGAAATATCGCCGATGGGACATTAAAGTCAAAAGCAGACTCACCGCTGAACACGTGACCAATAAAAAAAATACCAGACACCGTTTACAATCACGAACTAACAGACGACCCTTTATAGGATCCAAAATTTGGGTTTTACAATAGTTAATCCCATTAACTTTTCAAAGATTTTTTAAAAGTAAAATCGTCTTTCCCCAAACAGATTAACGGTTTTTGAAATAAAACGCTTTTTATCCAATTACTGGAAAATTCCTTAAAATTTAAAAAAAACCGTTTAAAAATACAGGTATAACGTTCGACATATTAGCTGGTCTCAGGGGAAGTATTATTTTATATGAAAACCCGGAACCCTGTGATTTATTTGTTTATATATTCCCCCCCACTGAAAAATTTGTGTCATGTTTACATTCCCCTTTTTGAACAGTGTCTAAAACGTTACTGTTATTTTTAGACATATAGACCAGTTCCGTTGCGGGTTTTTAAAACAAAGGGGGGGCTTTGGGGCGATCTCCGGTCATGGGATCCAAGATAGTGTAAGATCCCCTCGCTGGCTAAAGTAATACGATTAGGCGTGGTTCCAGAGACTGGAATGTAAAACAATTTAAAGTGATCCAATAAAAAAGATTTCCCACAACAAGGGCCCCGAACCTCAGCACATTATAATTTGTCCTGCTAAAACATTCAGCCTTGACCGCATTTTTATTCCTCGGTGTATAATAGTCGGTTGTGGTGACATATATAACGCTTGCGGGGAGGTCGGTGGTTTTTACCCCGGGGACCCCTGTGTATCGGGGGCTTCCCCACCCGTAATTAGCTGGACGTCGGATATGATTGAAATTCTATCGCAGCGGCGGTAAAAACCCCAAAAAAACAAAAAACAAAAAAAATATATAAATTAGGTTTCAAAACCCCCCCTGAAGTCAGGCGTATCAAAAAAGTCAAGGCTTTTTCCCCCTTCCCCCTTTTTTAAAAACGCTGATCCAATAATTTTTAAAAATTTTTAAAAATCCACGGCGTTGGTTTTTCTGCGATTCCCAAAATCTTTGGGGGTTTTTAAAAACCCATTTTGGACAGTAAAAGGGTTTTTGCCCCGGGGGCCCCCCACAAAATATGGCCCAAAAAAAGTGGGGTTTAAGTGATTAGCTAATTTTTGATTGTAAAAAAAGGGGGCAAAATGTTAAAAAGGGAAAAAACTTTTCCTTATTTCAAAAAAGCTTGCTTGCATGTAAAATGTGATCTTTTCTTTAACCTTTAAAACCCTTTTTTGGGGGTGAGTTTTGCATATCGCATGGCACCCTGACGTATACAAAAAGGGGTTTTTTTGGGGGGAAAAATTTTCCCCCGGGGCTTAGTACCCCACCCAAACCAAAAGGGCGCACGGAGAAATCTGCTACGCGATAAATTTATGCGGTTTCGTTTTTCCGTTTTGATTCGCCCCTTTCGATATGGTCTGTTGAATAACAAAATTAAAATTTATGACACATTTTTTTAAATTTTGCCAAAGTAATGATAAGAAGAAAGGGTTTAAACAGGGGTATGGATTTATAAACAACTTCTGACATTTTTCAGTGGAAGGTCTGAAAAAGGTAAGGAGTGTTCATAGAAAAGCCACGAATGTTCATGGAAATTTTCATGGGTGTTCAGGGAAATTACCCAGAATATTGTTGAAACAATATCGTGGATTTTCATGAAATAAAAACAACGAATGTTCTTGAAATGAGATCTAGATGTTCATGAAATAAGAGCAATGGATATTCATGAAATAAAATCCACGAATGTTCATGAAATATGATCATATAAATGTATGTTCATGGAATAAGACCACGAAGGGTTTTGAAATAAGACTTTGGTGTTCATTTTAAAAATTCCCACAAATGTTCTTAAAATAAGATTTAATGCTTTTGAAAAAAGAGAATGGTATTATGAAATAAAATCCCGAAATGTTCATAAAAATATGATCTATAAATGTTGTTTAGGAAAAAGCACGAATGTTTTTGAAATAAGATTTTATATTTTACCATTAATTTTGGATCTCTCACATAAAATGATGTAGATATTCACATAAAAATATTTAGAAAGTTTTTTTAAAACCCTGTTTCGTTTTAAATGCACCAATAAAAAATTGTATGTATCGTAAGATTAAATGCGTACGAAAATCTGGGTGTTATTTCCCTTTAAAGATGGCTGCTTTCAAAAAGTGACCTTGACCGGGTTTTGTTGAGCTGTATCTTAAATCTTTTTGGAGGGCGGGAGATACCAAACATTATAAGAGCAACTCATTTGGCCCCGTCCAGTTTTCAAGGTAAATGAATGCCGGAACTTTCTAGCTTTGGCGCAGGTCCCTCGAAGTGTTTACCGTTTTAACCACACACTCACTTAAAACGTGCTTACTTGGTAAATGAGCTAGAATTTTTCTTTATTTAATCCATATATTAGATCGGGTTTTCAGCTCATTACTAAATTTGATTTTGTTTTTTTTCGAAACTTTTCGGATCTATCAATGATACGGACATTTACTTTAATCATACAAAAGAAAAAACCAAAACGGTGTTTTAACTCAACTTTAAATTAAAACTTTTTTTTATTCAAAAGGTAAAGTTAAAATTTTGGATTACAAACAGGAAGTAAATCAAAATGTGGGCCCTTTGGGGGATTATTGGCACGACTTCTCGTGCGTCGGTGTTTTCCAGACGGGGGGGGAAAGGGAAAAAATATTCCCACGACCAGGGCAACGGAAAAACCCCTAGTTAGTGCTTTTACAGACCCGAAAGATTGATAGGTAAGTGCTTCATGTTTAGTTTTTTTTTTTAAAAAAGAAAACCGGTGGGAGCAAAGGAAAAGCGGGGGGAGAATGATCTGATGTATTTGTCTTGGGGAAAATTAAAGTTTTATGTCAGTTCACAAAATGGGTTAAAGACAAAGCTAATTATTTAAAGTACGATTCGGCTCAAAGTTGGGTTTCCCTATAAAACCCCTTTTTGAAACTATTGGGCACGGTTTGAATTTTGAGTTAAAATCACACTTAAGTAATTTTTAGTTTCGAGAACAGGGGGCCTGATCTCAAATGATAATGTTAGGGTTTTAGAAAAACCCAACACGACTCGATGATGTCGTATTTAATAAAAGACATTTAAAAGGGGAAGCCAGCAAAGGGTCAGATTTTTTTTTTTTTTTTTAGTTGTTTCATGTCATGGAATTTTTTACTGCATACATATGAAAGGGAAGAGAAGGGGGGGAGTAGTGGTGGGGGTTATTGTCGCTGGTTCTTCACACTTCCCTGTGCACAGGCGCTGTGGGTTCGGTCTTGGAAAACTAGTCCGGTAGGGGTAGTACCTGGATGCCTCCTCTCCCGTGCAGTGGAGTTTAAAAGTTTTAAATACAAAAATAAAACAAAAAACGTACCTGGTGAAAACAGGTGTGTCACCGGTAAAAAAAAACCAGAATTCTCTTACTTAAATAAAAAGGGGACGTTTTGCTTTTGCCCCGGGTTCCTGTGTTGGATATAGTTTGCCCCCGGGGAGGCAAAAAAATTGAAAAAAATATGGACATGGTACTTAAAATTGATGTTTCAAAGGGATTCGGCATTTCTTGTATATCTTAACTTTTAAAAATATGTAGTTTTGAAATGTTGTAAATATTTTGAATGAACCCAAAATTAAAAATGATTAATTTAAAAAGTTTTTGTGGAATTTATACAAATTCCTTTGGGACAGGGTCAGTCGGTTTTGTCTAGGGGAACCCGTCCCCCTGGCTTGCAGGGGGTGCATTTTCCCGGGTGCCTTAGGGATTCTTCCATCTGCAAAAAATGCGTTGTCTAGCGAATTTACTCTAACTTTAAAAAAAACAAAAACAACAACGGATTTCTGTTTATTCGATAAATGACCTTATTTCGTACTTACTTCGGTAAATCTTCGAGTTCTGTGTTTTTTGTTTGTTTTTGTTTTTTTTATCTTTAGGGGTCCGGTGGTCGAGGGGGTTAGAGTGTCGTTTAGGATAATGTAAAGGGGGGGTTGGTACCATGCAAATTTTACGGCGTGGTGCACTATATCTCTCTAAAGTAGAAAATTTTTGTTGTTATTAAAAAAGCTACAAAAAATTTTGTAAAATATTTAAAAGCAGACTATATACCATATCCTTTAAACTTATGTTTAAGTAACAATAGGTGAGCAAAAACACGGATTCTAATAACTCAGTTCTTATATTTTTTTCGTGCTGTTCCTTTTTTTAACTGGCCAGACCCTTCCCCTTTTGGGAAACGGATGTGTGTGGTTGATTAAGCCGCCACAACCAAAGCCATATAATACGGTAATTTTACCTCAGCAAATAAGTTTTTAAAGTCTTGGAGGCCGGTGTCAAAATAAATTGCAATTTTAACGATTTGAAAAAGTCTTGGTATGTAAAATGTGTATTTTTTTGTTTGTAATTAATCCCATGCCCATAAATAGGCAGTAATGGGTTTTTAATCCAGCGAACCAGCAGTCCTATCTTATGTACCGTGCAAGAAATTTTATTAAATTCACGTTTTTAAAGTTATTCAAAAGCGGTTTGAAAGTTTTATGCATCATTCAGCACCGACATATCTTTAGGGTTTTAAAAGTCATTTGATAGTTGTTACTGTCCCACTTCCCTTTCCCATGTTTATAAGTTTCTCCTTCTTTGTAGCGTTAAAGCGAGGAAAAGAACGGTGACCCCTGGCGGTGACAGTTGGGGCGTTAGATAAAAACAGATATTCCCCGGTTAAAGGCATTTATCGTCTGATTTAATTTGTTTTTTTTCCGTTTGATGGGATCTTTTTGGATAAAGGACAGACATGATTCGGCTAAAGTGTTTAAATCATCAGAGTTTTATAAACGTGTATCTTGTTTTGGTCTCATATGACGGCCCCGAATTATTTGGAACTTTTGAAAAAATTAAAAGTGAAAAAACCCCAAAACCCAACAAGCTTGGTGATACACATTTCTTGATCCTGTACGGGAAAAAATCAAGTACTGGAAAGATCCCAAGTATAAAATAATCCCGCAATATAAAAAAAAATACCCGGTGATACCTACGTTTAGCCCCAAACCCGCAATTTTAAAAAAGTCCGGGGGGTTCCCCCACTATTAGATATTGCACAATAAAACCCAAATTCCGGAATGATTTTGAACCCCTATCCCCCTCTTCCGAAAAAAAAAATTAAGTTTGATTTTTATACTCAGACTCAAACTTGCCTTTTGATTCAAAACCCGGATTATTGGTGTACTCAAATTTAAGCCAGATGTACTGTTTTTTAACTCCAGGTTCGTTAAAAGAATGTATAACCATTAAACATCTCGTTATAAGTGATAGTACCTTGTTGATTAATTTAGTCGTAGTCACCAAACTATGTACCCACATTTTTAGCGTCCCTTTTCAATTTAAAAACGAATAAAAACCCCTTTTTTTTCATAAATGATCGAACGATTTAAAAAAAAAAATTCTACAACACAAGTATGCTGGATTCGGCCAAAAATTGAAAAACAAATTTTGAGTAAAAAAAAAAAAATTTTTTACGGGACACAAAAAAAATTTTATGTAGCATAAAACAAAAAAACTCCCAGATTTTTAATATTAAAAAGGGGAAGGGGCCCAAATTTTTTTACGGGCCCCAAGGGTCCCAAAGGGGTTTTGAAAGTGAACCGTATTTTGGGTGGGTCCCTATGGGCACCCACCAAGATCAATATGGGCCCCCCCAAAGGGCCCATATGGGCAACCCCCGATTCTAAAACCCATTTTGGGAAAAAATGGGCCCATGTCAAAATGAACTGTTTTGGGTGGGTCTAAGGGAGCCCCCCAAAGAAATATGTGCCCCTTAAAGGGGGGCCCATTGGGCCAGCCTCCTGATTTAAAATGGCCCCCTTGGGTAAAAATGGGCCCATGTCAAAAATGAACCTGTTTTTCCTTTCCTTATTTCATTCCACAAGATCCAATATGGGCCCTTAAAATTCCCATACTTTCATCCCATTTCAGTTAAAAACCTCCCTCCATGCCGTTAAGTGATCAAAATGTGGAAAACTTAAAAAGTTTCGAAAATTGTTGTCCAAAAAAATATTATAAATCAGAAAAATGGTCCCCAAATAAAAAATTTCGTTTTTTTTTTTCTTAATTTAATTAAAACTTAAAATTTTAAAAACAATCTAAAAAAAAATTCGAAAAAGTCAATTTTATTTTCAAAAACAAATTTGGAAAACAAAGGTTTTTTTTTTTGTGCTTTTAAAGTTTTTTTATTTTTGGTTTTTTTTTTTATGTTTTAAAAATAAACATTTAAAGTTCATATCTTTAAATCACTTCCAAAAAAATTTTTTTCAATAAGGACAAGCTGATGGACCACTGTTTTGACTATAAATAAAAACTGTCCCGTCGCTCGGTGTCAATCAAAACGTGATAGGCTAAGAGAAAAGTTTGTCGTTTTTCTTTTGTTCATCACAGTAAATTTAATAAACGGGGGTCAAGTTTCGCGCAATGCCAATTACCCCGCTTTAACGTTGCGTTAACATGGTCATTACAAGAAATTAAAAATGAACGCACCATTTGTTTCAACAACCTGTTAACAATTAGCACTTCGCCATTCTTACTCTCCCTATTTCTATAGCCTACAATGAATAATCGTTTACTATTTTAATAAGTTTGATATTTGGCAAAAACTAAATTACCCTGCATATCTGCAGCTCGTAAAACCATATTTCAGTTGAGACACACACAACTTCAGTGCCAATAGCGCTTTGATTTTATGATGGAATTTCAAGACATGTGTTTTTTATGAAATACTTAATTCGTTTAACGAAAAATTTAAGTTATTAGATCCAGATACTTAGTCATAATAATGAGATTATAATTATTTCATTATGGAGATAGTGAACTACCATGTCATTATAACAAGATTACATGTCATTATAAAAACTCTAAATTATATAAAAAAAACTCTCTGATACATATATAGACCTCCGTCTTAGTCAGGTTCAATTTAAAACACCAAACAATTCCGTAGGCTTACATCTATCCGTTTTTTTGTTGTTTTTTTTTGTTTTTTTTTGTTGGTTTTTGTGTGTGTGTTGTTGTTGTGTTGTATTTTGTTGTGTTGTTTGTTGATGTTGTTTTTTTCACATGTAATGTATTTCATTATACATAACTGTTCCCTTAATCTCAATACCACTTCTTTCAATAAGGCAATATTTTGCCAAGGACAAGTCTTATTACAATAAAACATATTTCTTACTCGCGATGGACATTGACAAAATGCCAACATTCCAAAACACACAATCCCAAACTCCTAGAAAAGGAAACTAACGAGTCTTGCTTCCCTTTCCTTTAAAATGGGATTTGTATGTAGCACAGGGGTGGTTCTGATGAAAATGCCCTACAAGAAATTCTAGTGAGTCCATTGTACATGTGTGTGTTTCAGGCGATGCTGCGAAGAACCAGGTCGCCATGAATCCGAACAATTCCGTGTTTGACGCCAAGAGATTGATTGGCCGCAAATTTGAAGACTCCTCCGTGCAAAGCGACATGAAGCACTGGCCGTTTAAAGTCATCAACAAAGGTGGGAAGCCAAATGATACAAGTGGAGTACAAAGGCGAGATGAAGATGTTCTCCCCCGAGGAGATCAGCTCAATGGTCTTGACGTCCATGAAGGAGACAGCCGAAGCGTACCTTGGTCGAAAGATAAAAGACGCTGTCGTAACAGTCCCGGCTACTTTAATGACTCCCAGAGACAGGCTACAAAAGACGCTGGGGTCATCGCTGGCCTAAATGTGTTGAGGATTATCAATGAACCAACTGCAGCTGCTCTAGCTTATGGCCTGGACAAAAACCTAAAGGCGAGGAAAAATGTGTTGATCTATGATCTTGGGGAGGAACCTTTGATGTTTCTATTCTGACAATTGATGAAGGGTCAATGTTTGAGGTCCGATCAACAGCTGGGGACACGCATTTAGGAGGTGAGGACTTTGACAGTCGTTTAATAGTCATCTTGTCAAAGAATTTCAGAGGAAGCATAACAAAGAATGAGTAAAAAATATGCGAGCTCTCCGGCGCCTTAGGACGGCTTGTGAAAGAGCAAAAGAACTCTTTCGAGCAGCACAGAAGCAAGCATAGAGATCGACTCTTTATATGAAGGAATCGATTTTTACACGAAGATCACAAGAGCCAGGTTCGAAGAGCTATGCTCCGACTTATTTCGAGGCACGCTTGAACCAGTAGAAAGGGCACTGCGGGACGCAAAATGGACAAAACTAAAATTCACGACATCGTGCTTGTTGGTGGATCTACAAGGATACCAAAGATCCAGAAACTGCTGCAGGATTTCATGAATGGAAAAGATCTGAACAAGTCCATCAATCCTGATGAGGCAGTAGCGTACGGTGCTGCTGTGCAAGCCGCAGTGCTCAGTGGAGACACTAGTGACGCCATCAAAGACGTGTTGCTTGTTGACGTCGCACCTTTGTCGCTTGGAATCGAAACAGCTGGCGGCGTGATGACAAAACTGATCGAACGAAACTCGCGAATTCCGGCGAAAACCTCAAATACTTTCACGACCTATTCAGACAATCAACCTGCTGTAACAATCCAAGTTTATGAAGGTGAAAGAGCGATGACGAAAGATAATAACCTACTTGGAAAGTTCGAGCTCACCGGAATTCCTCCAGCCCCGCGTGGGGTCCCTCAGATTGAGGTAACATTTGACGTAGATGCCAACGGTATCCTAAATGTATCTGCAGAAGATAAAAGTACTGGCAAGACGAATAAAATCACCATAACAAACGACAAGGGACGCTTGTCAAAAGCAGAAATCGACAGAATGGTGAACGAGGCTGATAAATACAAAGAAGAAGATGAGAAGCAGAGACAGCGAGTGTCCGCCCGAAATGCGCTCGAGCAATTATTTTCGCGCTTAAACAATCGGCGACAGACGCGGGCGATAAGTTGTCAGAGGATGACAAAAAGACAGTTATTTCAAAATGTGAGGATACTCTTCAATGGCTGGACTCCAACTCACTTGCCGAGAAAGAGGAGTTCGATGATAAGCAGAAAGAGCTTCAAAATGCGTGCGCACCCATTTATGACGAAACTGCACAGAGGGACTTCCGGTGGTGAAGGAACCGGAAGTGCTTTTGGCGGACCGACCGTGGAAGAAGTGGATTAATGCAAAGGGATATGGCCGCGACTGCCGATTTTATAAATTTTATAATCTTCAGTGCAATTCTAGAAGCTGCAAAGCGCAGGTACATTATAATACATGCAGTAATACATATGCGATAGTTTGATAGCGTGTAAAGCAGACTGCTTTATAATGACTTTGCAATCTTCACTCTGTCTAATATTATTGATGTAAAATCAGCAGAAGGCAAACTAGGTGTAGTAATTATTTGATCATAAAATATCTTGCCAAGTGAATTGTAACAAGCTTTGTATCGCTATTAACTGCAGGACTTCTCTCTTACGTTTTGCTGTAAATATATTATTATATATCTGTAATGCTGGGGAAGAAATAAAGTAAACTTGTATTGCTGGAGTTATGTTACCGACTTATTAGATGGGTGGATGGACGGATGGACGATTGATGGATGTCCATCCAAAACTACCAACAATTTTGTCTGTAATCATATCCTTGCGCACTGTATACGTGTATATTCAGTCTTTCATTTTTATACTCAACAAGAAAAGCATAAATGTAAATCGACACGATTAAAAAAACTAGTCATTACAAGAAATGGTATATGAAACTATGCACGTATATGTAGTAAACAGGAAAATGTTTTAATACTTAAACAATATCAGCAGCAGTAGCACTATCATCATCATCACCACCACCACCACCACCACCATCATCATCATCATCATCATCATCATCATCACCATTATCATCATCATCATCATCATCATTTTTATGACAACGACATCAAATATCATTATGATCACCACCACCAAAAATGATATCAGTTAAACTCTTGGGCATCACTGTTCCGTTAACTTGGCATCAACTTTTCGCAGTTGTTTTTTTTTTTTTTTTTTTTTTTTTTTTTGTAGTTATCAAAATAGATGTATACACTTAATGGCGTAAATGAAAATGAGGAAAGACAGGATAACGTTATAACTAATGACGTGCAAACCTATTTTCGAAAAAGCATTCTTCGAATTTGGACCCGTAGATTCAATATCCGCAAAAAATAACCCTCATCATGGTAGAAACCGTGGTAGAAAAAAATGAGGCGAACGCTCGCCAGTGGTGTTACTGTAAATTACTGCAAAATGTAGCTAGGAGTTATAACTAAGCTGAAGAAGAAGAAGAAAAAGAAGAAGAATGATGATGATGATGATGATGATGATGATGATGATTGATGGTGATGTTAGTGGAGGTGATGATGATGACCAAAACAGGCTGAGCGCATAATCAAATATTGACATGAAAAGTACATAAACTTCTTTATGCAGCCACAACTATGTAAAGTTTCCTAGAAATGTAAATAGCTTCCTGCATATGTGACGTCACGCGCCAACCTATTTGGCTCGCATTCCAGACACTGAGTTAGCTATAATTTGAAGAAACTTTCATTTCAGGGATTTCTCTGAACACGCGTGTGCCGATTTCCACATTTATTTAAAAACTGAACCGAATGTTCTACGGCAAACATGCGTATAAATATTGCATTTACGAGACCTGTGTATTATTGGTTAAGCGAGCGAGAGAAGAGGAAGAGAGAGAGAGAGAGCAGAGGGAGAGATAGAGATAGGGGTTGGGGGCATAAAGACACATGAAGGATATGGGCTCTTCTCCCTCTTGTCTGTAGGCACCAATTTGGGCTAAACCCCAATTATCAAACTCAGAACCTGTTAGATTACCGTACAGTTTTACAATGAAAGTACACGTGTTGCAGTTAAAAATGAAATAGGATGACTAACATTCTCTTAACAACTTAGCTTCAACCCTCTCCTCTTAAACATTAAATGATAAAAATGAAGATCCGTGACAGTTAAGAGCAAAAATAGTTACACATATGTCTAGTTAACTGTAAGAAATTCCATATACCATACGTAGAATATGAAATATATGAATATAAAATATTTACGATAACGTTAGGAAGATGAAACAAAAATGATATATGTTCAGTACACTTAGAAAGATCGAAAGAAGTACAGCAAGGGGTAGACATGGTTTAAGTGTCTCATTTAAATGGACAAGGTTTATATTAATAGTGCAATGAGCATCATGAATTATTCTGACTTTGAAACGTCTTGTATTTTTATTTGATAAAAGGGCATCTACAAGAGTTTTATTGTTTGCATATTGACACATTAACCCATCACCAATATTCTTATTACTCGTGTTATTCCGCCTATCTCCGGAATCCTCCGTATGATGATCATCAGCGGTGAATCGAGTGTTTAAGGGATTTAAGCATGGATAATTTGAGGGGGATAACATGCCGTAAAATAATATTTATTGGATCCAGTGTACATAACAGCTTTAAAAACCAATTAACGGTATATTGTGGATCATGGTTATATAAATTTCCTTTAAATTTAATATCCACATTCTGAGTATGATCTTAAAAAGTCCATTTTAAGAACATTTGTATGTTTAAGGACACACTGTTCCCTCAGGAACAATCTGTGATCTGTGGATTTTGTTTTAGTCAGATTAAAATACTGCTTCTTTTTGAATGAAAAAAAAAATGTAAATTTATGTCTTAAACCAAAAACGAGAATTAAAAGATTCCCGTGATTTATTTTTTTTATTGTTTGAAATTGCTTGAAATGTATTACATATACGTGTATTTATACCAGTTAAATCAGTTAAAAGAGATAGCAATAATCAATATTTAAATGTATTTATTACAATTGCTATATTAATCTTTTTTTTTCACATCCTGAGGATTAATAAAATACAACTAAACGAACAATTGATAATAAAAACTGCGCGCGCGCGAGAGAGAGAGAGAGAGAGAGAGAAAAAGGGGGTTTTATTTTACACAATCACGAAAGGTTAATAAACATTTCTTAACATGAAGCAACTAGTGTAGCTTTAAATTTTGATATTAACAAATTTATTGCACCCTAGAGGCAAAATAGACAATGTAAAATCATTAACTATTATGTAGGCACCCAACATATACCCTTTATTTAATAAAGTATTTTCCTTGCCAAAATACTTTAAATAAAGAATTATTTTCAAAAAGAAATAATTTTTTGCTGGCAAGCAGTTCTTTTTTTTTTGGGGGGGGGGGGGGGGGGGGGGTTCGGGGGATATTTAAAAAATTTAGAACTAAATACGAAAAATGAGGCCTATATGAAAAAAAAAAAAAGAAAAAAAAAGAGTTAACGAAAAAAAATTTAAAGGGAAAGGTGTAAGCAAAAATAATAGGAACAAATGATGTTATTGATGAAAATTTTTGTTAATAACCTGAGCTTTTATTCCGGACGACATCGATGAATTTTGCCTGGTTTGACATGAACCATGAGTCAATCATGACGACGAGTTTTTGTTTATGCTCACGTCGAGAGTCAACAAAAAATATTGAAGGAAAAAATAATATTTCAGGGCCATTTTCATGTATTTACTTTAAAAATAGGGATCAAGGTCGAAGTAATCTAGGTAAAGGTTTAAAAAAGGGCGACGTGGGCCCGGAGAAAAAACTCGAGTAGATCAGCTGTAACACATCAGTACAAAAGTGCATTCGCCCGATGATTGACAACCCCCGGCAGGAAAATTTTTCCCCCTTCAGCATTGAGAACGGAGAAAGGGGCCCTTGTCGGATGTGCCGCAGGTAAAAATACACCAAATCCCTGGTAAGGTCGTCTCGGTACGCGGCGATAAATGAGAAAAAAAACAGCTTCTGGAAAAAGAGAAAAAAGATCCCCCTTTCCCTTCCAGACATCGGCGTATCGGTTTATTAAAGGGAATAAAGGGTTAGTTTTCATTTTCAATTTTTCAATTCCCTTGTAGAATCTATTTTTTTTCCCCTTCTATTCGTCTTGTTTTAAAAAAATGTCATGTAGGTTGTTTTTTGTTTTTTTTGGGCCCTTTTTTTCCCAACAAGCCTGGAGTAATTTCTGTGCTAAAACGTTAAACTACAAGAGCGATTTCCTTTACATCCTTTAACGTTTTTGATGTTTGGCCCCTGGGTTTAAACCCCACGACCTACGGTTGGGATAAAATTACCAGGCCAGATAGAAGCAGTAGCAGAAGTGTAGTGAATTTAAAAGTAGTGAAAAGTAGAAATAATTGTAGTATTAGTTGTCGTGACAGTGTTGCGTAGAAATGTGGATTTATTTTTTGTACTGAGTGTAGTAGTAGTTGCAGTTTTAGTTGGTAGTAGTAGGGGTAGTTTATTAATATGAATTTTTAAATTAATGTTATTGTTGTGGGGAAATAAATTCATTATTTATCAATATAAACTTGTCTCATTTGAAAAACTAAACGGCTGTTTTTTAAAATACATTTTGATGATAACATTTTTTAATAATATTATATATATATATATTTTATTTATTACCCCCAAACAAAAAAACTAGACACGAAATTTTTTAAATTTAGTTTTTCCCCAACACAAAAAAACTTAAAAAAAATTCCCGTGACTTTATTATTTTTCCCCCAATCTAAATTTGACGACGAAAAATAAATGTGATTAATTAAAATTATGTCTTAGATCCGTCTTGTTCAATAGGGTAATGTCCATCAAAATTTTTCGAGTCGAGGGGGGGGACTGCTCTTTAAGGCTTTAGAAAAATTTTCAAGAAAAGTAAATTCAAAAAGAAAAAAAAAACCTAATGTTTGATATTAAAAAAAAAATTTAAAAAAAATATTTTTTTTAAAAAGGTTGTTTTCCCATTGTAAGATTTTTAATTTAAAGGATGAAACTTGTACACCTTAATTCTTTGTTTTTTTAAAAATTTGATGTATAGTGACATAAGGTTACAAAACTTTAAAGAAAAAAAAATGGTGAAAAAATTTTCTCCGGGTTGTGCTATATAAGGTATAAAAATAAAAAACTTGGTAATGTCTAAGGCTTGGACCCACAGTTTTATTTCATATTTTAATTAAAACAGTAATATACTTTTCAAAAAAAAAAAATCGGGAAATTTAAATGCTTTGAAAAAAATGAGAATCTGCTGCGTGTTTTTAAATAAAATTGTTTAAAATGGTTTGCAAGCCATTGATTATGAAATATTAATATAAGTGTAAGAAAATGATGACGTGACGCATAAATGAAAAAAATTTGGCGTAAAAAAGGGGACGTTAGAACGCCAGGGTTTATTAATTTGGTAACATTTAAGATTTCCTGTCCATGTTAGACATTAAAAAATATAATTTTACTTTTTCTTTAGGTGGGAAAAAATATGAAGGGTGGGTGTATGAGGGCCCTCCTCCCGAAACCTCAGTAATCGGGAGAGCGGAGTGGCATCCCCTCCCGTTTGTAGGCCCACCGCAACGCCGTCCGCGACGCTTGCAAAAATCGTTTCAGAGGGAAATCATCGGTAAAGGCCCTCGCGTTACCAGGGGGAATAAAAGGTTCTTCGTGAATCCATCAACATGTAATCAGAAAATCAAAAGAGCGCCGGAGTCTTTAGAAGTGGCAAGTCTAGCCGTTTTTCATTATATTCTTGTATTTTTGTTGAATTTACACCACCCCACACCACTATTTAAATATTTTTTTATATATATATTATATATATATATGTTTAATAAAAAATTTCATGGATGGAAGCCCTCGACCTTTTTTGCTGATGTCACGATTCCGTTTTTTTTCTTTCTCAATTTTACTTTGAATAAATGTAATTTTTGGTTCAAGTACCGAAAAAAGCGGGAAAAAAAGTAGTGAATTTTTCTAATAAAGAAAAAAATAACACCCGTATCGTACTTTGTTTTTTGATTGGTTTTATTCTATTTAAATTTTTTTCCAGGCGGTCAGTTTACAGATTCGTTACGTTCCGGCCAGGGGAAAAAGGCGTGCGCGAGATGAAAAACCCGCCGTCAGCGAGAAAAATGCATGCACAGGAAAAAAAATGTTTCTGCATACGCAATCTACGAGGGGAAAAACGTGCCCGTTAAGAAATACGATCAAAGCAAGCGCATTCGAGAAAAAGGGAAAATCAAGCTAAGGGAAAATTTCATGAAAAACGACAGAAACAAAGAAAATTAAGTCACGTAGAAAAAACTGTTTTAATATTTGACTATTATAATTAACAGAAAAGTTTTAAAGAAAAAAAATTTATAAATTTTTCTTGTTTTAAATGTTTCTCTCTTTAGTATGTATTTTTTTTTCATTACTGTATACATTTCTTTATAGCAAGATTTTAAAGATTACTCCTTTATTGCTATGGATGTTTTCATGTGGAAATTTTTGTGAGATTTATTAAATTAAAATTAAAATATGTTATAATGAGTGGTTTTTCTAAATCTTTTTCCCCTAAACGGAAAACCTTTACAAATTCAGTTCAATGAAAATAATCAAAAGAAATACAGATAAAAGTATAAAAATGCGAATAGTACGATTATAAAACGTTTTTCAATTACAGAGGGGTGGGGGGGGGGGAAAGAAGAATAAAAAAAACAGCAGTGAGAGGCGGAGGAAACGTTTTCTCAAGGAAAGAAAAGAGGAAATCGAAAATGATTTGATATACTACACACATAGGCGAGTGCGGTTACTTTTTTTATGGCCATTTTAGCGGGAAAAACCCTAAATTTGTTTTGGGGTTATCAAAATACAAATAATGAAGTGCTCTCCATAGTCAGTTTAAATGTTTTAAACCTTTCCCTCGATAAAAGCATCAACGGGGGGAAACCCCTATGCTTTTTTGATGAAACCTTTTTACTAATTAACTCACCTCGGCAAAAAAAACATATGTATACACATGAGCTTGATCCTGAAATCCAACACATCGGCCTAACCCACGAAATACCAATTTCATTGGAATATTGTTTACGTATTTTTTGCCCCTCTTTATAAATTTTTGTCCCGGGAAAAAAAAATGTACTGTATTTTTTTGTAATCAAGATCAATGAAATTTGCAGTGCTGTTAAAGTTGATGATTAAAGGGAGAAAATTCCCATTTCTCAACACAAAAACTGTGTGTATTGGGATGTTTGAAAATCGTCCCAAAATGTGTTAATTCGGACAGAGGAGAGCCGGGTACTTTTAAATATGAAGGAAAAACTTTGACCAAACAGTGGTTTAACATTTTTAATAAAATACCAACTTTCAATTTTATAATTAAACCAAAAACCCTGTCTCTTATCATTTACAACAGCATGGAAAAAAGGATTATACATTACAAATTTATCAACAAGACATGACCCATTCTGATCAGCAAAATCACGCTGCGAACACGAACCGAAAAATCAAGGCATTAATTTCAAGAAAACTGCTTAAAATTATTTTTGTGGGTACTATATTCGTGAATTGTGAGACTTACTAAATTTACATGAGATATTCCGTGCGATTTACTAAATGAACAATTCACATGATATTTATATTGAAAATTAACGGGGTTTTTTTACAAATGAACAAATCACGTGAGTTAAAAATGAAAATTCAGTGAGATGTACAAATGAACAAACACGTGGATGTACTAAATGAACAAATCAATGAGAGTACAAATGAAAAATCAATGAGATGTACTAAATAAAAAAAAATCACGTGAAATTTATTAAAGAACAATTCACGTGAAATGACTAATGAACAATTACGTGGAGTCTAAAGAAAAATCACAGAATTTTCTAAATAAACAAACACGTGAGATTTACTAAATGAACTTTCCGTGAGTTTTTCTAAAGAACAATTCACGTGAGATTTACTATATGAACAAATCAGTGGATTTATAAATAAACAATCCGTGGATTTACAAAATAAAACAATTAGTAAGATTTCTTAAGAAAAATTAAGTGAGTTTACTTAATGGCATTTCATGGGATGTACTAAATGAAAATGAAAGGGGGGATTAATATTGTGGATAAAAACCCACCACTTAATTTTAAACAGAATTAACCCCCCTCGAAAAAATAATGCGTTAAAAAAACATTTTTTTATACTTAAAAACGGTTTTTTTTTAAAAAGGCAAAAGAAAACCAAATAAAGTATTAATCACGTTTTATTGTGAACAAAAAAATGGTATAACCTTGTCTCTTTTCAGATATTAGGGAAAAGGGACAAAAATATTTAAATAAAAAAAAAGTAAATATATTAAATTTACAGATGTGAGATTTCTTAAATACGTTACACACGGCAAGAACATAAATTATTGCATTTCATTTTGATTTTATATGTCAATGGGGAAAAATACACATTAAAGTAGACAAACTTGTCGTGGCTACCCTACCATGAAAACGGTTTTAAAAATAGCTTGTTTCAATTTTAAATGAAAGTTAAAAAATTTATAAATGATGATGATGTGGTGGTGGTGGTGATATTTGTTTTTTGAAGGTTAAAGTTCATCCAAAATTATTTTGGTTTTTTTAGAGACTTGCTGCCACTGCTTGTGTTATGATGATCATGATGTGTATGGTAATGTTAATAATCAAAAAGCATTAATTTCTTAGAAAGTTGGGTAACTTGAATTGACTTGTGGGAAAGTTTATAGAATTTAAAAATAAGAAACGTGTCCCTTTTAAAAGGTCGTATTTAAAAAATTTTTAATTTTTAAACAGAAACATATAAGGTCAATATATTAATCAATTTGATAAAAAATTGTAACAATGAAAATTTAGAGTACAATGGTTAATTTGATAAAGAGGGCAAAAGATGTTATAACGCAAAATAAAGATTTGTTTATTGATAAATATGAGCACAATGTAAAACAGTGTAAATAACCCTGAAAAACACCCGAAACAAGGGAAAAAAAATCTTCCATGTATAACTTTAAATTTAGGATAAAACCTCAGCACTACAGAGCTTGGACACTACCCCCTTCATCTATGATAAAGACAAAACAGTTTTAAAAAAAAAATAAATTTTTACTGTAACTATGTTTAACTGTGAAATAAGACAAAATGAAAACAATCAAAATTCAATTATATTACGCATTGTTGTTTATGATTTTTAAAAAAAAAAAAATTATCAGAAGTTACTGCACTAAAATTAAAAAATTGGGTTTCGTATTTTATCATAAACTTTCAGTTTGAATAGACCAAATTACACTAAAGAAAACTAAATTCTAATATTAGTTTTATCGGCGATAAGTCTAATTATGAAATCACTTTTAGAAAGTGTTGTTGTTGTTTTTGTTATTGTTGTCTGGTTTCCGTACCTGGAAAAAATTTCAGTCAAAAAGCGACGCCATTTTAATCGGTGGGGAGAAGAACCCAGAGGACAGAAGTACGGGTGAAGCTAACCTACAAAAAACCCTGTTGGAAGGCTCCCCCCATGAAACATGTTGCCCCAGGTTTTAATTTATCTTTTTTAGTAATTAGTCACAAGCAAAAAGAAAACAAATTTTTATTTGTATCTGGAAATCAAAATAAGAATTAAGTAAAGATGATTTCTTTAAAATTAGGCATTATAAAATTTAAATATTCAAAAGTAAGGTCATGAAATTTTGTCCAGGAAAAATATTCCATGTACCCAATAATTTAAGAGTAAGTCGTCCCTTTGTGGAAATTTATGCAAACCCTTATATATTTTGCCTTGCTGATTCTCTTGAAACTGGTTTAAATTAAAGCATTTTGCATCTGTTTCAAAAAAGTTGTTTAAAAAATGTGCTATAAAACGGTTTTTTTTTTTATCGAAAAAATTTTTAAATTAAAACGGGGTCAAGTTCTATAATCATGTTTAAAAATGGGACTTTGTGATACAGTTTAAAGTTCCTGTAATGGTTCGTACATTTCGGACTTGTGGCCTTCACGGAGAAACCCAAGGGTTATAATGTTTCTTGGGGTCCCCTTTTTATCTTGGTAGGTTTAAGTGGTCCAAGAGTGCGGAAAATTACGGGCTTTACCTTAAAAGTTACAATCTTAATGGAGTGAGAAATTTAAGAAACCTAAAAGTGTAAATGTCGGAAACCCCAATGCCCTTAACGTTGATACATTATGACATAACACCACAAAAACTTGTCGAGGTGGAATCTCGGAGTTGAAACATGCTGTTCTGGTTTATTTTGTGTCGTCAAATAACAGCATGGTTCTGTCGGGGGTGCAGAGTTTTTGGAAAAACCCCCCTCTTTGCAAATGAAAAAAAAAAAAACACAAAAAACCAACCCACACATACAGAGGCATTCATCACGAATTGTTGTTGTGTTGTATGTCTCTTTCGCAGATCTCTGTGATATGATGAAACCAGCCGAATAATTTTTTCAGTAACGTGAGAGGCGTGGCTTTTCCTGATGGGCCACCCCCATTTAAAATTTTTAGGATGGTTTCCCTTTGCGCTATGAGCTCGGGTGCCCCGTCACGGTCATCGTCCAGGGTACACAGTGTTATGCGGGAGTGCAGCTCGTGATTGGGTCCCTGGGTGTGGCCGCTTCCCTAGTACGGTTTCAGGCAAGGGTCATTTGTGTTGATGGAATCAGGAAATGTATCTGCATGCACGTGCAAAAGGACGGAATGCGTGCCCCCAGTGTTTCGCTGAAAAAAAAAGTATTTTTTGTGTATATTTGAGTATTTAAAAAGTATAATTATTTCATTTTAATGAAAAGTGCTCTATCAAAAACAATAAAAACTGACTTTGAACCCTTTTTCGCAATAACTCAATTAAAATCTGAAATTTTTTTTGAAAATTTCGAAGAAGGCAAGCATAGAAAGATATGAAGAAAAAAATCCCTTGCTGTTACAACTTCGCAAATACCAACTTGTCTTCAAATTTAAAAAAAACTTTTTTTCTTATCCTTTTACCCCGTTTCACCTGTTGTATATGTTTAAATTGCAAATTTTATCAAAAAAAAATAGTTCAACTCAAAAAACATTAAAAAAATTTCAAAAAAGGGTTCCCCATATTAAGTCGCATCTTTTTGAAATTTAAAAAAAATGGCTTTTTTTTTAATATGTATCCAAGATTTAACCTTACCTGCTGGAAACCCAATGTAAACCCCTTTCCACAGGAAAAAAGCCAGGCCTGGCTTTTACTATTGGCTGACCAATCAAGTTTTATTTGTTATCCCAAAATGATAATGGACGTTCCAAAACAGATGCCCGGGTAATTCCTTTTAGGGGAAAATTTAGGGTTTTAAAGGGTTAAAATGTCTGCTACCCAAAAAGAGTATATTTAAATTGTGAGTCACTTTATGTCAGAATACCCGTAGTATAAATCCCTAGGCAATTCCCCCGGGCCTTCCCCGTAACTGTTTTGTCCGTCGTTTGCGTCGTTTCGTGCCCTGGGCATAACCCGCTTCCCTTAGCCCCCTCGGTTTTTTTCAATCTTTTGAAAAACTCTTGTGTTCCCAACGTGACAGCTGTGTCCCCCTTGGGGCACTGTACTGTAACTGTATAGAGAAGGAAATAAAAAAAATCAGTTTAAATTGTTTTAAGAATACCAAAATTTAAAAAGAAATGTATTAGGTAGTTAAAACACAAACCTTTCCATGAAAAAAGTACTTTAATTGTTTTGCTAACGTGGGGAAATTTAAGGATTGGAATGTAAGATAGAGCGTATTAAAGATATCATGTAATTGAGGTAATCTGCTTTATTTTACAGAAAAATCGAATTCAAATGGGGGAAACAAAAAAATAATCATAAAAAAATAAAGAAAATGTCATAATGTAAAAAAGGGCCAAAGATGTACAATATCAAAAAAATTTGACTAAGCCCGAGTGAAATAAACCAAAAAATCCCTTTAACCGAACCGCGAGATACAAATTTACCCGTTGTCCCCTCTGTATGAAAAACGACTACACCCGGCTATCGTCCCTGCCCAAAAAACACACCCCTACAGTGCCACGATCCCCCCTGTTTCCCTTTCTGAAAATGTTGTTTCTGGGAAATTTAAAATTTTTTAAAACATTAATCAAGGGAAACCGAGAAAATGGTGCTTCCCCTGGGACAATGTAAAGTTAAAAAACCATTATCCCTTTCCCCCATAGAGGATACCATGAAAAGACCTATGGAACGCATAAAACCAGATAGCCCGCGGTAATCTCAGGCTGATCGGTTTTATGCTGTTCGCTGCTCCTCAGTGGCTGGAAATGAGGATTTTGAATTAAATTTGGTAAGGTTTAATGTGGTTTTTGCAGTCAGGCTTTATGTGGTACCCATTGAGTGCGTCAAAAAAGAGTTATTGAGGGAAAAGGATTAACTATAAACAGATGGCAAGATGATAAAAGCGGATTGCTGTTTTGTCTGTAAGTGTGTGTGTCCGCGTTTGTTCTGACTGCCATCACTTACTTAGCACATAAAAGATCAACCGAGCTTTCCTCTACAAAACCAATCTATAATTCAAGGTAGTAACTTCAATTTTCTGCTTGAAACTTTTGATTTGTTTACGTTTTAAAGCATTTCAAGCAATCACCGTAACAATTCCCGTCCCGCTTTTCATTTTTTGGCCAGGTAAAAAAGCTCCCAAAAATATCCAAACAAAACCTGGCTTCTTTTTGTTAAAATAAGCCAAAATTGATTACCTTTTATCCAAGTTAGCTATTGGTAACTGTTATCCCATATGAAATTTATATGTAAAGCGGAAAAAGGGCCCTGTTTTTGAAAGAAAGGGAAATTTCCCCGAGTCATGGTCCGTTTTCATTATTCTTTACTTTTTAAACAGTTGGTATGTCGGGAAATGGGGTTTTTTACCAGGGTTTGGCGTCTTTATCAGGGGGAAATCCAGGAAACGTAAAGTTATACCTGTATATGTCAGTTCGTTACCTGTTTAATTAGTAGGTCAAGGTAAGATCCCCCCCAAAAAATAGATTTAAAAAGGTAAGTAGTAAACTAATTTCCCCGCGCGCGCGTGGTGTGTGTGTGTGTGTGTGTGAGGAACGCCCGTCCCTGTTTTTTACTGTTCCTTGCTTGTCTCTTAATGGTTTGAATGTAATTGTTATTTTCCCTATCTGTTTAAGTGGCAATAGTAAAAATGTACATTAATCACAGTTACTATTAATTTGTTTTAAAATTTTTAAATACTAATGGCCCAAATGCCGAGGAAAAAAAAGATTAAGATAAATTATTAGGAAGTAACAGCATTGTGAACATGTATTCACACCATGATTTTTATTGGGTATGAAAAGGGGCTTCAGTGTCCAATCGCTCTAACCCTAGCTAAATAATAGAATCAAAATCTCGTCACAATGATAAGTAAAAAGGAATTTGCACATACGGGAAGGTCATACCCCGGGTAGACAGCCCCAAAAATCATGTCGTGGAGGCCTTACAAGGGGAAATTGCATTTTTCGATTTTCTCGTTTGCAGCTTTTGGAAAATTTGCATTTTTTGGTTTCTTCGTGGAGTTTGACCCTTTGTACAGGGGCGACATGGCGGCACTTCGTTTTATCTGACCATCTCCATTCGTCTGTTTATAAAAGTATGAATGTTGAGAAAGGTTAAGAAAGGACTTATTGGGTTATTGTAAAGAAAAAAATCAAGTTGTGTGCGAATGGGCGGTGTAAAATTATTTAATTGCGTTTATTGTTTTCCGTCGCGACAGTAAAGGGGGTATTAGCGACTCCGTTAAATTTGGAGACGACATGGGGAAATGGGGAAAAACTCGTGACCAGGTTGGGCTCGGCCCCTAACAATGCGATTGACTTTTGGTTTTTCCGTCGCTTCGCAGTTTTCAGTATTAGCACAGAGGATCCCGGGTAGACCTCGACCTCCCCAAGCCCGGGAAAGTTCCCCACATGAAAATCCGATGACCCCGCCCGGGATTCGAACCCCCCGCGGTGGGGGCTGAGTGGTGTTAAAGTGCGGCTTTTCCCCTCGGCCACGGGGCCCTTCATTCAATGGGGCTATGTGGTTTCTATGGCGGACACAGACCGTGGTAACATCGGACTGTAACCCCGGGGTCCAGGTTTTAAATCCGGTCGAACCCTTTGAAAAATTTCTGGGACACATTTCAGTGTTCCCCGCATAATGAAGCTAGGTGGGGTTTACGACAAATTTTAAAGGGCTTCGCGTGTTTTGGTGCACCGGGCACGTTAAAGAACAGGGGGTCTATTTGAAACGAGCTAGAGTAGCGCACCCGAAATTTCCCTTTTATCCGCATGGTGTGTGTAGGTGTACCCGTTTATGTTGTGAGAGAGGCCCGAAGAAAAAGTCGGAGAGGTGTGGGGCCCTTTCAGGTTAACCCCATCCATGACAATACGCCGAGCGGACCAAGCAAAAAAAAGAGTATACGTCGCGATTTTAACGCTGAATAGGGCATGCCCAATAGTGAGCAAGAAAACTATAAATTATTATTATTGTTTATTTTTTTTATTTTAATAAAATTTTTAAGTAATAGCAATGTATTTTTATTTTAATGCCATGTAATTGTAAATTTTGTTTCCTAATTTTTAAAAACTGAACTGAACATTTTTTTGATCAATGTAACATTTTCATCTTTGTTTCATATCTGAGTTCGAGGTGAGAAGTTTTGTTGCATCATTTTCAATAAAAAGACAGCCAGAAGATATTTCAATTATATGTAAAACCCGTGTGTACCCAAAATCAAAAATTATTACAAGCGTTTTTCTAATACAAATAAAAGCAAATTAGACAACTTCCGTTTTTAAGTCTCGAAAACCCCCCGGCCCGGAAGACGCGCCGTTGTTTACTTCCCCCGTGTTCGAATCCCCGTACTCCCTGGGGGGTCGAGACACGGACCGCTGAGACCCGGAAGTACGCAAAGGTAGAAAAAAACCAATATTCATAATGTCCCAAAATTTAAACCCCAAAGGAGACTTTTTCGAGTGTTTATACAAAAACTTCTCATCACAACGGCTAGTGTGTTTTGAAAAGATCAGCTGTTGGGCCGGGGGGTTTCCCCCAAAAGATATCGCGCGATTAGTCAGCCCTGTCAATGTTTACGTTATTTTTAGCGTGATTTGTAGGTATGTGATTCAAAGGTAAATGCGTTCATTAAAACCAAATTTGTTTATTATTTCTTTTTCCCCCTCTCTTCTTGTTTTCTCTCTCTCTCTCTCTCTCTCTCTCTCTCTCTCTTGTATATCGGTAGTGTGTCAAACTGTATGTGGGATAATCACCCAGGACTATTTTGACCCCTTTTTGTGCCGACCCTTTTTTTGTGAAGTTAGTTTTTTATAAACCCTTTTAAATTTGGTTACCCCTACTATGAGCCCAAAATATTTGAACAGTGGGGGAAAAAGAAAAACGGTGGAAAGTATGGTGTTTATTTTTGCAATTGCGTTTATCCCCATTGTAATGTCACGCGTGGTCTGATCTTCCCGGGTGAAAAGTCCCGAATAAAACAATGTTTTGAATTTAAAACTTTAACCGTTTTTCAAGATAAACAAAAATGTACTTTCTTGTATATATGTTTTGAATGTTAGATTTTATTATCATTAACGTGCGAAGGGTTGGGAGAAAATTACAATGTGCGGTTAAGGCAGGGATATTTTTGCATGCTATTTTACCCCCTTTTTCCCCCGTATGCTCATTTGGCCTCAAAGGACCCCAAAAAAGCTGATTGCGAAAGCCAAAATCAAACCTTACCCAAAATTTTAAATTTTAAAAAACCTCTTACCCGATATGAGGAGCGCGAACAGCATAAAAAATGACGCCCGCGAGTTAAAATGCCGCCCGCGAGTTTCTCGCAGGCTGATTGGTTTTTGCTGTTCGCATAGGTCTTTTCATGGTTACCCTATGAGGGAAAGGGTAAATAAAAGGTATTCCCAGTCAAAGTAATGTAATTCTTTCAAAAAAAATTTCTAAGCAAAGGAAAAAAATGCTGACGGCTTGACAATATCAACCATTAATGGGAAAAAAAAAAAAAAAATCCAAAATGCTTGAATTTGTGTGGTAGGGTTTTTTCACCGAGTTCGAAAATTTTTGACCGTCTTTAGTCAAAAGGCCTAATTTTAAAAAACCTGCAGAGATCTGTTGAATAGGTCTCCATCTACTGGCATCAGGATGTTTTTTTTTTCTTTGAGATCTATCTTCTATCTTTTCTATTTGGTGGCTACTTTGCAAGCCCCTTTTTCCATTAGCTTTTTCGAAAAGTTTTTGAAATTTTTTTCCCCATTTAGTTGTATTTGGGAAAAAGAAAATTTTAAATTAGGTAATTTTAAAAGGATAAAACTGCCCGTTTGTGCCATACTTCCAGCCCTAATTTACTTTTAAAATGAATGGATTCTCAACTTTTTTAAAGTTAGTTAAATTATGTGGACACAGGATTTTTTCACATAATTTTTGGCAAAAAAAATGTATCCCGTTAAATTTAAATGAATTGTGATTGGCGTAGCGGGGATAACGAAGTCGTTTAGTCTTTAAAATACCCAAGGGTAACTTTAAAATTTTTTTCTTGCCCGATAACTGAAAATGTGCAATTTTTAGTTTGAGAAAACCCCCCATCTTTATCTTCAGTGTATTGCTTAAAATTAATATAT
This sequence comes from Solen grandis, assembly GCA_021229015.1. Classification (NCBI taxonomy): domain Eukaryota; kingdom Metazoa; phylum Mollusca; class Bivalvia; order Adapedonta; family Solenidae; genus Solen; species Solen grandis. The sequence goes on from CM037788.1 coordinate 20,465,209, forward strand.
TAATCTATATTTTCTCCCTAAATCCCTTTTATAAACCTGTTTGTTTTTTTATTTATTGTTTATCCAAAAATTCTTCAATCATTGCTTTTTCAGCCGACCCAATTTTATAGGGAGTGTTTAAGAGTTTAGGCCTCCCAAATTTTTTAACTGGTTTCTGGGGTTTTTTTCCCTTCGTAGCAAGTAATAATACTTTGTGTCGAGTTTTCAGCTAATTGGCCAGATTCAAATGCATTGTTCAAGACCCAACTACAAAAAGGCATTTTTTTTCCAGAAACACTTAAAAAAAATTTTGCAGTGAACCAGAGGTACCCGGATTTTGTTATTTGAATATTTTTGAAAACAAATGACGCTTTGAAAACTTATTGGACCTTCACTACTCTTTTTTGTAGTTTGGGGATGGCCTCAAAACCTTTAAGAAGTCATTAAATGAATCATCTATTTAAGATTTTTCATTTTTTTGTTTAAATAAGCTTTTTAAAAATGTGTATTTCGTTTAAAAAATTTTGGGGGGTTTTAAGGACGTCTTGTTTTCTTTAAGAATTGAAAAAAACAGTTTTTGAGGGATAATTTTTGTTTAATTAAAAAGAATTTTATGGTTTTTTTACCCCTCTGTCCTTTTGTTTTTGTTTATAAGATTTCCTTTAAGTTTTTCTGAGTTCACCCCCAAATAAATTTTAATTTTCTTTATTTTCGTATTTAGGCTTTTTCTCAAAATGTTCAATATTTTGCAGTAGTTTTTTTCTCTATGTTTTAATTTTTTCACATATGACCCTAGAAATCGCTTTCCTTTTTCTCCTTAAAAAAGTCTCAAGGAATAACTGATACTAATTTTAAATTGGAGTTGTTTTCGGTATAGTTTCGATTTTATTTTTAATATGGTTTTATATATATAGCGACCTGGTCAACTTTAGTTTAAAAATTTTTTTTTACTATAGTTTACGTAGCAGGAAAAAAAAAGGTACAAATGGGGCAAACTTAATTTACAAAATGCACATGAAAATGGTTTGATGGTACCAAAATTTTAAAAATTTTCTTCAATATTTCAGTCGGTCTTAACTTTAGCCCATTTTTAAATCAAAAAAATTTTAAAAAAAGTTTCTTATTAAATGTATTTAAAGAGCAAAAGCAAAAGGGAAAAAAAATTTTTTATAATGAAAGTAAAAGGAACATGTTAACATTTAATGATTATTATTTGTACTTTTGCTTTTAAAAATACAGCCCCCCCCCCCCCCCCCCTTTTCTCTCTCTTTCCTTGATGAATGTAAACATATCATAAATGCGTAAAACTCCTTTTCAAAAAAACATTTTTTAATAAATCAAATTTTCCAAAAAAAAATATACAATAATTTCAGTAAAATGATCTTTTTCTCTCTTTCTTTTGTATGTAGTTTGGGCTATTCAAATGTTCTCCGTAACTTTTTGACAGGTTTAGACACTTAAATACAAAATTATAACACCTGTAAAAATTTCAAATACATTAACAATTTTTGTAAAGGTGTAAACCCTTTAATCATCAAAATACACTGTGTGTTTTTTTTAAAGGTAATCCATCCCCCATTAAACTTTGTCGGTCTATAGGTGACGTTGGGAATTTATAGTAAAAAG
>CM037788.1:20466913-20516913 GCA_021229015.1 Solen grandis
GATGATAATAAATCGGACATAACATCCATAAAACATGAAATGAAACAATTAAAAAGCAGCAACAAGTCTTTCGAAGAACATGTTAAAAGCACACAGCTGTACCATGAAAAAATGTGCGAGAAAATAACGGACCTAGAGGCAAGGTCAATGAGGGACAATCTCATGTTCTACGGCATCCCTGACAACAGCGACAACGAAGACTGCAGATCGCTTATCAAGGACCTTATTACAAATTACACCGGTATCGACACGTCAGATATGCTGTTTGATCGGGTACATCGCGTTGGTCCTCCTACCGCTAGAAAACCCCGACCCATTGTAGCCAAATTCCACTACCACCAGGATAGAGAGAGCGTGCGACAGAAGGCATATGACAACACAATCAAACAAAAACTCAAGGAAGGGTCACATGGTATCGGAGTACAATGGCCACAACAGACACGAGAAGCACGGCGCGCATTCCATTCCATTGTGAGAGAGGAAGAAAACAAGGGCCATCGCGTTAGGCAACAAGGAAATAAACTGTTCATCAACAATGTGTTGAAAAAGCAATTTATTGACGGTAAAGTGAGTGACGTCAACACTACGCATACCAGGTCAACACAGGATCGAACCTAGGGGTGTCATGAGAAGGACATATCTTTCATCTCATGGAATGTAAATGGACTGAGTAGAAAAATTGCAGATGTAGATTTTATTGAAACTGTAAGCAAATATGATTGCATATTTTTGACAGAAACATGGCTTTCAAAAAATAGTTGTTACAATTTAAACATTTCAGGATATAGGTGTGAACATATTTTTGGGAATAAATCACATAACACATCAAAAGGTAGATACAGTGGTGGCATTTCCATATATTATAAAGACTCATTAGAGCACTGTATTGAAGTTGTTCAGAAAGATCAGCATGGTATTGTATGGGTCAAATTTAAAGACCACTTGTTTGAATTCAATCAAAATGTTTATATTTGTTGTACATATATCCCGCCGAAAGGCTCTACTATAACAAAATATGATCCTAGTCAGTTCGATTTTTTTGACCAATTGGAAACTGATATTGAACATTTCAAAATGTTAGGGAAAGTATTCTTGACAGGTGATTTTAACAGTCGTATATCAGATATAGATGAAACTTTAGACTTTGACCAACATATAGATTTTAGCGATAATAATTACATCAATACCATTCATATACCAGCACGTGCAAATCAAGACCACGTGATCGAAGGGCACGGCAATCGCCTATTAGAACTATGTAGCAGTACAGGTATGATAATTGGTAACGGTCGACTGCACAGCGATACAGGTGTAGGTGACTTTACATATCATTCCCCAAATGGCTCTAGTACAATAGATTTATTTCTTTTACATCATGATGATTATAATTTAGTTACTGATTTTAAGATTTTAGAACCCGGGTCGTGTTCCGACCATAACCCCCTTATGTTTTCATTGAGTGGAAAATGTATATACTCTTGTTGTAATCCAAGTAATGACAATTACACTGTAGATGATGATTATACCATAAAATGGGACGAAAATAAAAAAGATGAATTTATACGAATTATGCATGAGGAGAGATTTAAGATATATAACTTAGAACAGAATGATTCACTGAACGTAGATGAAGTTACGCAATCACTTACAGAAATATTACAAAATGTCGCAAAAGACGCATTTGGCAGTAAAAAACGTAAACATACCTATAAACGGAATTGCAATAAAAAGCCATGGTTTGACGAGGAATGTTATAACGTACGAAATTGCTTTAAAAGAGCCCGAAACAATTACATGAAAAATAAGAATAACACAAACAGAAAAGAATTCATTAATCTAAGAAACATTTACAATCGTATTAAGCGACGAAAAAAACATAAGTTTTCGGTCTTGGAGTCTGAAGAACTAACAAAACTGAGCAAAACTCAACCAAAGCAGTTTTGGAAAAAAAATAAAGCAACAATATACACATAGAGATAAAACAATGGAGAATTTAGATGTTAATGATCTGTTTAAACATTTCAGCAATCTTTATAAGTCAGAAGAAGGAAATGTGGAAAATGAAAACATAAATGTAGATGAACCGGTATATGATGAAGATTTAGATGAAGTTATAACTCTAGAAGAAGTACGAACTGCTGTATTTTCCCAGAACAACAATAAAAGTAGCGGATTAGATAATATTGTTGCCGAAATTTATAAGAACGCTTTTGATATATTAGCACCAGTCATTCTTAAACTATTTAATAAAATTTTTATGAGCGGTATTTATCCAAGTTCATGGGGCAATGGTATAATAATACCAATTTTCAAAGGAGGTAACAAAGATGACACCAAAAATTATAGGGGAATAACGCTTATAAACGTATTAGGAAAAATATACTCACAAACATTATTAAATAGGATCACAAAATGGTCTGATAAACATAAAAAGATAATTCCGAATCAATTTGGATTCCAAAAGAAAAAATCTACGATTGATTGCATATTTTTGCTTCATTCTATAATTACAAAAACATTAAATGCAAAGAAAAAATTGTATTGTTGTTATCTTGACTTCGAGAAATGTTTTGATAAAATTAACAGGGTTAATCTATGGCATGAATTAGCAGAAGCAAATGTAAGTTCTAAAATGGTTAATGCTGTAAAAGCTATGTATACTACCGTAAAATCATGTGTCCGTTTTAAATCGCAAGACTCACAATTCATAGATTCATTTATCGGCGTTAAGCAAGGGGATCCGAGCTCAAGTCTGATGTTTTTATTTTTCGTAAATGATATACTTAATTCTGTTAATACAAATATAGACGGATTATATCAAGTAGAAAACTTTAAGATATTCATGATATTATTTTGCGATGACTCAGTTGTCTTTGCAGAAACGCCTGAAGCTCTTCAATCCATATTAAATGACATTGACAAGTACTGCAAATTATGGGGATTAAAGATCAACTCAAATAAAAGCAAAATTATGATTTTTGAGAAAGGTAGACCGACAAAACGTATATTTAAATTAAACAATATAGACTTAGAAATCGTAAGTTCATTCAAATACCTGGGTATATGTCTTTTTAAAAACGGATCCTGGAATAAAACGCAGAAACGATTAGCAAAACATTCGTTAAATGCACTGCATAACCTCTTTATAGTTTTCAACCAGCTCAATTTATCCATAAGTGAAAAAGTTAAATTATTTGATAGTTTAGTTGGCTCGATTTTAAATTATGGAGCAGAAGTATGGGGCTACTATCCAAGCAATGACGTAGAACAAGTGCATTGCAAATTTTTGCGAAAAATACTAGGGGTTAAAAAATCAACGAATTTGGATGGACTTTACGGGGAATTAGGAAGATACCCACTAAAAATAATAAGACAATTTATAATGATAAAATACTGGCTCAAATTGATAAATTCAGATAATATTTTACTTAAATTAACATATCAACAACTATATCAAGATGCAGAAAATGGAAATTCATATAACAATAATAACTGGGCTAGTCAAATAAAAGAAATACTTGATTGCATTGGTCTCGGTAATATCTGGCAAACCCAAACTCATTCAGACATATGTTTCACGGTTATTAAACAGAGAATAATTATAATTCAAAGATATTAATATAATATTCAAGATTTAGAACAGCACTGACACGATTCAGATTATCCTCTCATGATTTAAATATAGAAACAGGTAGATACTTCAATATCGCATTGGAAGACCGAAAATGCACGCAATGCACCATGAACGTAACAGAAACTGAATATCATTTCCTGCTTGTGTGTTCGAAATATAGGGACTTGAGAAAACAATACATGAAACAATATTTTTGCCATTGGCCGACAATACATAAATTTGTCTCACTTCTTACATGTAATAATATTAATGTCATAAAAAACACTGCCAAATTTATTTACTATGCTTATCAAATTCGTGATAAAAAATAATATTCATATTTATATTATTTAATTATAATGATATTTATGTTCACAAATTTAAATACTACTCATATAATTTATATTTATTTATTTCGCTTAAATGGCTTGTGCGATTCAAGCTTGGTTTTGTATATATGATATACTGAACGTTTGTTAAATTTAAAATTTACTTTCGAATTCCCATACAATATATTGCAACACGTTTTATGATTCTACTCAAGACCACCCAAATTTGAAAACACGGTCGCTGCTTAAATCTTCAGCTATTTTCCTATATTTATCCATTCTAACCTGCATAGTATCTACTGATCTGTTAACTCATCATCTCAGATAAATTGTGTGTCCCCATTTCCTCAGTACGTTCAAAATTTTGGCAATTTAAGATTTTCTTTTGTTAACAGACGATTATAAGAAGTATAGACTATTCATTTTTTTAATAAGAAATTCGACTGTACGTAAACTATGTTTATAAATCAGTCTCGGCGAGCACACACTGATTTAAAAGCTCGCAATTACCTACACCCCACTCCATTTAAAAAGGAAGCTTAGAACGTTTGCTAAACAGTCTGTTTTTTATTTTCATATTGAACGGCGGATATGTTTATCTAGGTATGTCAGATAAATAAACTTTATCTTATAAGTGATTATTTATACCGATATATCTCTGCATGCAATTATATGAGCATAAATATTTTTTCTTCCTAGCTCTTTTTCCTCTTCAAGATACACAATTTAAACATGTGCAGTTATCATTGTAATGAGTTAAGAGGATAATAATATGTTTTTACATGTTTCATATTTACTTGAATATATTTTTGTATGAACTAATGCATTGTATAATTTGAAGATCTCAGACTTTACATCGTTACACACGTATTTATAAACTCATTAAGTGATGTCAACTTGATACTTGCTACTAGATACTTGGCAACTTTTCTCGGAAAGTTATTAATCAAATAATGGCATGTTTCTTCTTTACTTAAAGTTGCTATATTATCAGAGTTTAACTGCTCATAAAACATATTTTGTCTGAGATCATTATAAAAGTCACAGTCCACAGTCCAGTCTGTATAGGCCTACTCCAACAGAAAAAATGATAATACATTTTATTATTCTTTCCACCGTATACGTTTGAACAATTTTTAAGTAAAAGTAAAGCATTGCGTTCAACTGCCGAAATACAGAATAAGAAATTAGTGATCGTATCCACAAAATATATTCAAGCATTTGATATAAATTTTATAAGTAATAAACAATTACAGTAAAACATCGCTATTAAGACCACCATCGGTTCTGGAGAAAAGTGGTCTTATTAAAAGTGAAATCAAACAGGACTGGTTTAAATGAGTTTAAGGATCATGCACAATAATCTACAGTTTGTTTGTTTTATTTCTATTAATCATATACGTTGTTTTGTTATTCAAAATTCATAAATGTTTATAATAGAAATATAAACACTTAAAAAAATCAACACTGTATTTGAATTTCAAAAAGTGGTGCACGTCTATTTTTTGATTTTAGAACAGTCTACGTCGTTGCCTGGCAACTGATTTTAACATTGTAGTCAGTGGGGATTATAAATGGGTTGGATATAATGATGGACTGTTCTGGTAAAAAATATTATCTATTAAGCAAAACATGTTAACAAACTAGTATTTTACATAGACTTCTTCTGCTTATAAAATCCTTTCAAACAATATCACAGTCATATTGGATTATCATACAAACTTATGACAAAGAAACACATTAATAAATATAGCGTTGCATACATGTACATTTAATGTCACCCCGTTAATAGATTTAAACAATTGCGTATCTTCATTTCCGAAAACTAAATTTTACGCACGCACCCGCTGCGAACAAAGGGGTTCATCACAATTATTTTTGAATTCATTTAATTTACTAAGGTTCTAAGAGATTATCATTAAACAAATCATTATATGAAGGAAGCTATGGCAGTGACTTGCAATCAGACAAGTAAAAACAATTTGAGAAATCTACTACATGTACTGGTCCATTGATATCCCCAACAGATAACCCTGGCACGTGCGACATGTGACTGACATTTCTGTCTCGGTGCGTAAGTTATTCACGCGCGTATTAATTTCAACAATGCAAGATTATTATCTGGAGCACTCAAAATGACGTGAACAAAATAAGCATGCTGAACTCAATACTGATGTTGAAGATAAATCAGAGTCTGCACGAAAGGTGTTAGATAAATAACGAGAGACCATTCGTGGTAACCCTCTTAACATTGTGCCAGACACTAGTGAGTACAGTTTTATTTACTTACAAAATATAGTTATTATTTTTTTTCTTTGTATGTTTGTGTTATTTATGTTTTATATATTTGTATATTATTTCATTCTTCGTTTGTCGATGGATTGCCCTGCAGTCGTTAGCAAATAGTTCTTTCTGTTTTGAAAATACTTTTTTTATTAAAATTATGTGTGTGTATTGGGTTTTACGTCCCAACGACAATATTTCAGTCATTTGGAGACAATGTCTACTTGAGACAGATATAGTGCTGCCAGTTTTCAAATTCACACCCAACAATCTTCTGCTTTAAGTCCATGATATTATAACGTTTGAATCTCTTATAGGTAAGTCGCAATACCTTAACAGGTAGGTTGTCTTTGGATAAAAAAAGTTTATACTAATTCTACTTATAATAATAATAATTTCTTTATTTATAGAAGGTAATTCAGTAAGATTACAACCACTTATTAAAACTTCATTACACGAGGCCCTCTGAGAAAAATTCCAGTTTTATACAATGTTTATGAAAACCCCGTCTATCATGAAAATCATTTTCATAATCATGACTAATTTGATTTGATTCTATATCCATGCGATATACTCAAAAGTATCATAATCATGTGCCGTGTTTCGTATGTCAAACCGAATACGTCTAAATTATTGTCATTTGATTATGTATAAGAAAAATTACATATTACTGAACAGCTGCGATTTAATAAATATGGCATTTTCTTTTCTTTTTTATTCAAGAAGCACCAACATTTTCACAAGGTTAACTATATCAGATTTTCAAGATCATTGTCAGACCAAGGTGAACTATATCAGATTTTCTAGATCATTGTCAGACCAAGGTGAACTATATCAGATTTTCTAGATCATTGTCAAACCATAGTCAATCATATATTGATTTTTCTAGACCAGACCAAACTCAACCTTATTTGGATTTCTAGACCATGGCAAAAGACCTATGCGAACAGCATAAAACCAGATCAGCCTGCGAGTAACTCGCAGGCTGATCAGGTTTTATGCTGTTAGCTGCTCCTCAGTGGGACAAACTAAAATAAAGTGAAACTCATCCTCTATATCGTTTAACTTACAAAGTGTACACTTTCTATCATTTTGGTTGATATTATTTCGTCTACCTACTTCGGAAAGTCGAATTTTTGCAATTACATTTCTGTATTTAATATTTTCTAATAAATTTAGATAACTGGATCTCTCAAAGGATATTTTAAGTTCACGGTAAATATATAATGACGAACTTGTATCTACTGCATTCCGCCAGGTTGTTATATACGTATCTCTTAGTCTTAGTCTTATATCTACAAATATTCAATACAATGGAGAGTGCAACATACTGAATGTTCGTTTCAACAAACCAATAACTCCCATTTTAAGCATATTTACGCCGTAAGGGTAACGCTAATATATAATAGTTGGCGAAATTCGATAGACTCTTATAACGCCGACCCATACCGCCGATGGAGTTGACCCGTACCGATTGACGGGTGCTCCTCGACTCCGATTGGCTAAGGCCTCGCTCACCCACTCATCGCCCCGCCCTAGCTCTCTCCCGAAGTCAACTACTCCTAAAAGTCAACAAGGGTCATAGCGCTACATACCCTACTACTGACATGAAACTTCATATATGAGTACATGACAACTTGGAAAAGTGCAGTGACTAATTCTTATCTCATGAATGTTGTTTTTAATCATATCGCTAGGATAAATAGATAAAGCCAACAACAACAAGTTTCTTCTGTCAATCTGTTATTACATGACAATATTTACAAGTGTGTTTCCAATTTCATAACATTTATATTTTGGATCAAAAGTATAGGTTTGGACAGTGACTCAAATATTTTGCCGACGCCGTGGTCCCATCTTGATGTTATCATGGTATTAGATATAGATATATTAAAAATATATTAGACACACATAGAAATGTTACGGATATATACATATTAGAAGATGAAACAAAAAGAGGGTATTTTTACAATACCTTTTTCATAAAAAACAAAGAGATATTTAGATAAACTAAATATGCTTTTTAAAATATATTAATACCTCATTTTCAAATAGCACAAAAACATGAAACATACAAATGCATGTATTGGAATATAATTATATACATTCCAAAATAAATAAATAAATAGTTATATTCTGTCTGACGATATGATTAAAAGAAATTACGGTATATTTAACACCATTGGATTGCCTCCCTTTATATATGTTTCAGCTAAAAAAATCATTTATTCTCGATTCATGTTTAGTCTCGTTCTTCTATGGCACTTTTTGTCAGGCGCATAATATTCCATATGTCTAAAAAGTAATGAAAGCTTAAAACAAACCATATTTAAATGTGGGGATTGAGAATACTGTGTATAAGCACTTGATATTTAAATGGATTAAATCAAATTTGATAAGACAAAAGGAACAATTAACATTTACTTAATTTGTTATCATTTCAATCAACGGAATACTGGTGGCTTTGATTTAAATTTGTTACTGATGACAGCTGTCAATATTTTTGTTGGCAACTGTCTATCATTTAAATGCACGATATACTGTACGGGAATATCACAAAAACAGGCTAGTGAATAAAGTTTTCTGATCAAATTAATTGCTAGACTTGTTTTAATATATGTTAATAAGCTTCCAGTTTTTGGTTATTTCAAGGAAAAAGAAAAGAGAAAACAAGTTCATTTCTCTTGAGCTGTTTCTCTTGTGTCCTGATTATGCAATCATACCCGGAATCTCCACAAATTTGTAAAAGGGTAAAACTTAAATTCGCTGAAATTACTTAAAAAAGTTTTTAAATATGAAACATGGTAAATATAAAATAGTGTCATAATTTGCGTCGTGACAACTTATGGTGGCTTTAACGACTATTTTTAATTGTTTATCTATTATATAAACGTTGTAGGAAAATACTTCCAGTTTTAAGTAGATAATATGCTGGAAACTAATCAAAATCAGCTTAAAACTGGCACACTAACTTAAATTATTTTTTATTCATAAGGTTATGACCACTCGTTGACAAAGAATAAAGAAAGAAGAAGCGTGGGGTACATGAACCACGTGTCTTTATATGAACGGAAATGCAATAGCTCGAAAATGCTTTGTCTAAGAAGAAATCCGTACATGTATCAAGGACCTAGTCCTTTTACAAATGAAATGCAAAAGCTGGGAAAGTTTTGTCTTGGAAAATGCAACAGTCGACTGATATAAATAAACCTTTCGACTTATATTGGACCAGTTAAGTTATAAGCAATGTTTAGAAACGCAAATGCATTTTGCTATCCTAGATTAACATGACCGTAAAAGAGATTACACAAAAAAAAAGCATGAAATACAGACACCGAAAAAACTGCAATCATGATACAAGATTCGACTACAATCCGTTTAGCATGTCCTTTTTAAAGCATGGTGCTTCATGCAATAATCGGGAAAACAGGCTTCCTACAAACACTGCAGATGGGGCCTATTTGGCAACGTCTACAGAGGAACATTTCTCCGCACGTCATGTATATTCCCTCCGTCTTGTTACCACAGCGTTGACATTCAATCAGTGCACTCCTTTCTCGCTGCAGGCTATTGAAATCAGCTGAAAATACAAAACCTAGAGTCATTTAACTAGATTATTGATATAAAAAAATCCATGTTCTATGTACACACATTTATTTATTTATTTATTTATTTACATCAGTCACATCTGTGCACAATAGCACGTGTGTGTACATTATAATAAAACGAATGATAACACAAGTCATTCTAATGAGAATTATAAGAGATAATTACCATACACAGATTTCTATGCATATTGCTCTAGATCCAGCAAGAACATTTTTAATTTAATTAATTGTTCATATCTTTACTATTATTTAGTTAATTTAGTTCATATTAAGATCTAGGTCTATTTGCTTCCTTTAATCCTAATACATATCAAACCAATAACAAACCTATATCTGCCTCCAAGGGACCTTTTCTCTGAAACATAGTATGATTTTTTATGATATAAGAACTAAGACTTAGGTAGCTGTTCATACTCATTTCTTTAAAACGAAAAGTTTAAGAATATCAAATGTGAGTATGCATTCAGGTGTTCCTTGAATTTATATTTTAAAAAAAAAGAGTTAAGTTGTTTTTTATGGATTTATCAAGTCCGTAAATGTCGAATACTAGTTTTATTCTTTTCCTCAGATAAGGTAAATACACATGTATCATACATAAATATATTTAACCAGATAACCAATATTCCATTGCGTTTTGCCTGTTGTTACCTCTGTTTCTTGTGTATTTTCTTTGCTTCCTTCCATTTTCCGAGTTTATCTTTTGCTGACCTATCAATAAATGTCAATAGCAATAACAAAAATGGTAGCGGAATTATAAAACCTGGGTCGAATTCCACCAAGAATGCTAAGCGCTAAGTAATACTTCTATACTTAGGGCGAATTTCATCATCCCTGTTTCTCTAATAAAATACCCAAATATTTCATTTCTTAACAAATATTATGAGATATTAAGGTAAAAATTGATTTCGTGTAAGTCATGTACTTGAATATCTAGTAAAATAAAGATTTTTTTTTCATTTATTTATTATTTCCATTTCAATTACATACATAGTTCAATGTATCTTGAAAATGTAACAAAACATATACACAAAGGTTCAGTATACATGTAATGCAATTTCATGGAAAATTTAGAGAGAAAGAAAGCAGAATGATAATAGAGAAAATAGGAAAGGTTTACAATAATAGAAAAAAAGATAGAAAAAATAATAATAAGAGGGATGAAATCAGAGAAAGTAAAAAGGTGAAAGGTGATGCAGTTAATATCTTCAATATATTTCTCTCGGCATATATTTTAAAGAAAAACACAGTATGTGTTATTTTCTATTGAACAATAATATTTTTTATAGTTAAAAGAAATGAATATTAGAGAAAAAGTTTCCATTTATTATTAAACAGAGTTAAATTATTATGCATCTGAGCTAAATGTTTTCTGTTCTATGTATCTATTTTAAATTTTTTAATCAAATACTACTTCTATGTGTTTTGTTTGTATTCCATAAGTGTTGTGTGTGCTGACACTCCCAAAATAAGGGTTCCATTGTTTCTATATGACTGTTGCAAAAATCACATAGACTATAAGTTTTGATATTAATTTTTGATAGAAATTTATTAGTTGCTATCCTACGCATAATATATTTGTATTGGAAATTTCTAAGATAAGTGTCATTCGTTGATTTTAGAGAAATCTTCTTGATACTTTCAAGTTGAATATTATAAAGGAATTTGTTTGGACATTTCTTTTCTTATTATATCTGTTTAAGTTTGTTTCCTTTGTCTTGTCAATGCACATTCTTTTATATTTTTCGTCATGCATTTTGGAATACTTTTAATTAAAGTGTAATATTTAAGATAATATGATTTATCAATTTCAAAAATGTTTTGAAACTACTGATCAAATGTTTAATATTTCTTTGTTCGAAAATCTGTTAGATGATGGATGTACAATATTCCTTTATCGTACCATTTTTTTTAATAAAAAACAGTTCTGTTATTTACTTTTATGTTAGAACTATTCCAAATAATATTTTGATTGATACCATACATAGTTTAATAACATTCTTTTATGTTATTCCAAGACTATGAAATGTCTGTAAAAATATAATCTCTTTACATATTCTATCAATGTCATAGTGTTTCAGGTTGCAGTCAAATAGTGTTTTACCTCCATATTTAATAATTAAACATTTATAAAATGTTTCCATTGTCCTTTATTTTCTTTATTTATTATTCTTTGAACCCAGCATGATTTAATTGAATTTAAAAAAAAGTTTATATTAGTAAGTTTTAATCCTCCTTTCTTACGTTGTAGATATAGAATATCCCTTTTAACTTTATCTGGTTTATTATCCCATATAAAGTTGAACATATATCTTTTTTTATCTGTTTTACATGAAGGATTAGGTAAAACTGTAAAAGGTATATAAGTTTTGGAAGTGCAAACGTTTTTATAACGTGATCTTACCTATTAATGTGAGTTTTCTGTGTTGTCATTGTTTCAAACAATTTTGAAATTCTTCAATTTTTTGTTCTTTATCATATCTTGTATATTTGTGTTTGTTTTTTTTATTAAAAAAAGTTTTTTTTGCGGATGAAGATGTGTAATTGATTATTTTCTTTACAATAGCTTATTTTTTTATTTTTCAATGACCCCGATTTTAGTATTGTACATTTCGAATTTTTTAGATTTAGACCAGATAAAAATCCGAAATTTGTTATGACATGAACAAGTCTTTTTAATGATTTTTCAGATCCATTATTAAAAAAAGTTGCATCAACAGCAAAAAGTGTTTGTTTGATTTCAGTATTATAATAATAATTCCAATAATTTCTATATCTTTATCAACATAATTTGATAGTATTTCTACGCAAATTAAAAACAGTATCGATGAAAGCGGACATCCTTATCTTACTCCTCTTTGTACTCAAAAACTTTCACTTAAGTGTCCATTATGTATAATTATACTTTTGATATTGTTTTAAAATACTCTTACCCATTTTATTATAGTATCTCCAAAGCTAAATTATTTTAGACATCTGAACATAAATTTATGATTAACAGTATCAGAGGTTTTTTAAAAATCAGCGAAAAATAAAAATCCTGGTTTATTTTCATTGTTTAAATAGTCTTATACTTCGAGAATCAAACGTACGTTCTATCCAATATATCGATTTTTTATAAATCCTGTTTGAGATTGCGAAATAATTTTATTTATTTTTTTTTCATTCTATCTGCTATTGTTTTTGCGGTCTCTAGTTAGATAAATTAGTTAAGTCCTTATTTTGTTTTTGAATTAATGTTATGATGCTTTGACGTTGTAAATCAGTTAGCTTTGAAATGAAAAAATGAAAGATTCAACTAAATATTTACTGATGTCTTTCCAAAAACATTTATAAAATTCTGTAGTAATTCCATCAGATCCTGGACTTTTGTTATTCTCCATTTCCTTTAGTGCTTGAAAACATTCATATTCAGTCTTCATCTTCTGAAAGTTTATTTAAATTAGCATTGAAAATTCTATATTAGAATTCAAAGGTGATTTAACATCATATATTTTTTCAAAATAACATTTTTCTTCTTCAAGTATTTCATTTGGATCATGTACTATTGTATTCTTGATATTAAGCTGTCGAATATGTTTTTTCTCTGCTTGTCTTTTCTCCATGCTTGAAAATATTTACTATTTTTTTATTATATTCAATGATATTTGCTTTTGATCTTAGAAGTATACCATTAATTTTTTTATCATATAACTCATTTATTAGTTTTTCTTCCAATTCAGCGTTTTCTTTTTTGTGTTTTGAAGCAAACTTTATTTTTCATTTTGATGGAACCTTTTATTATATCCCATAAGGTATATGGTTTCGCATTTACATTCAAGTCACTTATATCTTTGATACTTTTTCGTATAATGTCTTGATATTCATTTATTCTTCATAAATTATTATTCAACTTAAAATATCCTTCGCCTCGATTTTGTTAAACTATTGGTCTGTTCTATAACCAGGTTTGATAGTGCAGATTTTCACAAGATAACAAATATTTTCTGATATTAAGAAATAATCTAATCTAGATCCTATACAATTCCCCCCATTTGATCTCTAAGTGACTTGTTTTTTATCTGGATTTTGACCTCTCCAAATATCATTCAGTTCAAATGCTGTTATGATATTTCTATTATGTGCCTGCATTTATTATGGCTATCAGTAGTATTATTTATCATAATTTACATTGATAACAGTATTAAAGTCTCCACCAATTATAAAGGTTTTTTCATCATTTTCCCAAATATATTTCTGAAGCTTTTTCGAATATTTTTGTTTCATCTTTATTTGGACCATATCTAGTTATTTTTAATAAACGCCCGGAATAAGTTCTTCATGTTCATTAATAATAAAATCTGTAGTTTTATTAATTAGTACTGCAACACCTTCATCATTTGGTCTAATCCCACTGAAAAATGATTTACCTTCCAATTCTTTGATTCATTGTTTTTTTTTTGTGTTGTTGTTTTTTTTTTTTTTTTGTTTGTTTGTTTTTCATATGAAGAATGTGTTTCTTGTAAGAAGCAAATTGATAAATTTTTGCTTTGCAACCACTAAAATACTTGTTTTCTTATCTTATCAATGAACATATATTTGTTTTTATTATTTATTATCTAGTTTGATTTTATTCGATTCAGGAAAAAAAACATATTTTTTGCAAATATATTTTGTTTAAAAGGGTAAATTATAAGTAAAAATTGAAGACAGAACTTGTACATTATCCTATTCATAAGTATAAGAGTCATTTTGAAATTCATTCTTTATCATTATGTATCCTATACAATTTTGACTTCTTAGCATATTAATGATCAATTATACATACATATCCATATGATTTTAACAATCATTGTATTTGTGTACACATGTATTTATATAATTATAACATAATTATAATCATCTTATTCTCTTTGCATAGTCATACATCTCTCATTTACAGTTTTCATGTATACCCATAAAAAGTATATTCTTCATTTTTGATTTTAATACATAACTATGCATATATATTTATATATTTCTTGCTTACATATGTATTTATGTTAAACATTAATAGTGTTATAATTATCAATTATGCATTTTCATGTTTCTCTTATGAGTAAGTATACATCTGCATCTGTATACAAATATCATATATCATTTATCTACATAGTTTTCTTTGTGTTTCATTAGTGTTTCTCTGGCATCTACATGTATACCCATGTGCATACATCTACTCTACAAACACATTCATACACATTTACTATACATCCATAAAACACCCACTTAGATATACTTATGATTCAATAACTTACTTTATAGGTATACATAACCAACACAACCATATAGCTATCAAGTATAACTATTCAAAGTTATCATGTCAAATAAAGATGGTGGAATGTGTGTCTACGGAATTTTAAAAAAAAAGTATTACCTAGCGCAAGAATTGTTGATGGAATTCGAGCCAGAAATGTAGTGGTGGCGTAATGAATATGGTATGTAAAGTATAGGTTTCTTCATGATACCTGGCTTTAAAATAGTTTTAGTATATGATGCTGAGTGTAGCCAGTAAATTTCTGCCACTGGAATATTAATCTGAAATTCGAAATTATTTCAATTTCAATACATTATGCATAGTTCAGTTATCAGATACAAACAAAATCTGCAAACCAGTACGTGAACATATGAATGACATGCTAGCTGTTTTAGTTTGAAATGAGCAACGTTATGGTGCCAACTCAGTTAAACGTCAGAATGTACTCATGCAGTCTTCGAAACCAACACAAAATACTAGATTGGACAATTTGCTTCTAGCCTTCTGTAATAGGTTTGATTAAGGGCATTTCAAATGTTTGAGATTTATATGAATGTAGAAGATTGGGCTAAAAAGCCTAAACTTTCAGGAAAAGTTATCTGAAGATTACCTGATCAAGTATAAGTATAATCTAATTACGAAAGAATTACTGTTACAATTATCCGCTTAAGATAAATTTCCAATGCACGATCTTTTGGTATTGTAATTATGGCTGAATAAGATACCTTTTGCTTTTTAAAATTTGCTTTTTATGAAGAAATCTTCAAAACATTAAAACAAAAACCACAATTCATTAAGGGGAATTCCAAACATATCACCGGAAGTTATTCGGGGAGATTTAGTTGTTATTTTTTAAATGATATGTTTGTATTTCAATAAATGAATACCAAGCAAAATCATTATATGTGATTAACAATGCTATAAGATACCATGTATGAAATTTCTTAATGAAAAAAATCACATTCCGATTCATGGCAATATCGGAAGTTCGGCGACTTTTGCCGGCATTGGCCGCTCACGCACCCTCTAAAATCAGAACATTATAGGCGTTACCAAATCAGAAAATGTATATCATTATATATAATACAAGGGAAATAGCTCCCGATTGGCCTAGATGCATAACTTACCTAATTCCAGAATACTGATACGCTTCATTGAAACCATGGAAGAGAGAGAATTTTAATGGCTGATTCTCCCTCTTCAACCAACCGCATTAATTGTAAATCGCTGGTCAACCGGAAGTAATCCGTCAACAAACATTCAATAATCGAGTAAATATATTTTCTATGGGAAGATTTTTTCACGATAATTTAAAGAATACATGTTTTTTAGGATTGATGAGCTAGTTAAAAAAAGCGTCTCGATTATATCCATTTCAAACAATGAAATCCATGTATCTTCTTTGCCATCAAAGTTCCACAACGGAAAGATGACATAAAATAGAATTGAGCTGTCCATACTGTGAGCAGTGATGTCCAGTTGTGTTTTTGGTCATGACTCCCCACTGAGAATAGATTACAAGTCACTGAGAATACCGGTATATATATATATATATATATATATATATATATATTATATATATATATATATATATATATATATATATATATATATAAGGTGGCCAATTTCTACCACGCGTGTCAACTAGCAAAAATATTAGTGCGACAAAACTTTGACAAAACAAAAAGAGATAGGTTAAGAACAGTGCATGTTTATCGATGAAGATACATGTTCAACCTGACTAACAGCCCGGCTGAATTCTGGTCATATAGGGGTCCTTGTCTGAATCTGCTGAAAATCTGTGAGTGCTGTGATATTTCATGGTAGAGATCATAAGGTTTGGTCCAATGAGGACAGTTCTATACCAGTGATACCAAGCTAAACGTAAGAATAATATTTAAGCAAAGACCAAACCAATGTCGTTTCACTTGTCGACGTGGATGTTTTACCCTAACCCTACCCCTATTTTCTTTTGGGGGGGGGGGGTGTATTCCTTTTCTTCTTGTGGTTTTATAAATGTGATTTTGGATCAAGATATAGGTTGGATATTTTCATTTGCAAGTACCTCCTAGATACTAAAGAAACTTTTTTTTTCTAAATGATGCAATATTTAGTTTGCATTGTGTATTTTGATAAACTGACACTTTGATATATTGAACTTCTGTGTTTCGTTTTGATTCCTTTTGTTCAATTTCATTTATATCTTGTTAAAGTTGACTGAAATAAGGAGTGACAGAGAAAGACACAGTGCTGCACCATCAGCAATCAAACTTCCAAGAGATTCCACATAGTTTTGGAGACAAAGCCCAGCAAACACGTAACGTTGACGTAACGTTGTGTGAAAGTTGTGTTATAGTAACGTAGGTAAACAACAAGGTAATAACGGAAGTGTTTAGTATTTCCATAATCATTTTCATGAAACAATTCTTAAGATATTTGAAATTACCACAAGACGAGCATCAAAAATGATTTTGCAACTCTTATATAGTAGGATAAAGCTATATTACCGTTGCGAAAAAATATAGGAAATATTGTTACGCGCGAGGGCTTCGGTGTGTGTGAGTTGTCAGGTTCTAGAATGGTCGATTGTCTTGGGGTGGTCTTGTCTTTTCCGCAGGCTATCAAGTTCCACAGGTCTGGTCACAGGTTAATGCCTCGGATACTTGCACTTACATATCTTCTTCTTCTACTTCTTCCGTTTACTGCTCACATTCAACATATTGAATATACTGGCAAGAACGCGCATGGTTAAAAACAGGGTAAAAACAGTGATTAGGGATTTAGTATGTGAGTGATGACACTCGAGTTTTGAATATCTCAAGTGACTCAGATGAGGCTATATCCGGCGGCAGTTTGTTCCAGTCTTTGGTGGTGTTCACGAAAAATGACAATTTTCTACAATCTTTAGTAGCGGTTTGTTGTGTAAGCATGGCTGTTAGTATGTCTTGAATGTCTATTTGGCTTTTGAAGATAATTTTCTTTTTTAATCGCGACCATGTTAACTATTTTATAAAACATTATAAGTCTAGCTTCTTTTCGTCTGGTTTGGAGACTTTTTCATTCTATTTCTTGTAACATTTCACTCCTTGAGCGATTCCTGTGACGGCTTGTACCGTACCTTGCGGCCTTTTTTTTTTACTTTTTCGATTTTGTCAATTTGATTTTGGTTATATGGATCCCATACAGTTGTTGCATATTCTAATTGGGTCTGACTAAAGTTTTGCATGCTTGTTCTTTGATAGATTTGGAGTTAATTCGTAAATTTCTACGCAGGAATCCTAGGCTTCGATTGGCTCTGCTTATGTTCTGGATATGTTCACTCCATTCTAGATATTTCCTGATTATGCATATGTAACAGGGTTGAGTAAATTGGTGTTATATGACCTTTGGAGTTATTTTCCTTTGGTTGAGCTTTGTTTGACAAGAGTGACTTCCCTTTTATACTTTCCCGCTTTGGAGTCATTCTGCACGATTTTTTACAAGAAGCAGGACGCTACTCTTAATTAAATGGTATTGTTCCTTATTGGTCATTGGTTTGGTAAGTTTTATTCATTTGTTATTCATAATCTATTCTTATTTATTGTTCTTTCTGGTAATTGCAATGGGCAGTGCTTGTGTTATTTTGTAAATATTTCCTTATAGTAATTTGGAGTAAACTTACAAGTTCTATGCTTTGTTTAAAAGCCTACATCTCAAGATGGTAGCATTTATGTTCAAAACCATATTAATAACCAGGCATGGAATGTTATATTGATTGCTAATATTCCAGAGTAATCCACTGCATGAGACATCTACACCTGTACTGAGAGAGAGAAGTTAGAAAGGCATTCAGCCCAAAGTTGGTAAGTCCTGTCAATGTATTGTTTCTGTTGTCTGTGTATGTTAAGCAACCTGCTGCAGATGTATTGTAGAGATCTGTAAGATGGAAACTGATAATGTCTAATGTGTATTCTATGATATTGTATGCTATTGTTTGTACTGATGCTCTTAACATCCTTTTAACTGTGTTATATGTTTAATATCGTCTTAGGGCCACTGGACACACAATTACTCATTAATATATATTATTCAGAAGGAAAGTTATAGCAGTAGAAACATTTGCCAATTTGTATTGTTTGTTTATTTCAGAGTGTTTCTGCTCTACCAGGATTAGGAAGCCTGCTGGAATATTGAGAACATTGTGATGAATGTGATAGTGGATATATTCATGATAATAAATGCGTGAACATGTTCTTCAGCCTCAGTTTAATTGTACTGTAGGAACCCGACACTACCCACATATATTACACATATAAGGTATTTTGTTGATGTTTCGTGTTTAATTGTATGTCCATGGAGATTGTAATTCCATTTTATTGGGTTTTTCTTCTTAGTGACGGACATGACACTGCATTTCTCTGGATGAAATTCCATTTTTCTTTTTTTTTTCCCACATTGATAGTTTGTCTAGGTCTGATTTGAGTTTATGGCAATCATTATCTGCTGCAATAGTAAGGTAAACTACAGTATCATCTGCAAATAATCTGACAGTTGAGTGAAGTGTTTCTGGTAGGTCATTTATATAGAATAAAAATAAGCTCGGCCCTAGTACAGATCCTTGGGGTACTCTAGATTCTACTTTGACTCTGTCTGAGGATTCCCCATCAACCAGTACTACTTGTGATTCATTTAGACAAAAATGCTTTAATCCAGCTGTTTGTCTTTCCTCTGATGCCATAATGATGGAGTTTGTGGAGTAATAGGCTGTGGACACCTTATCAAAAGCTTTTGAGAAATCCAGTATGAGGAGGTCTGTCTGTTTTCCCATTTCTAGGTTTTTTGTAAGGTCATCTATGTATTCAAGTAGTTGTGTTTCACATGAACGTGTATTCCTAAATCCATGCTTAAGGGGGTAAAGTATATTGTTAGAATCAGCATGTTTCATTATATTACTGGTAACATTGTGTTCCATGATTTTACAGCAGATACATGTTAGTGAAATAGGTCTATGATTTGCTGGTATGTATTTTAGACCGTTTTTATATGCTGGAGTAACAATTGCAGTTTGCCAGTCATTGGGTATTCTTCCTGTTGCCATCGAGACATTGAAAATGATTGTTAAGATTGGGGCTATTTCACTTGCAAGTTCTTTGAGTACCATTGGTCTTATATTGCCAGGACCTGCAGCTTTATGTGGTTTTAGATTTTTTAACTGTATTTCTACTCCCTTATTTGTTATTTCAATATCGGCCACTATCTGGTTACTTACCTGGTGTGTCTATCATGAAGTATCATATGCGTGTGCATGTAGACTCTGTCAGCATGTGGATATCACAGCAGTCACTAGATGGTACTATGCTGAGAGTGGACTTCAGGTTTAAGGCTCTGGAACTGTAATGAACTTCGGCAAACACCGACACTCGGAAATGTCCGTGTTTGCCGAATGATCCGTAATCGTTAATTATCGTCGATTTCCGGTTTATTCTATTTTTAGTAATTTCCTATCATTTGGTGGGGTTTTCCGATACGTAGTTGGGTAATCAAAATGGCTGAAACTGGTGTTCAGCGACTGGTGTAAAGGCCAAGAGGTGTAAAATTGAAGTCGAACATAATTATTGTGTTGGGACTGTGTGTACAGGCAAAGACTGTAATGTCTCATCTTGTTGCGCACAGAGGTATACTGGTGGGTTGTATTACCGTGGTATTTAGCTTTCAGAAATAAGTTACAAATAGAAGAAGAAGCACACACATGAAATATTTATCTTCCAGTAATCCTCAACATTTCTTTGATAAAATAAATGAGTGTCACTTCTATAGAACAATTTCTCCTTGATTAAAAATATTGACAATGTAAACACTATGTAATATATTTCAGAAATTTCTTGGTAGGGTATTACCAATGAATATATAAACTTCACCTCTAGTAATCTTTTTAGATCAAATATCATCATAATAAATTTTCTGTGACGTTCATTATGCTGTCCTGAAACAGTTGGAATGATATTTAATTATGTTGTATATATTTTTTTTTAATTATTGTTTAAAAATAAGTTTGGTAGAAAATATGTTAAATTTCCATAGAATTTTGGTTGTTAAAAGGGCATTTTAGAAGAAATGCAAAATCTCACTTGGAAATAGCTCATACCTTAGGTATTAAAGTTTTGACAGATAGCACATAGTATGTGTTTACCCCGGTAATATACGACCACCAGTAATACCCTACCCGAGTATATTTGTTTACACAGCCTATATGCCCGCCCTCTGACTTACCCCATATTTATAACCAGAGGTTTCCCTCAGAAAAACTGATTAAAATCAGTAATGGTTAACAAACTATCAACAGAAGGACATGTGCTATCTGTAAGCAACACTTTATAAACAGTTGATGTAGGTATGAATGGAAATGTCAAAGTAACAAAATAATGAGAGTAATGCAAAAAAAAACAACAAACAAACAAACTCTGGAGCAGACACAAATGTACCTTTAAAGGGAGGTAATAATAAAAACAAATTAAACTGAGATGAAAAATATGGAGACTTAAGAAAGCCTTCACATGACCCTCTACACCATTTGTAGTAAATGTGATATTCATGTATGTTATTAACAGACACATCTTGGACCATTGGACCTGCAGGCAGATATGATATTACATGTATATACTGAATGTTCAGCTCCGTTGCATTCATATATTGTTCAAAAGAACAAGGTTAACCATGTATTCTGTGATATATTTGTGTTTTTGAAGTTTAAAACTCATTTTTGTATCATATATAGATGATTTTTTGATTTAAAGATTTACTATTTAATTAATACTGACTATTTGACGTATTTTTCGCTTACCTTATATAACTTGCTATTATTTTAAAATTGTAAGTTATTATTGAAAAATTTTAAAAGTTGTTTCATGTCTTAAACTTAATCCATACTTGAGATATTTAGCTTTAAAGATAGTTGAAGTTTTTAAACATGACAGAAAAACTGAAAATTTGCATGTGAGAAAAATTAACTTAAGGAATAAAAAATTAATAACTTTAGTTATAAACGGTAAATTTAAATGAAAATTCACCATACAATGTGTTTTATAGTATAGATTCAGGAAATAATATCATTTTTAGGATTTTGGAAGGTCACCATTACAGTTCCAGAGCCTTAATAGGGAGGTGATATTTTGTATATAGAATTTGTGTAGGACTCACCTAATGTTACTTTTTACTCAAAGAAAAAAATAAGACATTAAAAAATACTAAATTTAATTCTTCACAAGTGGATCCAGTGTCTACTTAACCTTAAACAATGTGATAAGATAACTCAAATAAACTAACATTTCTATCTCGGCTTAAATATACACCTAGAGATCCTTGAAAGTATACAAAAACACCTTTAAACCATCAATATATGCATACACACATAATAACCATAAACCGGAGTCATAATTTATCTCATAAACTTGTTAAAGTGCAGAGTTAAAATCTAGTATACTTTAAGGCTGAGCAATTAATCATGAGTTGAAGGGTGCTGCTCATAGACTACTTAGTGATTTGAATCCCTATCAGATGGATAGTTTTTTATACATTCGATCAGTATTTAGTCGCAGGTTCAATCCTATTGAAAGAGAGTCAGCATACAGGTGTGAGTTTAGGAACAGAAAACAAAAGCATTCAGAGAGTGTAGCAGATTTTGGCTACTGTTTTCAAAAACTGGGCGTAAAGGCATATTCATCTATGCATTCAGGATCAAGAGAGATATATGTAATTGACCAATTTATTCATGGGTTAGCAAAATCTGACTTGAGAAGTCATGTACAATACAGACACCCAAAAACACTGAATTTGAGGCTTTTGAAAATTCCCAGGGAATACTTAGAAAACCTCGTTTTAAAGATAGAAACTCAGAAAACATTCTTTCGGTCTCTAAAGTAAACAAATCGGAAACAACCTTAGAAGACATTGCAGATTTATTGAAAAATCTTACACACACATTACAGAGACAGAATAGGAGTAGATCAAGTAGTAGAGATAGGCATCAAAGCATTGAATGCTTCCATTGTCATGAAAAAGGACACACAGCAAATAAAAGACCTTTAAAAGCATCGGGAAACTAACTGAGGCTGAGCTTGAGCCCGAAAGTTCAGCACATTTTGCAAAAAGAGATGAAGGTCAACAGGCCATTACTTTGGCATCAGTTAAAAAGAGGTCATGTCTGTACGTAAGACTCATCACAGATAACTATTGCTTTCATGCGTTGATTGACTCGGGTTCAGCAGCAAGCATCCTGTCTGTAAACGTGGCAAAGAAAATGGGTATTAATGTAGAAAAATTGTCAAAAGTTTCTACTGTACTTACAGCAGCCAATGGTGAAAATCTTAGGGTTTGGGGAAGACAAAACTTAGAATTTGAAATGGACAATCAATTTTTCTGCTATGATTTCTTAGTAGCGGAAATGGGTGACATTCAACCAATTTTGGGTTTAGATTTTCTAGATGAGTATGATGTAACTGTAAAGTTCGGGAAAAACTGCATGATCATTTCAAAACACAAAATCAAGCTTGTTAGACAAGAAGGAAATCAGGTTGCACACTTTAGAGTTGAAAATTCTATCAAAATACCAGCTAAATCAGAAATGACAATTTCTGCAAAAATTGATGGGGTGTTCCAGGAATCACATGGTGTCATTGAACCTTATAAAATTCTTTACAAGAAAGGAATTTTGATGGCTAGATCATTAATTGGCCCAGGGATGATGACTGTCCCAGTGTCACTCATCAATGTTACTGATCAGAGTATCAAATTTTCCGGCAATTCAACTCTCGGAAATATTCAGTTTGTCACACAAATTGACACTGTGTCACCAACAACCAATCACAGCAGTGGTGAAAATGATACTCTCCCACCACATTTAATTCATTTGATTGACGAAGCAGTAGAATAACTTAATGAATCTCAAATAAAAGAGTTAAGGTCACTTTTGTTAGAAAACAAATACATTTTCACAGATAACTCTGGTAAAACATCATATACATGTTGAAAACTCTGCTTGATCAAGATATCATAGAACCAAACTCAAGTCCATGGGCTGCCCCAGTTGTACTTGTAAGGAAAAAAGATAATTCCATCAGGGTTTTGCATAGACTATCGTAAACTTAATGCAGTTACGAAAAAGGATGCTTATCCTTTACCAAAAATCAATGATCCACTTGATTCACTCTCCAGTGCAAAGTACTTTTGTACTCTTGACATGACAAGTGGTTACCGGCAAGTAAAAATGGCTGATAACAGTAAAATGTACACAAGTTTCAGTAACCATATCCGCCTATTTCAGTTCAAAGTGCTCCCGTTTGGTCTTTGTAATGCTCCTGCAACATTTGAGCGCTTAATGGGACTGGTACTTAGGGGAATGCAATAGAAACAATGTATGTGCTATCTTGATGACGTCATAGTGTTTGGAAGTACATTTGAGTCCACAATACAATATTTGAGAGCTGTGTTCCAGAGATTTGTCTTTGAAACCTAAAATATGTCATCTCTTTAAAAAAAACTAGTGGAATATCTGGGACATATAGTATCCGAAAAGGCCTTATCATGTAATCCTGCAGAAATTGAAGCAATCAAAAACTGGCCAGTCCCTCAAAATAAAACCGAACTTAAAAGTTTCCTTGACCTCTCAAGCTATTACAGGAAGTTTATCCCAAATTTTGCCAACCTCACTTTTCCTATGAATGTCCTTACCATCAAAAAGAGGAAGTTTGTTTGGAGTGATTTGTGTCAATGTAATTTTGATATGCTCAAAGTACTGTTGAGCACCCTCCTGTTCTTAGCTTTCCTCAAGAGTCAGGGATGTTTATATTAGACACTGATGGCTGTAATACAGGAATTGGCGCAGTACTGTCTCAAATTCAGAATGGTGAGGAGCGCGTCCTTTCTTATGCCAGCAAAACGCTAAATAAATCGCAACAAAAATATTGCACAACATATATTGAGTCGTTAGCCATGGTAACATTCTTCAAGCAATTTAGACACTACCTATGGGGACAAAAATTTCTTGTTAGGGCTGACCATGCGTCTCTGTTATGGCTTAGAAATTTCAAAGAGCCTAAGGGAATGTAAGCTCGTTGGCTGGCTACACTCGAAACATATGATTTCTCTGTGGAATATCGCAAAGGTAGTTTACATTCAAATGTTGATTCCCTCTCACGAATTCCGATCAGGAAAAAAATGTCACAGTTCTGGTTATCTAAATTGTGGAATAAAAAATGTTGTGTATCAAGAACAAAAAGGCTGTTCGGTTTGCTCAGGAAGACCATGAATCTGTTCCTGTTTTTCCGGTACAAAATGGTGTACATGTAAATGAAACTTCACAATCTGGTTGCAATATGGAATCAAACTGGCTTCAATGTTGGTCCCATGAAGAGTTGGCTGAAATGCAATCCAAGGGCCCTGATATCAATTTCATATTGGAATTATAAGCTTCCTTTGCCTTGAAACCTCCAAAGCAGGAGATTTCACAGCACAATTACAAATATTAGGACACTTTGGAGTCTATGGGAATATCTTGTTGTCAAAGACAATGTCAATGACGGAAACATGACAATGACAAATTTCGTCTTGTGGTTCCTCAACAACTCCGCACAGACTTATTCCATCAACTTCATTCTAGCAAAATTGCTGGTCACTTGGGCAGAGATAGAACAATAAAGAAACCAAAAGAGAGGTTCTGTTGACCTGGCTTTTCGAATTATATCAAACGTTGGGTTCAACAATGTGATATGTGTGCTAGACGCAAACCAGGGCCAGGTAAAGGGAAATCAGAGCTGAAGCAAGAAATTTCATATCAGCCCTTAGAGAGAATTGCCTTGGATATTCTCGGTCCACTTAATGTCACTGCTAATGGCAACCAATACATTCTTGTAGTGAATGATTATTTTACAAAATTTGCTGAAGCATATGCTCTTAAGGATCATACGGCTCTTACTGTAGCAGATACATTAGTCTCGGAATTTATCTGTAGATACGGAGTTCCTTCCATAATTCATACAGACCAGGTCCTGAGTTTGAATCGCATTTGTTCAAGCATATGTGTAAACTTCTTGACATTGAAAAAACACGTACAAGTCCATATCGTCCACAGTCAGATGGCCTGTCGGAACGCAATATTAGGACATTCAAATGATGTTGGCAATGTTTATCAACGATGACAGAAATAACTGGGATGATTATCTCCCTTTCATTATGATGGCTTACAGATCTTCAATACAGGAAAGCACAAAATGTAGTTTTCACCTGCTAATGTTTAGCAGAGAAAACACAATTATTACTGATTTGTTGTTTGAAAGTCCACGGGAAAGCGAACCGTTCATATGTCCATCCGAATATGTGGAATGGCTTAGGCAGTCGATTACGGAAACACACAGTTCCGTTGCCAAACACTTAGAAACAGCTTCCTCCCGACAAAAAGTTCTTATTCTAAAGGTTCAATGTTGACGATTTGGTCTGGCGCTGGTACCCAGTAACTGCAAACATTAAATTTGGCTTAGGATGGGTGGGTCCCTATAAAATGCTCAGGAAAGTAACTGATGTTACTTACGAAATCCAGCATGTGATAACAGGCAAGAAGTTGGTTACCCACGTTGATCACATGAAAAAATATGAGGGTACTCCTTATCTAATAAACCCTGGAACCGAACAACTGGCCAATGCCCAGGATGCAACTAGCCAGTCACCATATTGTGACGAAATTTCCTCTCTCACGTGAAATACTGACCTACCCGAGACACCTTACCATACAAGAGTTGGAAGGCGGGTGAAGCCCAAAATCATTTTCTCGACAAATTAAATGATTATGTGGTATGATGTATCACAATCTGATTTACCTATTTTAAACCTGTGAGCAATGTGATACATTGTAGTTCTGTAAATAGTGTTGTTATATTTGACTATTTGTTAATTATGAGCTAAAGGTGTAAATATCATTTTTTCCTATATGTCTATATTTAATATTAGTGGACATAAAGGTTGGATTCACCTATGTTTGGATGAAAAAATGTGAAAATGGTTTTCTTTCAATCCCATTGTCACTAGCTAGTATGATTAGACATTTTATTATAGAGATATGTCTAGCTCCTTGCTGTTAGTTTATTAATAATGTACCGTAAATAAAATGAATGCGTTTTCTTGTATAGTATTGTTTGTTCATGCTAGTTGAATTTGCATTATATAGCTGTTTGTCAGTACTATCAAATTGGATGGTAATTAGGGAAAAAGTTATTTTTCTCAAGGGGAGATAATCCAAGATCTTAGCTAGTTTTATATGCTTATGAAGTATTTAATGTTAATGTTTTTGTTTTTTTGCATTTTGCAAATAAGTTACATATGGACATTACACAGGTCACTACTAGTCTGCATGATCATTACTATTTAAAACAATATATAGTCTTAGACACTGCTAAGTAAAACCTGTCTAGAAATGTGATTTCTACGATGGAGGTTATCCTGGAATTCTTGTATTGTCCGGGCCAGGATATGTGATGATGTTTGCAATGTTTATGCCTTAAGATTTAATACTTTGTAAAAATATAAAATTAAGTATTATGTTGCCATGATATTAAAGTTAAATTGTCTATTCAATCCAAGTAATAACGAATAATTGAATTAACAAGTATCAGGATATTGCTTTATGGACAGCATCAGCTGTTGGAAACAACAAAACAAACGGATTGTATTTTCCAGTTTCAGTTGCTATTCCTATACAGTTGCCTAGGGGTAATTATCTCCTATGATGGAGCTATCTTTGAAGTATATGCTTGTCTGGGCCAAGATGGGATATATATATATATATATATATATATATATATATATAGTTACTGTTAAACTAAGTTTTGTTTATTTTGATTTATAGAATGGCTGATTTGACAGAACTTGTGGGTGATGTCAACGAGGCAGACAAGTTCGTGAGGGAAAATTCACCAGTTTGGCCAGACGTTCCCACAGCGTGCAATGTGGAGGGATGTGAGACGGTGGAATAAAGAAACAACCATTCTTACTATCGCCATTGGCAGCAACGCCACATGGAGAGGAAGGAACAATATACGTGTCCCTGTTGTGCCAAAGTGATATTCAGGAAGGATTTCGCGAAGGGACATCTTAAGTCTGTGCATAAAGTAGAGTGTGCGTTGATTGTGCATTATGTGCAAAATAGGGAGTATGTCAACCCTAATGGTGTAATGCCGTACCGTGTTGACTTTCGTGCAAGGAAGGCGGCAAAGAGAAAAGCGGAACCAACAAGGTCAGCTAACTGATTGTGGAGGTGGGGAAAAAATTTAAGCAAGAGGCCCATGATGGCCCTAAATCGCTCACCTGAGATAAATAGGTTGACCCAAGGAACATCTGTACCAATTTATTTTAAAATCTGGCCAGTAGTTTTGAAGAAGATGATTTTTAAAGTTTTCATTTTTTTTTCTTTATGTTGCCATGGCAACCAGAGTTCTATATGGATCAAGTTTATTTTAGGAACTTTTGTGAAGGTTGACCCAAGGATCATTCCTGCCATGTTTAATCAAATTTTGTCCAGTGGTTTCAGAGGAGATGTTGTTTAAAAGTTTCTCTATATACATATAAGGCAAATAAACCCCGCCCCTGGCGGCCATGTTTCTTTTTACGGGTCGGAATAATTTTAGCAACTTTGGTAGAGGTTGACCCAAGGAACATCTGTACCAATTTATTTTAAAATCTGGCCAGTAGTTTTGAAGAAGATGATTTTAAAGTTTTCATATTTTTTTTCTTTTTGTTGCCACGGCAACCAGAGTTCTACATGGATCAAGTTTATTTTAGGAACTTTTGTGAAGGTTGACCCAAGGATCATTCCTGCCAAGTTTAATCAAATTTTGTCCAGTGGTTTCAGAGAAGATGTTGTTTAAAGGTTTCTCTATAAACATATAAGGCAAATAAGCCCCGCCCCTGGCGGCCATGTTTTTTTACGGATCGGAATAATTTTAGCAACTTTGGTAGAGGTTGACCCAAGGAACATCTGTACCAAATTATTTTAAAATCTGGCCAGTAGTTTTGAAGGATCAGATTTTTAAAGTTTTCAAATTATTTTTCTTTTTGTAGCCATGGCAACCAGAGATCAAGTTTATTTTAGCAACTTTTGTAGAGCCTCACCCAAGGAACATTCCTGCCAAGTTTCATTAAATTCTGTCCAGCGGTTTCAGAGGAGATGTCGTTTAAAGCAAATTGTTGACGACGGACGACGCACGACGACGGGCGCCGGACGAAGGGCGATCACAAAAGCTCACCTTGAGCACTTTGTGCTCAGGTGAGCTAAAAATTCTTACATTCTTATTTTTTTGTGTGTGTTATTATTTTTTTGCTCAGTATTTTCATTGGATGTTGATATTTAGTGTTAAAATTTGATTTTTTTATCAAGATAATATAAAAGGTTTTGTAACAGATATTTTGGACTGTTTTTTTACATAAGTAGATCTAATTGATTTTGAAATTTTGAAATTAATATTACATTTTTGCCTTTTTATGTTTATCGTTTATTTTTGCAGAAAAGGTGGAATGTGGCAGAAATGAATTATTCTGGATTATTTTTGGCTAAATATATTCTTTGTGATCTAATATTCCATATTATATAAACATATCGTCGGAGGTCCTAACTGCGCCCCTATCCTAACTCCGCCACCTTCCTTTTTTTTATTGTAGTCTCGCTAGATCTTATCACACGCGCAAGCGACTGTGATAAATTTTGTTTACGATGTTTCTGTAAATAAACTCAGATGATTTTTGTACGAAATTTTAATTCAAACTGATAAATATTGCAAATTTTATCTCGCACCACTCTTTTTATATGTTTTTTCTTAATACAAAATGATTTCCACGCAGAATGGCCCTTTTACACTCAAATTTTTAAAATAAAAGTATCTCAGAAATTCCATCTCCTGTGTTTACATATTTATAAATGGAAGTCATATGTGTACAATTCGCAACTGCTATGACGTCACCTAGGGGGCGGAGTTAGGACCACACAAAATGATGGCATAATATTTGGCTCGTAATGTATTTAATGTTATTTTCGAGTGAATAATTATTTATAAAAGAATTATTTTGGGGGGTATCAATGTGAATTTGATAGAATTAATTGGTACATGAAGAGTTTTTATTCTATCTATTTTATTTATGCTGCATTTCCAAATTAAATCTTAGGGGGGGGGCGCAGTTTGGGCACTCGAGGATATACATTAACTATGTTTGGTACAGTAGAGTAAATTCTTATCTTAGTATAGATATTTTGATAAATATTGATAAACTGTATATGTTGTCACAGATTATCTATAACTGATAATTTACCTGTATCTTAAATTTATGATACTGTGTGGCATGGAATCCTCATGCATTTTGGTCCTGTGAGAGTATATAACACTAGGCAGTTGGTCCCTGGCGGGCAAATCTATATTTGGAACATAAGAATCTAATGCGCATTCGTTACGAATATGCCGTACGGAGACCACCGAGATAAAGTTTAATAGTCGCCATTTTTGAAATGGAACCGTTTTTTGACTTTGAAAAAACTTGGCGCCTGGAAGCAGTGAGTAAGGTAGGCATGATTTTGTGCTGAAATCTTGTTTCCAAAATAGACCCTATAGTTAACTATGTACACTCTTAAAGCATTGTTTAAGATAAGTCAAATATTGGATGTGCCGACTTCGACAATATGCAGGTTGGTGAATCGTATAGACCATACGACGATTTTTACGGCTTATTTATGAAGCTTACGCAAATATTTGAATTGAATTTAAACATACATAAGACTAAAACTGCTTCAAAGTTTTTTTTGACATGTTAACATCATTGAATAAAGTAAGTGTTAAAATTTTGTTATGAAAAGTTGCCGATAATGTCATAGGTTTTCGCGGATTTTGTAAAACTAATTTTAACCAAATATTAGAATATGACAAGTAGACAATTAGCATTTCCAAAAATTATTTAATCTCAATGTTAACCAAGTGAACAGAAAGTGACACTGGTGACGTAAAGGGAAATTAACTATTCTGACGCATTATTCCGACGCCTTTTTTGTTTTGACCTCGATTTTTATTAAATGGATTCCGTGTGACATCATTCTTACAAGTTTTGTTTGTCAACATCCCTTTAAGCGTTAGAAAGCCAAAAAATGTGGCGAGTTATTGATGCAGGGCTATTATTTGGTGTACTTTATACAACACACCTGCAAAACCTCCTTTTCAATAAGTACTTTTTCTCATCTGGCATATTTTCAGTGAAACAATGAAATAGAAAAAATATATGCAACCAACATTCCTTCGTACATTATTTCTGACACGAAAATTAAATTTTTAAATGCATGCTACAATGATTAAATGAAAACCCAATCAGATGCGTCGTTTCATTGTACTCTCAAGTCAGCCTCACTGAATTATACAGACATGACCACTAGTGATTTTTCGTTGAAAAAACGATGCCAGCCACTTGAAAACAATGTAAGACTATAAATAAATTACTTAGTTTTACCATACAAAGGAAAATTATAATTTTTGTTTATGTTAAATTAAAAAAGACCACGATTTTTTCTTAGGTGCGGCAGAACTGTGTACTCGAGGATACTTGCAGTTGAATGAGGGGTTCATGTCTGGGGAAATGCTATCATGTTTGGTTCAGCATCAATCAACAACGGAAAGAAAAGACTTGTTATTGATTTGTTAATGTCATACCTATATTCAATACCGCACTCTTTGACACACTGGGAATTATTGGTAGTGGTGAAGACTTGTGACAAAATGTCAATGACATAAACAACAAAATTCTTTATAGTTAATTGCATGATACTCAGATAGCACTGTCTAGCAAAATGTTCTTCCGGTACCCTATTTACCAGTCGTTCAAAGCAGTTTGCCAGAGCTTGTTCCCGTTATTCTGATCTGTTCATCTTTCTGCGACCAACAGAGAAGCAAAGACATATTCACCAGGCTGCATATGTCTGTGTGAGAAGGAACCTGCTTGACTATGACATCAGCGATGCGGGAGTAAAAAGTTGCTTTCTTGCTCGATAGTACAATATAGCCGCCATGGGCTGGCGATAATTTATATTTATAATGAAAACTCAATTTAATGCAAATTATGATACTGATAAATATTGAAGCTCTTTACTGTAGTGTGCAGTGAAAATCAAGATTTGGATCAAATGTATGTACGTCATGCATCAATCTCATCCAAACAGGAGATGGTCTGTGATAGCTGGTATATATAAATATATGATGTAAATCACATAAATATATGATCCCAATTAATATTTTGAATGAATAGAGTAACCTGTAGCATGCCATACTATATTAACAGAATGTCATTAGGTTTTGCTGGGGGTTTCATTTTTGCATAACTTCATAATAGCTTCCCTCCCCCACTTACTAGAAAATCATGCATTTTTTTTTCTCACTTGATAGGCTAGGAGGGCAGCTTTCCCAGTTCCTTAAAAAATAAATGCTTATTGGGTGTATCATGTTTAACACAATCATGTTATTGGGATTTGGAAATAAAATCAAATATTAACAAAAATTGATGCCTTATACTTTCCTCTAGTTGGCCATCATGGTATGATTTTCCCCTCCCGAAAGGCCCGTCATTATTTCCACTAGAAGTGAAGAAAAATATCTATGGTAGCTCCCTGCTTTGCACTCAGTTGAGCCTTTTTTTCCCTTTTACAATAAAGGCCAATATATTCTTTGATTTCCTATTTGCAAAAAGGGTCTTTTTTCCCCCCAGATATTGTTTAAATAATTTTTTAAAAATACAATGCTGAAATTCCCAATATGTTGACATGTTATTCCACCAAAATCTATTTCTCATGTCTGATTAATAAAACATACCTATAAATTTTCGGGCTCAAATATATGCAAATATGAGGCACAAATACAACTCAACAAATTAAAATTCCATATTATGTAAGTGAGCTGGGAACCACAGGTTGGAACTGTATCATGGTAAACGACAAAATTATTGAAAATTTGAGTTTGTACTCTTTCTTTTCTGTTATACTGAAACAAACAAAGTACTGGTTTTATTAAGTATCAAAAAATGTTCAGATCCCCACTAAACCATATATATTCTTGTTCCTCATGATTGGACAGATTGAATGGTACTACTAGTACTTTGGTGTCACCCAGGGGTAAGGCCCCATCCCCTCAATTTCACTTATGACCTTTTATCTCAAAAACTGTTCAGATCCCAACCTATAAATCATATATTCTTGTTCCTCATGATGAGACGGATTGAATTGTACTTCTTTATTGCCCCGGGTGGGGGGGGGGGTTGTCACAAAGGGATCTGGCCCCACCCTGTCAGTTTTTGTTTCAACGATCAACGTGATTTGGGTTATTCGAATACAGGTCTTATTTGAAATAAAACGCAAATCCCCGGGATTTCGAATAGCCGGGGTTCGACTGTATTTCCGTTTTTCTCATATTTTTTTTTTTAGCTCGTCTGTTTTAAAGAAAAAGTCATGCTATTATGATTGCTGGGTTGTTGTCGTCATTGGCATCATGCAAAAACTTTAATTAATGCAGCCCATTACTCTATACTTTTAAAGGTATAAACACCAAACTTGGAATACTTTATAATCATGACAAGGCACAGTTGTAGGTGGGTCCTTTTATGTGAGGAAGCCTTCCAGCTGGCTTGTTGTAGGTGGGTCACTGGTTCTACCTGGATTCCTTTGTGCATTTGGGGTCTTCCTCCACCTGTAATTAACTGGACTTCACTTTATGACTGAAATATTGTTGCAGCTATGGTAAACTCCAAAAAAAAAAAATCAATCTTAATTACCGGCAAGGAATAATTTATGAAGGAACACAATTGTTGATGGCCGACCTTGGAACTTTTGATTGATCAATCGTTGATTATATTTAATCATCATTTTATCTCTTATTTAGACAGTTATTAACCCAGGGAAAAGTGTTAAACATGTACTAATTCTAGGTTGCCTATGTGAGGCTTATGTCATAACTCATATACAAAACAAAACAAAAAAAATGGAAAAAGTATGCTTCACTTATTTTCACCAACTGGAAAACTTTAGCACCAGATTCTTTTTTTAAAAAAATCGCAAATAGTGTCATTGGCAATGTACACTGGATGTCCTGTATCTGGGTGACATTTCTTATGTTTAATTTATAGAATGTGAACAGACTCATGCGATTATATTAAACGTGATGTAGATGACATGGTCATCATTTCCGTATTATTATAGTCTTCCAAACAAAATTCGACAGTTACTGTTTTTTGTCCGTTTCTTATTTTTCTTCTCAAATTGTGTCCGGATCCTCATCCAAAAACCAAACTTTGGACAATAAGTAGAGTCTTATTAATGCCGGCCAAGAGTAGAGATATTATACCATTGAGCAAGAAAGCAACTTTTTACTCCCACAGCGCTGACGTTATTTATAGAAAAGCAGATTCCTTCTCAGTTGGTCACAGAAAGAGAAACAGATTACCTGGAACAAGCTCTGGGGAAACTTCTTTGAACACTGGGAAATCTGGACTGTGTTAAACTTAAAGGCTACAAGAAGTACATGTTGCCAGACTGGTAGTCACATAATTGGGCAGATTCGATTGGAGTACACCCCTTGGTTCCTTGCGTTGCCTATTCAACTTCTCAATTATGCGTAGCTAATAATTCTGTCATTGACAAGGAGTAACTTCATAGCTTCAAGTACATTCCTCAAGAAAACTGCATAAATTCTGTTTGATACAAGACTACAGCTAGGTGCATAAAAAGGGAAATATCAAACTTACGTCACTTATATCCATGCTATAAGTGATCAATCAACACCTGATTAATGTATGTACAGCAGTTATTAATTAAGCTTCCTATTTCACATGAATGGGGAATCAGAATATTTCTAATATCAGCTTTAATAACAACCTATCCTACAACTTCAGGTACTTTGGCATATAATTTCCCTTTATGCCACAGTGTAACTTTCTGTTCACTTGGCTTTCGGTGATCGTAAGCAATGCTAATACTTGTAAAAAGATATGTTCACGCCTTCTGGATTTTCCAAGATGGCTGCCACTTTTTAAAATGGCTGCCATAGAACATGAAAAAAAACCAACAATATATGGCCAAGTGCAAATAAAGTGTGACATTAAGGTCCAAAATTGAACTGCTGTTGAGACTGCTTTTGCTAGTTCTTTTTCATAGTACATATATTGAAAAACGCAGAAAGTATGCTTTTTTTTAAACAGATGCAGCTTTCTTAAAAATATATTGATTTTAGACAGAACTAAGATGGTTTTTTTACACTTCATAAAGTATGTTTAAATTTGAAAACTGTTACGTAAACCATTGGGTTTGACAATATTTTTTCATTATAAATTAGGCAAGGGCATATGACAAACTTTCAAGCTATATTTCATTTAGATTAACTACATTCTTGAAAAAAAATATGGCAATTTGATGCCAGGAAAAGTAACAATACAAAGAAACACACCTTGAATAATTTTTATTCTTAGATTGTAATTGAACATTTACTTAAAATGAATATTTGAAATAAAAACTTTATCAAATTCCTTCAAAATAAAACCAACCTGGCTTTGATACTCAAAGGCATTACTTAGCATCATCCAAACCAAAAATGTAGCGAAATTTCTGTTTAACCGTTATGGTTGGGACATATTACACTTCTTGTTTTTAAGGCTGAATTGTAAATCGTAACAAGCCTTATGTTGTTTCATTTCACCATTAATTTAATATATGATGTTCAAAGTCTTCAAATACATTGAAATTGTCACAAAACAACACTGATAGTTATGGCACAAGTCTTCTTAGATCTAATTGCAGCAATAAGTAAGACACTATTCACAATAAATGTTTGATTCACACATAATAATTCCAGCTCAGATCTTTATAGTAGTAAGCAAAATCATTTCTAGATCAGAACAACTACTTTTAAATAAGATTTTGATTCTGATTCCAGTACACTTTGTAATTTAAAGTACATTAATTACCGTTATGGTTGGGACAATTTATATGCCTAAATATTTAGGCAAAAATATCTTCTTCTCAGAAACCACAAAGCCTGGAGTTAAGATGTTTACTAGTGGATCTCTGTTCAAACCATGGCCCTGGTGTCCAAATTGACCCAACCTCATGGCTCATTTGATTTTACATACACCTAAATTAGAGCTAAGACTTTCAAAATTTGGATGGCAGGTACAGTTTTTCTGTGGAGCTTAGATGATCTTGCTGTACTCAGGTATATGTATTCATTAGGACTCATAATAATTAAAATTGAAGGCAATGTTTTTCAGGTGTGTGATTCAGGGCCATCTTAGCCCTCTTGTTTTATTTTTTATTAAAGCAACTATCCATTTTTTTCTCTGCCTCACATCACTGTTTTGGAAGCTAATGAAAAGAAAAATATCTGAACAAATAAGATAGACTAGTTCTGTTTTTTGCGAAAATATCTGTAAGTGCTATTTGTCTTTTTTTCGGATATCAAACAGATGCAAGAGCTTGTAAATAACTTGTTAATGAAATACTTCTATTGCGTATTTATACATTTTTTGTGATATTTGAGTAACCAGCTTTATGCATATACACACTTTATTTGTAATCTTGCTACATGCAATGATTTTTCTTCCTCAGGTACAAATGATACAGTCTCTGTCCTGTGGTCTTATGAGGTGCAGAAACCATGTACCATCCTTGTCATTTCGTGGTAAGGTTTTCACAGGTAGATAAAAAAAAGCCCTGGTGTCGGCATCGGTTTTGGCGTTGCAGCTTTTGGTTAAAGTATTGCATGCAAGTAACTGTCAACTTTATATCTCAATATCCATTTATGGTATTGACTTGAAAGTTTATAATTATATAAATATGTTCAGTGGCATCAGACAACCAAGGTACATAACCTTGACTGAATTTAATATAAATTATGGCTCCTACTCTCATACTTATATTTCAGTATCCAGGCATGCAATTGATTTGAAACATCTTTGATATGTTTAGGGGTATCATACTTTCATGGTAGATAACTCTTGATTGAATATGTTATAAATTATTGCCCCTTTTTTAACATCGAAATTTTGGTTAAAGTTTTGCATGCAAGGTACTTTCATGCTAATTTCTCAGTATCCAGGCATGCAATTGATTTGAAACATCTTTAATATGTTTAGGGGTATCATACTTTCATGGTAGATAACTCTTGATTGAATATGTTACAAATTTTGGCCCCTTTTTACTCGAAATTTTGGTTAAAGTTTTGATGCAAGGTACTTTCATGCTAATTCTCAGTACTAGGCATGCAATTAATTTGGAACATCTTTAATACATTTAGGGGTATCATACTATAAAGGAAGATAACTCTTGATGAAATATATTAAAAATTATGACCCCCTTTTAACTTAGAATTTTGGTTAAATTTTTTTTGCATTCAAGCTAATATCCAGCTTATATCTCAGACATTGCTTGTGGAATTGACTAGAAAATTAAAGAGTGTCTTCATGAACTATGACTAAGCACTTTTTGAAACTTGTCAGAATGTTTTTCTCCATGATGTACCCATGATGTTTTGGATGAGTCCAAAACTAGGTCCCTAAAGTATATGTAAATTGTATGCATATTTTCATGGATTCAATCAACTCTCAGTTTCTTCAACATACATTCACAGTGTCTCAGAATGCAACAAACACACATACACTATACTAAAGTGCAGATGAGGAGGCATAACTCATTTCCATGGTTTCTTGTAGACATATTTATGATAAGTAACTTGTAAAATGTTAACGGCTTATTGAAATTTTGCTCTTAAAGTGTATAAAGGAGTATTCATGTATTGCATTGAACTTTGAACTAAAATAATTTAAATAAGTGTGACAGGATTGTTGTAAATGATGAAATATATACTCTTCTTTTTTTCAGATTGGCCACTGTTTGAAGTACACATGTACCTTTTTAGTTGGGTGGATTGCAGTACTAAGATCTTATTTGCCATGAAGTGCATATTTGGGCATACAACACATCATACAAATCCAAGTACTTAGGTAAAGTAAACACAAG
Organism: Solen grandis; assembly: GCA_021229015.1. NCBI lineage: Eukaryota > Metazoa > Mollusca > Bivalvia > Adapedonta > Solenidae > Solen > Solen grandis. The sequence continues at coordinate 20,505,060 of CM037788.1, forward strand.
CTTAATTAGGTTTGCACACATCCTTTCATTCATCTGTCCCATCCGTCTGTCATTTCATCCTTCCCGCTTTTGTGTCTGCTCCATAACTTGAACATTTATGGGTGGATTTCAATAAAAGTTCACAAAAGTATTGCTCATAACCCAAGGGTGTGTTGCGCGCATCAACCATGTGCACCCTTGAAAGGTCAAGGTCACAGGAGTTGTTAGAAACTGTCTTGGAGTTCAAAGGCTACATACATCTTCTTGTCCACTCTATAACTGCCATATTAATGGATTGATTTTCACAAAGCTTAACAATTTTTAACACAAAGGTGTGTCACGCGCATCAACCAAATGCACCTTTGAAAGGTCAAGGTCACAGGAGTTGTTATAAACTGTCTTTGGTGGTACATCTTTGGTTTGCTCTATAATTTTTATATATATGGATGGATTTTCATAAAACAATAGTGTGCTGTGTGCATCCACCATATGCGTCCTTGAAAGGTCAAGGTCACCGGTGTTGTTAGAAATTCTCTTTTGTTTTTCTAGGCTACATCTACTTTTCCACTCTGTAAATTCCGTATCTATGGATGGATTTTTAGCTCACCTGAGCACAACATGCTCATTTGAGCTTTTAGGATGGGTCAGTGTCCGTCTTCAACTTTTCACTTTAAACAACATCTTCTCTTAAACCCCTAGGCTAATTTTAAATAATATTCACAGGAATTTGCCCTTTCATGGTTGTTCAAAGAATTTGATTCCATGCAGAACTCTGGTTGCCATGGCAATGGAAAGAGAAAAAAAGAAGAAAACTTTGAAAATCTTCTCCTCCAAAACTACTGGCCAGATTTCAAAATAATTTTGCACAGATTATTTAAATTATTCTGATCTGTAAAAAAGCATATCTGCAAGGGGTCGGAGCCAATTTTTCTTGTATGTATAAAGTACAGATTTGAAAAATCTTCTTGTGCCAAAGTACTGGCTGGATTTCAATGTTTTAGCACAGATGTTCTATGGGTCACTCTCTACCAAGATTGTTCATATTATTTGTATTGGTCAAAAAATATTGGCACCAGGAGTTGAAGTCCATTTTCCGTATATGTATAAAGTACATATTTGAAAATCCTTTTTGTTAGCTGGTCTGTTTTTCGAAGACAAAAATACGAGCTATTGTCGTAACTCCGGTGTCCGCATTGTCGTCGTCGTCCGGAATCTTAACGTTGGCCTTAACTTCTCTACTATTCCATATACAACTTCCATTTTGGGTCTGCATATTCATCTGGATAAGGCCTATCCAGACATATGCAAATTTTTCACCTATTGACCTTGACCTTTGACCTATTTTTGCTGTATTTTTTGAAAACTTTAAAATGCCTTTCATTTCAGAACCGTAACCAACAGGGCACTGATACGTCACATATGAATTCCTTGTGGCAAGACCTTTCCATCAATGTTGAACTTTGACCGATTTTTGTTTACATATTTTACATCTTTGTGTTGTATACATTCTATTCCATGCATAGGTTAAGGTCATCCCTTAAGGTCAAAGGTCAAATTTAAAGGGTATGGTACTTCAACTTTGCATTTAAAGGCTTACAGTTTTAGTTGTAATTTTCAAGGTCAACTTTTTTAAGTGTTTAACAAAAACAGACGAGCGTTGGCACCCGCATGCAGTGCTCTTGTTCAAAACTATGCATAGGATTTATGGCTGGCAGGGGACAGAGCCCATTGTCCATAATATCATAAGATATTTGCTGAATCTTTTCCTCCCATTAATATCTGGTTCTCAATAGAGTGATCCCATGGCCATCATGGCTCCTAGGCCCTCTTGTCACTAAAATGCACAAAAAAGTGTTTTCATTACATGAAAAAAATAAATAGCAAAAAAAAAATGTTTTTGAAAGGTCAATGTCACAGGAGTTGTTAGAAATTGTCTTTGGAATTTATAGGCGTCATTTTCATGTCTGCTCTGTCAATTGCTAGCTTTGCTTATTGATTTCTTGCTCATTCAATTAGCTTTTTATATGCCTGTTAAAAATAAAGTAACAAGACACGTCTTACACAGTACATATAATGAATGAATGCATAATTTATGTCTAATGCATCTTGCAGTTGTTACATGAATAAAGTTTAAAATGTATATGTTTTGATTCTTTTTGGCTGTGTTTCAGACATTTGACAAGCAAGAGTTGATCAATTGAAGAAACCATGGATGTACTCACATACATTAAGGACCATTCAGGGTAAACTCTTGTGTTGATTTTTAGCTCACTAAAGCACGTGGTCAAGGTGAGCTTAGTATAAGGATCACCCTGCATCCGTTGTTGTCTATCATGCATCGTCCGACATCAACAGTTTGCTTTAAACGACATCTCCTCTGAAACCGATGAGTATAAATTGGGTGAACCTTCAAAAAAGTTGCTAAAATTACCTTGATCCATGCAGAACTTTGGTTGCTTTAAAATCTTCAAAAATCTTCTCCTTTGAAACCATTGGTCAGAAATTAATTTCCTTTGGCACAAATGGTCACCTTATAGTGCTGTACCATAATTGCTAAAATAAAGTTGATCCCTTTAAAAATGGAGCCCCTAGGGGGTCAGCTAGTTTCCTTATATACTCTTTATAGAAAATTAAAGAATTCCTTTCTCCTGGAACTAATGTTCAGAATTAATTCTTGTTTTGAATGGGTCAACAGATTTAAAGGGCAAGATTTACATTTGGAAAAAATTGTTTATTTTTGACATAGTTATGGCCCTTTTTTTTGTCCACACATTGAGAGATCGGGGGGCATATTGTTTTGGTCTGTCTATTTGTTTGTCACAAAATTTTAACCTTGACCATAACACAAAAGTTCATTCCACCTAGAGCCTCCAAACTTTCACATGTGTATGCACCTTGGTGGCCAAATGTCACTTTATAGCAAATATTAACCTTGGCTATAAAATGAAAGTGTTCCATCCAAGCTTTCTAACTTCACCTGTGTATTCACCTTGATGAGCCCTATCCAACAGACCCTTTTACAGGTCAATGGGCCAAAGGTCGAGGTCACCATGACCCAAAACAGCAAATATTTACCTTAGCCATATAATGAACCTGCTTCCATCCATAAACACCAATCTTCACAGATGTATGCATCTTGCTGAGCCCTACCCACCAGGTGACCTTGACCTTCAAATGACCGTGACCTCCAAGAAATAAGGCCCCCCACAGGGGCACAGTTCATTCAGACGTAGCGCTTGTTAAACTTACAATTTGCAAAAAAACACTTTGCGTGATAACTTCTGTACTTGTTGACATATTTGAATAGTATTTGGTACACATGTTTATCCTAATAAAATGAAAGCCAAGTTACATTTTGGGCAAAATCTGTATATTTTGGACACAGTTATGTCCCCTTTATGACTTGCATTTGCATAAAAGCACCTTTTCTGATTGATTACTGCTGGATGGATTATCAGTTTAATTATTTTTTGTACTCATTTTATCATAAAAAATTGAAGGTTTAATTTGACCTTGGGTAAATTCTGTTTATTTTTGACAAAGTTTTTGGCCCCTTCCTTACTCTGAATTTGCAAAAACACCTTATCCCAAGGATAAGATTTGAAGAAGTTCTATTCTGTATTTGAAACCTTAGTTTCTATGAAACTGGAATATTGGTAAAGTGGTATGTTCCACGAGATGTGTTATCTTCTGACAACTTCTTGTTTTTCTTCTTTTTTTGTTTCAGTGACTATGCAGAATTGATTACAGATGTGAAGGTGTTGCTTTGAATTATTACATACAGGAAGGCCCAGCACCAGAAGTTTCCTGTCGTGTAGCCAAAGATTCTCCATTACACATCTCCATGAACCTATTAATTATAAAAGATACAAAAACAACACAAGGCTTGTTTCATGCTGCATGATGAAGAAAAAAACAACTGACTTGTGTGTTTTTACTCTTTTTTTTTGAATACATGTTCAAGGTTGACAAGGTTCACGAAGGGTCAAAATCGGCCCTGTCATAGAATTAACTGAAACTGGTATATATAAGAGAACACTTAGTCAGCTGTTTGAATCCACCTTTAATTTTTGCAAAATTAAGAAAATATATGTTACCATGGCAACACAAAGCTAAGTACAAAAATTGCCATTTTATGTAGTTATTTTAATTTTTATTAAACATTGATAATCAAATATGTTCAGTTAACTGGGCAAAGAGACTTACCAACATAATAAAGGTATTATGTTGTTTTAAGATACATTTAATCTTACGAGTGTTGCTATGGTAACCATACAATTTTACAAAATGTTCTTTAGATACAAACCATTACCAGTTTAAACGATTTCCATGTTTAAACAATTCCTAAGAATAAATAAAGAACAAGACAAACATGTAAATATACAATTTAAGTTATCATCATTTTCTGGTAACCATAGAAACCGAGTAACAATACCATTTAGTTACCATTATACATGCGTTAATACAGCACACATGACAAAACCACTGCCATATTTTTAAATAAAATAGAATTAATGGATTTGAAATTGAAAATGAGATTTTTAAACTGTTTATGCCATTTAAACACCAGAACGCGGATTACAGTACTTTTCAGGTTTGATATCTGCAACATTTTAAATGTTTCTAATAGTGTATGGACCGCATTTTGACAAACTTATTTACCGTACGCAATTTAGCATATTCCGACGTTGCCATTTAGACGTTAAATCGTAACTACCCCTGAAATGTGTCGACTCTGTAATTTAACCCTTAAAAGTTGGTTGATTTCTTTGTGAACAGAAATAACACAGTCAGAGTCAATGTACTCCTGTATGTAACTTGGACTTAGTTTTATTTGATAAGTGCCCAAAGACTCTAGTATGATGGTCAATAACATCTTGTCTAGATATATGAGAAAACCCCAAATTCAAATCCACAAAATGTGTTACAAGAGCCTGTCTAACAGCGTTCACTGCTCTTCTAATTGAAGATTTAGAAACAGAAAATAGGGTTGACAATAGTTTGTTAGATATCCCTGACTTCAGTTTCAATAGAAATATTCCTAATGAAGTTAATGCAGTCCTTGACGGAGTGTTTCTTACAAATGGTTCAACAAACTTGAACAGATCAAAGAACTGGTGTTTTGTAAGTCCAGTTAGATTAACTAGGTCTTCATTAGAGTAAGCATCCAAATTGTCAAATGTCATATGGTTAGATGATGTATTTTTTTTCAATGCACTTCTAAGTTTATTTAAAAGATCCAGACTTGTTTTCCTGTTCACATATACATAATCAACAGTTTTCAAATTAGAAATTGTTTCACGACTTAAACAAGTACGATGTTCATTTTTATGGTCAAAGTGTACAGGACAGCACCTACTGTCAGCAGAAATTATGATGTTGTGTTCCAAAAAAATATTGAAACGTTCACTTTCTGGAACTGTTATTAACCTGAGCCCAGGACGTTTACAAACAAAACAGTAGGCGTGACTTTTTGATGCACTTTTGATGTTCAAGCAAACAGATGGAGGACTGAAGGCATGTGGCACACTAGCACTAGGAATTTCCTTGGTTTTAGCAGATGTAGGTGCAGTGTCTTGTCTATATATTGGTCTGCTGCATTTACCGCAAATAAAATCGTCCTTAGTAGACTCAAGTAGGAAGTTTTTTCGCAGGAACTTTGATATTTTTTTATTAACTGGTCTTCTCTCTTTTAGCCTGAGTCTCTTCTTGCATAAAATGCAAGAGCTGGTCATCTGAAATGAATGTGAGAAGTTCTGTAATTTTCAAAGGCATTTTAATAATAATAATAATAATAATAATTATTATTATTATTATTATTATTATTATTATTATTATTATTAATTTAAGAATATTTTAAATTGTAAAAAAAATCCATAAAATCTCAGATTTTTAAATAAAAAAAAAATCATTATTAAAAAAAAAAATTACACCCAGGTTTGAACTGGGGTTGCATTGGCCGTGAGCCAGCAGCTTAACCACTATACCACGTAGCCAACTGGCCGTGAGTTCTGAAATACGTCTGCTTCACCATTTTTTTTTCTAAATATCATTTACTCAATGAGATGAGATTAATTACATACAATTTGTTTAAATGTAGAAAAAAACTGGGTTACAAGCATACACTTAATAAAATCTTATCGTGTTTACACCTGTCAGTTGCTTTCTATCTCCCGTCTAACTGGCATTTTTGAGAAAACACATTATTTACCGAAATACATTTATAAAACATTCTCAATATGTATGCAATGATGTTCAAAAAGATGTCTTACCTCAACTTAAACAGTAGTCCATCCGAAACCAGCATAAACATTATATTAATCCATGTTTACATACCAGCAAACAGCGTATGAAAGGAAAGCGTCCTTAGTGACGTGTATATTTCGGATATCACTAGTAACCGGATATGCGAATATTGAGTGTTGAAAAATAACTTACTTGCATTGTTTTGATATTGATATCCTTTTAAAATATTTTGATATGTATTCTTTTAAAGATAAATGGTTAGTGTTATCTTTTATGTGTCATGTTTGCTCAAGTAAGCATCTTAATGCATAACTATACAGCTGAATACTCTTTGTTTATTCTACGGAATCTTCATGTTATGAAATTATATTTTTTAACACTGATGGCACTTTTGCGACACTTTGATATTTTCACATATTGTATTGTACTCAAAATGAAATATATATGTAAAATATTGAAGTGTCGCAAGCATGCCATCATATTTTTTTAAAAGGTTTTCATCAACAAAATGTCCAAAAATCGATTATTTTTGTAAACCAGTATACACTTAACGACGTTTTAAAATGCTTTACAGTATGAAAATTAACAAAGTATGACTGAAATATAAAACACATATGTTCACTTATTAGGAAAATAGTACTTATTTCTAAAATCATACATTTTCATTTTATACTGATTTATAGGGCCAAAATTAGCCTTCGTGAACTTTGTCCTTTAAAAAATTCACATTTAATTAAAAGTGAAAGAACCTTACCATTAAGGGGCCATAACTCTAAACTTCGTATGAACAAATTTGATCTTAATTGTGTGTATGTTGTCCTCTAAATTGTCTATCAGTTCCTTCTGTCAACAATAAAAAGTGTTTAAGGTGGTCAATAACAATGCATTGTATGAACTTGAAACTTTTTTGTAAAGAAAATCACTTGAATATTACATTTTTAACATCTGTAAATTTACGCTTACAAGATTTTTCTTTTCTTAATAAAGTGAAGTGAAACAGGACATTAACTTAGTCTATTGTAATATAGTGGGTATGTAAATAAAGTTGTTCTTAAAGTTTAAGTTTGCTTTTCTTCTAATAGTCCCTTTTTTTTTTACTTATGAATTTTGAATTAAGACTAGCACATCTGTGAATTGAAGAAAGAAGTTTTTGTCTGACCTCCAGTGTCCGCATTGTCAAAATTATTTGTAAAATTATTTAAATGTTAGCCATAGGTTCATTGCTAATCAATATTCAACCTTTATTATTGGTATGCATGTTCGTCTTGACAAGGCTTATCAATATATTTTATACATTGATTTTGACCTTGAATTGCGTTTACTGTAAGTAATGGAGATATTACAATCTCTAATTTTGAAGTAGTTACCGTCAGGGTTCTCATATTTCACATTTACCTTGTGACGGGGCCTTCCAACCAATGTCACCTTTTTAGCTCACTAGAGGACAACGTGCTCAAGATGAGCAATTAGGATCACCCTGTGTCGTCGTTGGCACAAATGGTCACCTCATGGCTATCTACCATAATTGATATTTGGAAAATTGATACCCCTAGGGGGTCAGCTAGTTTCCTTATAAATCTTAAAAGAAAATTTCAAACTTCTTCTCTGAAACCAATGATCAGAATTCATTTTCATAAATGGTCACCTAATGGCCCTTCATCATGATGGCTTAAATTAAACTGATCCCTGGGGCCTCAGTGGCCGAGAGGGTAAAGTCTCTGACTTTAACACTCCCTCAGCCCCTCACCACGTGGGTTTGAATCCTGGCAGGATCATTTGGATTTTCATGTGAGGCAGCCTTCCAGCTGGCTTCCGGTAGATCGGTGGTTCTACCCAGATACCTCCGTGCCATTAGGGTCTTCCTCCACCTGTAATTAACTGAACATCGCTATATGACTGAAATACTGTTGAAGCGACGTTTAACTCAAATAACTCGAACTGATCCCTTGAAATATGCCCCCCCCCCCCCCCCCCCCCCCGCCCCCCACCACCACCACCTAAAGGGATAGGAGTTATCTTTAGGTACTCTTCATAGGTACTCGTCTGAAACTAATATTCAGAATTTAATATTTGATTGCGCTAATAATAATCTCATGGTCCTCTACCATAATTGTTTTTATGCCCCCACCACTTTGGGGGGGGGGGGGGGAGCAGGGATATAGATTTGCCTTTGTCCGTCCGTACGTACGTACATATGTACGTACTTCCGTCTGGAGCATAACTCAAAACCTATATGAGTTATCAACATGAAACTTCATCGGTAGGTAGAGCTCAATAAAGAGAAGTGTAGTGCACAAGAACCATAACTATTTTGTATAATTTAGGAGTTATTGCCCTTTGTTATTTTTCATACTTAAATTTTGTCCGGAGCATAACTCAAAACCTATAAGAGGTATCAACATGAAACTTCATAGGTAGATATTTTTATGCCTCCACCACTTATTGTGGGGTGGGGGCCTATAGATTTGCCTTTGTCCATCCATACATCAGTCCATCCGTCAGTCAGTACAATCGTCTCGATAGTTTGTCTGGAGCATAACATGAATACTAATGTTGGGATTGAATTCAAAGTTGATATAGGGAGGACAGTCAGGACTGTAACACATTGTCCAAGCATATGTCATCCAAGAAGTTACGGTTTTCATTAATTGCTCACTCGTACATGGGATCAGTAAATTTCAGGATAAACCCTTTATATCAAATTATCAACACATATGACTACACAAAAATATCTTGGCATGAAAGTAATTAAACTAAGTGTAGTGGGTGGAATTACAACCAACACCAGCGGTGGTTCGATAGTTTATTTGACGGTTGTAAACCAGAAATGGTATTAAACCAAAAATGGTACTAAACCAGAAACCTAAAATATAATTAAAACATTTCGTTAGACGTAGTTTACGGACACATTGTAATAATAAATACGAAGTCAATCGAGGATTTTACAAATCATCGCGAGGAATAAATTACTTGGAAGATACATATTTAAATAACTTTAGTACAAATATAAACTTACCAGGCACGTCTAAATAAAGCTATACTCTAACATAGAAAATGCTCAAAGGTAAGAGCGACATAATGTCTAGCAGAATATATATGTATCTAACAATCAACTTGCGTCGACGGTGATCGATCGGTGAATGATAAGTAAGAAAGGCGGAGGCTTATGAGCGGGACAAAGGGGCAGAGCCAACCAATCAGGGTATTTCCTTAAAATAGAACACTCACTCAACCAGTGTACATAAGGACTCATTCAAGACATGCTCACTCTCTTGGACAATAACAGACATGTACAAACATAGTAAACAAGGACATGAGTACTAGCAAGACACTACAATACAGAGGGACAAAACTGCACGTACCTTGCTACATAAGTGCACAAAGATTACTTGTTTTACAAAAGACAAAAAAAAGTCCGTGTACTTATATAAGGTTAAGCGTCAAATGTAACAGGCGTTGAAAATAATAAGGCTCGAATGGGACTCGAACACGGGACCTAAATACCGCGTATACCGTGCATGCATTTTACCATATGAGCTACCAAAAAAGATTTCAGGAATTTTCCTGAACTTGTCTAATGACTTCTTATTCTATACCAGAATTATATAAAAAAAATGCAAAAATCAGGAAATTTCAGTTTTGTTTTTGTTTTTTAATTTTAACTTTTACCCATGACCAGACAACATACAATGATCTTCCGAATTATTGAAGGTTCGGGGAATACGGAGGATTGGTACTGTCCCTAGCTCCATCAGCGACAGCTCGAGGCGCATGTCGGGGCTGTGTGCGCAGGGGAGTTGTTCTTATGAAGCAAAAAGTGACTAATTGGAAGTCCGGGCCTTCTCTTGTCCAACGCGCAGAGACGGGATCAATTCTGTCCATGTTGATTATCTTCCCCGGCCTTCGCCCTGTATCTTCTTGCATGTCCCCTCGCCCCTCGATGAATATACTAGCTGTGTCATTTTAATACGAAATATTGTGAAACTGCTTCCCTTGGGTAAGCTTGCCTCATTTTATCAAGTGTCTGAGTTTGTGTCATGCCGAGATTATGGCAGAACATAATAATGGCGCGATTTTCAATTTTCGCCGTGTCCGTCATTTCCGTACGTTTTCATTATACCGCATTATTGTTAACGTATGGTTTTGTCGTACATTCATGAAAATGACCCCAGAAAAGAAAACAACTGACGTAATTGAAATGAAAATATGTCGTTTCGTGGAATTTTATCACCAAATTTAAGTTTTATACTGAATTTGAATTGAATATGGTTATATTTTTTAGGTTGCGCCGCTTAGCTTGTAACAAACACTATTACCGTATCGCTTTTTAACTTAAACACGTTCTGAGAATACATCAAAATTAATAAGGATGAAAAATCATTATGATTCTCGTTAACGTTAAACAGATATTTAGAAAGTCCACGTATTTTTGGATAAACCATGGGATTAGGAACTTAAGACTTGTTTTTATTTTGTTTGTTTGTTGTTATTATATTTTCTTTTATCACCATTTTGTACATAACATTGATGTTTCATTTCAGAAGGCCTCGTGTAAAGAAGTCATACTTACAATGTTTGTAAACTTACTGAGCTACCTTCTATAAATAAAGATTTTATTAATATTATTATGGACGTTAGACACAAAAAAAAATTAATCGAAAACCTGAAATAAGTTACTCCTGGATGATGCTTCACGAATGTTTTTTGTTGAATTATACATAAAGTATTTGATTATAGCACTGTAGTCATCTCGTACATGTATGTCGCTTTTAATTTTTTACCTTATGCTTAAATCTGAAGAAAAAAAAATCGGAAGAATATCAATCCACGACAGGTCCTTCCGATGCCTCCGAATTGTTCCTTTGTTTCGTATCACGTTGTGCAGTGCAAAGTGTTTGGATTGGTCCTGGGGTTGAGAGAAAATAGTGTGCGTGGTTGAAAGCATGCTGTTATGATTTGGCCGCTATTCCATGTGTCCGTATATCCGCATCCGTATAAAAATTGCTCGAATGAAAATACTTAATCTTTTCCATGTGCACGTGCCCGCATGCACATGTCCGTATCCGTAAAATAGGTCATTTATACAGAAGCGCAAGGTGTTACTATCATTTTGTTATCAAATGCATTCGGATATAATCCTTACCTTTGGACAAATATTACTTGTTACAATTTATATAGACGTGTCTGGTAGGTGAATTCCCACGTTGAGCTAAATTGGCGTGAAGTAATTACATGTATATAAATTCGAAAAAACGCATTGTGTGGTCTTTAGCACATTAGTGTTATGCTAGAAGACGTTTTCCTTTTATATAAAGTCCATTGTATCGTAGTAGGTATAGCGTGTCGCTAGTCCGTACCGCTATATGCATCATATTGGAAGCCGATGATAAACTGCAAGGTTTATATGAAATAAACAGCAGCCTTCATATCTTACATGGTAAACAAGAGTGCCAGTGATGCCACAATATTCGCCGCCACAAAATATAAAGACCAAGAGGGGTCTTTTAATTATTGCTTTTAACATTTCTGTAAGCATAACCTCATAATGAAGTCTGAACAGAGATAGAACCCTAAAAATGCTTCCAATATGACAGTAGGTCAAATAGCAGTATCAATTTGAATCCTTTTT
>CM037788.1:20517013-20535291 GCA_021229015.1 Solen grandis
CGTCCCACCCCAAAAGTATATAGCACGACTGTGTCCCAACTAAAGTATATGCACGACTGCGCCCCACTACAATATATGACAAAAGTCGTCCCACACTACAAGTATATAGCACGCTGTGTCCCACACAAAATATATAGCCACTCTCGCCCCCACGCTACAAGTTATAGCAGACTGTCGTCCCACACTCACTATATAGACGACGTCCCCACATACAAGTATATAGCACGACTGTCGCCCATGCTACAGTATATAGCACGGCTGTCGTCCCACATAAAAGTAATGCACGACGTCGCCCCATGCTACAAGTATTAGCCGACTGTGTCCCACACACATGTTTGCAGCTGTCGTCCCATCTAAAGTATATAGCACGACTCTCGTCCCACGCTACAAGTATATAGCACGATGTCGTCCCAATACAGTATATAGCCGACTGCGCCCCCAACAAAAATTATGCACGACTGTCGCCCCATGCTAAAATTTTATAGCACGGCTGTGTCCCAACTACAAGTATATAGCAGATGTTCCCATGCACAATTAAGCACGACGTCGTCCCATGCTACAAGTTTTTTCCGATGTCGTCCCATCTAAAAGTATAAGCACGACTGTCGTCCCATGCTACAAGTAATAACACGTCGCCCCAGCTACAAGTATATAGCACGACTGTCGCCCCATGCTCATGTATTAGCAGGGCTGTCGCCCCCACACTACAAGTATATAGCACGGCGTCGCCCACCTACAAGTATATAGCACGCTGTCGCCCCATGCACAAGTATATAGCACGACTGCCGCCCACACTAAAAGTATATAGCACGATCCCGTCCCACACTACATGTATAAAGCACGACTGTCGTCCCACACACAAGTAATACACGCGTCGTCTCATGCTACAAGTATATAGCACACTGCGTCCCACACTAAAATTAAGCACGACTGCCGCCCACACTACATGTATATTGCACGACTGTCGTCCACGCTAAAAGTATATAGCACGACTTTCGCCCCCACACTACATGTATATAGCACGACTGTTATCGTCGATTCCAACTGATGTGACAGTCTCTTTTTTTCGATTGAAGTTCGGTGTGAAAATATGTAAATGGAGTGACAATGCTTCAATTCATAAGTAGCATGCCTAACGAGGTCATAATGTACATTTTATCTGTTGTTATGCGGGATTATATGGTACAGTACTCATTTGTGGTTACATGCCTTATTTTGATTTCACGCTGCAATTAATACTGGCTTCCGCATGTCCAAAAACCTCGTGTTGTCGCTCTGTCCGCTTTTTGAGTTGATGATTAAATTTCCAGATGTGAGATTAAAAAAAATACAGGAAGGATTAAGAAAATAAATTTGCGGGGAAAAAAACTCCCCTGGGATTGTTAAATTTCGCATGTAAATGTTTTTTTTCTTGTTTAATCTTAATTTGAGAGAGAGAGAGAGGGGAGAGGAAAGAGAGAGAGAAAGAGAAGAGGATTAAAGTGGCCAGAACGGTACAACACAAACATCACTTGCCCTGCATTCAGCTATGTTTAAAATTCCCCAACGTTAGCGTTTGTATCCATATTGCATCACAGTGTATAGAGTCCAATCAAGGAACCAAATCCAAACCAATTGCGAGCGTTATGGTTGTCTGAACGCAGGGCTGTTACATATCACTGCAAAATGGGGGCAAAACCCTTGCGAGAATACCTAGAGCGTGACGCCATTGCGCTAATGCAATGGCAAGAACATGACAAGAAATCATTGACAAATTTTTTTGTGATTAGAGAATAAACCCTTTTTAATATTTACAAAATTCTCACTTATGTACACATAAAATGTAAATAACAAAATAATAGATCATACAACCAAGTCAAATACAAAACAATTCAATTTGAGATGAGAAGGTATTGGATCACTCATCTGTTATATACATATATTAAATATATGATGACTAAAATTTATTCTAAATATTTTATACAACAATATAAAAATGCGAAATGTTAAATAGCTTAAGACATATAAAATTTAAAAATTAATATAGTTATTCATTAAAAAATATTTCACCATATATATATATATATTATTTATATATATATTATATATATACATATTTCCCTTTGGGTAGACCTGGAAAATTGGTCATTTACTTCTTCGCAGTACCAGTCTATATGAATACTATCTAAAAGCAGGATTTTGATTGTCTAGCGAGCGCACTTGGCAGTCAAAAAAAACGTTAACATGAACCCCATGTTATGGTGTGATTTTTTGGGTTTGGACAACACTTAAGTGCATTTTGGCCATTTATTTTCATAATGATTCGATTTTATGAAAAGAAAAGAAAACTGTAACATTGATATATTTTTAAACTAACAATGCAAATATCTTCTGTAAAAAACAGGTACACGCATTGAAAAAGCTGTAAAATAACGCTGTTTGCATTTTATTGATGTAAAAATCTCATTTTTTTAAATTTTTGCATTAAAGCATTTTGTAATCTGGAGAAACCCGTCGTCGAAACAAATTTTGTTTATCGCTGCGCATCAGCTTGTGCACTCGTGATTCGTTAACGGAGACATAGGGAAGGGGTCTACGGAAAATAGACGAAGATATGGGAACCGGGGGTTTGGAAATGTCCCAAGGTATATCGTGGTTTTTAGGTAAGCCCGGGGTATATTCCCGATTACCCACAAAATAGTCCGGGATTTTCCCTTTACGTTTTCGACCAAATTGTTTTCTTTTTATGTTTTGCCCTTTGCGTTTTTTAACAACATAAAATTTATTGTCGTCGCCGTCAGCCAGTATTTTCCCCTGATTCCCTTAAAAACACGCAGTAATGAAGCGGAATAAAAAAAAGGTTTTTTTCTTGGGTTTTTATATACTTTACTAAATTCCCCATTGGTCATTGTAAAATTAGTAAAAAGAAAAAAAGATTTGCGGAAAACGAGTTCTTTAGTTTCTATGTTTTAAAATTGAAGTTTTTTTCCCCCTGCGAACGATTTGTCCGAATGAAAGACTCAGACCTTTTTAAGGTAAACTTTGAAAGAGTAGAACGTTAAAAAAATAGGAAACACATAGATTTCGGAATTATATTAAACAGAAACGTAACACCCGGTTTCGTATTGTAGCCCGCAAACAATCTAAGCGCAGATGTTTTAAAAGGCTGTAAGGGTTCTACCAAGATTGTCAATTTGTTTAAAAACCTGGTTTTCAAAGAGCTGCACTGACACGGGAAACCTCACAATTATTAAACCAACAAAAAAAATTTGTTACATGTTAAACTTTAATATCTAATATCAAGCTGGTACCCGGCCCGGTATATTTTTTTTTAAGATATTTTTTTTGTTTAAATTTTAATGTCTTATTGGTAACGAGTGAAAACCTTAAAAAGATTGTTTTCTACAATTCAAATGAAAAAAGTATACATTATACATATCTCGAGGTTTTTTTTGTTTTCAATAAAATCACAGAGTTGTTGAAAATTTGTCTCTACGTTTCCGTTAACGGGAAAACCACCGAAGTACCCCGGTATTTTCGTCCTTGTACCGGTTCGCCCCCAAGCTAACCGGTAAAATCGCACACCTCTAATGCGGAAAATGCAAAGAGTTTTTTTGCAAACAACAAATGTTTTGAATAAAAACTCTTTCTTATTCATGTATTGTTTAACGTTGTCGTCAAGGTATGTAAAAATTGCACTCGTACAAATCTGTAACTACACGCTTTTCTGACCGGAAAATTTTACTTGCTTTTGGAAGCATAATGGGCCTTTTTGGAAAAAAATTTCCAAGAATAAAGGTGGTTTGTTTTTAAAGTTAAAATTTAACTAAATTTTAAAATTTCTTCGAAAAATACCGGGATATTGAAATGGGGATTATCGATTATTCGTTAAGCATCTAAATGTGGATTTTTAAAATTAAAAAAGTATCGGGGAATTTAAAAATGCCAAAAAAACTTTTTAAAAATTTCCAAAAATTTTCCCCCTTTGGGTATCTTTTCTATTATAATTTAGACTTTAAGATCAAATTTGCCTTCCCAAAACAAAACGAACCCCCCTTGGAATTTAAATTTTTTTTTATTTTTTTTCCCCAGTGTTTTTAAAAGAAAATATGTGTTTAAGTTTTCTTTTGGTATATTATTGTATGTGTACTATTAAAAAATTATATATTGAAAAAAAATTGTCACAAAAAGAAAGTAAAAAATTTAACCCTTTATTTTCAGTCTTGTCCATTGTTTAGACAGTAAAGTGACAAGCTTAACTCATTCCCACAAAAATCATTTGCTAATTTAACATGGCGGTAACATAAAAAATAAAAGGAAAAAATCCCGGCATTTAGAGTATACATAAGGAATTAATTTTTTGGGGGACAAAGGAAGAAGCGGCAAAATAATCAACCGCCATAATTTTTCTTTTTCGAAACACACACACACACACACAAACACACACACACAAAACAAAACACAAACACACACACACACACACACCCACAAACCACACACCAAAACTTCAATGTTAATGGATTGGTAGGAATATTACTGATTAACTACTGGTGGATCGTTACAAATTTTTGCTATTCACCGACCATACAGAATTCCAAGAAAATTTCACCCAAAAAGTTTGTAAAATCTTTTTGTTTTTTTTGTCTCCGGATTCAGCCTTTTAGGTCGTGCTGTAAAGAGAACTATGGGAAAATAAATACGAATAAATTTTATACAAGCTTCAGATGGGAGGGATAAAAAACGAATATTGTCATATAAACATTTAGATGAGGCAAATAAATCGAATAATTTTCCTAAAAAGGGATTCAGATTGAAACAATAAATACGAATATTTTCAACAAACATTCAATGTAGGCATATAAATCGAATAAAAGTCATACAAGCATTCGATGTAGGGGAAATTTAAAAACGAATTTCCTACAACAATTTTTTTAAGGGGTGTAGGCATATAAGTAGAAAATATTGGCAAAAAAAAAGTAATGTGGAAAAAAAGAAAAATTTGAAATACAAAGATATATTTTAAAAAAGGGGAAGTGGGCATACCGAAGAAGAGAGAGAGAGGAATAGGGTAAACTAGAAGAAAAAATTTTCATAAGCCAAAAATATAAAAAATATTAACATTAAAACAAATGCGGTTCCCCAAGTAACTTTAACAAAAAAATTTTTGGGAAAATTTCTGTTTTACGATCTAGAAAAATTAAAAAAGGGCCCAATAATGTCTCCATCACCTTTTTTAACACGGGGTATTTTTTGTGTGTTGGGGTTTTCGTCCAAACGGGCCGTATGAACCTTTTTTCTCATGAGACATGTTTAAAAGGGAAAACCTTACTGCGATTTAAAACCGTAGACAAAACAAACAACAACAACAACAATAACATTTATTTCCCAATCATTTACATACATATGAGAAAGAGACACGTGGGGAATTTTAAAAATATACAAAAGGCCCCGGGAAACCCAAAATCCGGGCACATTGCCTGTTCCAAGAACCAACCCTTTTTGGTGAGTACAGTTCAATTCCCCACCGAATTTTTTTTATGGGAAAATCTCAATGATCAACTAAAGGTTTAAAAGGTTTAAATTTTGGCGGTGAAATTTTCGAGGAGATAATTTTAGTAAAAAAAGTAAATTTTGAAAAACGGTTTTTTGGAAAACCTATTAATTGTTTTTTCGAAGGGCCCGAGGTTTTCAAAAAATTTTTATTAAAAAAAGTGCAAGGTAGGCCCGGAAAAAAACACGGGGCTCCCCCCCCGCACGCACAAAGAGAGAGAGGGGAGAGAGGGGAGGAGAGGGGAGGGAAAAGAAGAGAGAGAGAGAAAAGAGCAACTGGTCTAATTTCAATTACAGGTTTTACCTGAATTTCTGTGAAAAACAAAAAGAAGCCCAGGGACAAAATACAATCCCTAATAACGCACACCCCAACCATACGGCCAAACCTGCGCCCGGAAAATTGGTTTTTGGGTTTTGGGATGGGTACAAGTTTGGCTGAGGTGCCCGTATAATCAAGATTTTCGCCTGCTGTGAGGAATTTTAAAGATTAAAAAAAAAACCGTCTTTCAAAAAAACATTTTTTTTTTAATTTTCGGGGGAAAAGTACTCAGAACTAATATTTGGGCATTTTCGATTAAAATTTTGGGTGTCAGTTCGGGCCCGGAAACATATTTTTTTACCTACTTTGGTTCGAGCCAACCTTTTAAATCACATATTCTGCCTTTAAAAAATTTTTTTGATTTCTTTTTTAGATGACGAAAGCGGGGAAAAAAAACAAAACAAAAAAAAAACAAACAAACAAAACAAACAAAAAAAACAAACAAACAAAAAAAAACAAACAAAAAACAAAACAAACAACAACAACAACAAGCGGAATTAAAAAAGGCCCCAACAATTTTAGAAATAGAAAATAATAACCAAAATACAATAATTTTTATTTTAGAGCTAAAAAATGACTCACATTAAAAGGGGCTTTCAAAATAAGATAATTACTAGAATTTACCAACTAAAAAAAAAAAATTATATAAATTTTAAATTTTTAAACGAATTTTTTGGGGATTTTTGCAATTCGGGGAATTGAAATTATAAACATTTACTTTAAAGGAAAGGCAAAAGTACACTTTTTTTGGGAAGAATTAAATGGATTGCTGCTTTCTGGTGCTGCAGCAGCACAGCAGCAAACAGCAGCAGCACTCAGCAAGCAGAAACAGCCCAAAACAACAACAACAACAACAAAAAACCACAACAACAACAACAAACAACAAAAACAACAAAACAACAACAAAAACAACAACAAACAACAACAAAACATTTTATTAACAAAAAAGCCCTTTTTGCTTGAAATAAACCAAGACCGCAAAAAAAGGTAATATGTACAATCCCCTTCTGTAAAATTTAAAAATATATTATTGTACAAGGCAAACCAATACCATGTACATACCCAATTTTAACCCTTCCCTATAAAACCATGAAAAGACTTATCGAACAGCAAAAAACCAACCCTCGAGTTCCGCAGTAACTCGCAGCTGATCATTTTAAACGTTCCTGCTCCTCAGGGGTCTGAAAGGGGGTTTTTTGAAATTTAAAATTTGTAATTTTAAACGGGGTTTTTGCAGACAGGTTTTAGTGGTATTTTTTTGAGTGCCAAAAAATCTATATGGGGGAAAAGGGGTTTTTTTAAAACATCTATACTTTTTGGTAAAAAAATTTAAAACATTAAAACAAATTGCCTTAATAAGGAACCAAATTATTAAAAATAAAAGGGAAAATCATTATATAAAATTGAACCAAAACCAACCAAATTTTTTTTGTTGAACTTTTTTGCTAAAAAACATAAATGAACTTCACTTAAATCTATTGATATGTGCCATTTAACAAAAAATTGTAAAAATTGCATACATTAAAATAAACACAAAAGAAAAGGCACCTTTGAAATTTGTATTTTTAAATAAGAAAAAGGAAAAAATGTAACAAAATGTACATGCATGAGAGAGTGAATGGGGGAGATGAAAATAAAAACACGTTGGGATAGGAAGGAATAGATTACACCTTAAACATTTTTCAAATACCATTGTTTATGCATGAACTCTTTTAAAAACAATTTTTAAAATAAAAAGATTTAAAAAAATAAAATCAATATTCTTTTGAATCAAATCCAAAAGGGAAAAAAAAAGATAATTTTTTACTATTTCTTCAAAAAACAAATACTTAAAATGGTATTAAGAGTATACAGATAAAGGGAAAAATAACAGGAAGTCCTCAATAAGGGTTTTACTGAAAAAAAAACAACTTTCTTTCCATGTTCTCGAAACATTTAAGTAACACCCCTTACCGGGGTTCGATCCCCGGGTTATTCTTTAGCCTTTCCACGGCTTGCGGAGGTCGGGGTTCCCCCCGGACCCTTTCCTGATTGGGGTTTCTTCCTCCACCTGTTTAGGGGACTCGTTTTAAAAACTAAAACTGTCAAAGGACGGAAACCAAATAAAAGTCAATTTCAGGAAAAGCCTTCCTGAGTTTAATATTTAAAATTTTCCTTATCTCACGTATATTGTTTTTGTTTTCTTATTGATATCTTTTTCATATATTTTTGCGTAACGGGTATTTTAGCAAAATACAAGGGTTTACATAAACATGTCAACAAATCAATTTACGTGTGGAACAAGTCAAAATATACTTTTTCGCAACAACAAAATTTAATTACTAAAGTTCAATATAACGTAATACGTTTTCCACCGTATAAAAAACTCAAAAATCTAAACTCGAAACAAAACAAAAACAACTAATATGAAAACCATTTGTTTTTGACCTTTTGTGGTAAACCCCCTGCTATCATGAATCATTCCCTCCAGTCTAAACCTAAGTTGCGATGGGCGCCCCAAGTTCTCCTTTCCGCTCTCTCTCAATTATCAAACAATCCCTCTACATACCGGAAAATTAGTAGCCCATGAAAATCAGGCGAAATCTAAGGTATTTTGGGGTTCGCCCTTACCTGCAGATGGGCACGGTAACTGCCTCAGATAAACCCCTTGCAACTCAAGGGTTCCCCTTGGGTGCTTTCTCCCCAGTTGGTGTAAACTTTAAAAAGTTTTTTACAATGTTCAGGGATCCCCTATTTTGCCCATTAAAAGGGGAAAATTTTCTTAGTAAAGAACAAAAATTTTGGTGTTGTTAAAGGATGTTCATTTATTTTAAAATAAACGTATTGTGTACCCAAAATGATTTCCTATAAGCCCACCAAGGATTGAATGGGGAATTGTTTTTTTAAAAGTAAACGGTTGCTTACAAGTTTTTACTCGGTATCACTGCCACCAACATTTTTCACCTTTGGGGAAATATGTCCCCTTTAAAAAATGATACCAACCCGCATATCACCTAGACATTTTTTCATGATACAAACCCATAAAAATTTTTATACCAAAAAACCCAACCCCCCTTTTGACGAGGAAACGGAGCCCCAGTACCCCTTTGTTATGTCCGTTGGGGCGAACCGACGCTCTTACCGACTTCGTTTTTTCCCACTCCCCACCCGAACGGGATTTTCTGGTGTAACAAGGGTGGCAAGGCAGAATGAATATTGGATACCATCCCCAATTGTATATCACATCTCACATACATCCATCACATCTTTAAGTTTTTGTATTCCCGAAAGTGGTTGTATTGGAGAACAAAAAAAAAAAATTGTTGGGCAATACTTTTTGAGGGGAAAAAATTTGGGCCTTTAACTTGTAAGCACTTTTTTAAAAATTTTCGATTTACAGATCTGTGAGCTACTGAAAAAATTCATTCATACAAATGAAAAAATCCCTCACCATTTTTCACTTCCTGATCGGGTTTACCTCCTTTTTATATCGGGTGGGTTTTTGCGGGGCTCTAAACACACCCCCAGCAATTTTTAAAAGACCCTAAATACCTTGTTTCATTTTAAGGGGGTTTATAAAAGTTCAAACGCTGTTTTTTACAGCACGTTCTTTTGGGTAAAATTATAACGATTTTAAAAAAAATTTTCGTAACCACAATTTTTTTGTGTGATTTCCTACTTAACCCTTTCCCCTAGAAAACCATGAAAAAAAACCTATGCAACTAATAAAAATAATCACCTGGAGTAACTCCAGCTATCATTTTATGGTGTTCGTGCCCCCATGGTCGGAAATGAAACTTTTTTAAATTTTTAATTTTGGGAAGGGTTTTAAATTGGCTTTTTGCAAACATTTTGTGGTACCTATTGATCTAAAATATCTATATGGGGGAAAAGGGTTTTTAAAATTCATTTTCAACGTATGATAACAAAACTTTGATCTTCCTTTTTTAACCTAAGAAGAAAATTTTTGGGGGATATCTCTCAAAACCAAGACCCCTAGCCCTAAAATAATAAAAAAAAATATTTCAACACCTATTTAACCTTCAGTCGACTTTAGACAGTCTTGTTAAAGTGTTAAAGATCAAGACTCACACATAAAAACTCACTAAAAATGGTGATATTCACACCAAATTAGCATATGGCCTTGACAATTTGAACTATGACCTCCAAAATGTCAACTGCTTAAAGCTGCAATTCGATTGTTTCTCCTTATGTTCTCTCATGTTTTCTGTTCTTACATTATCACTCCCTATTATTTTCTCTCCCCCAAAAATACATCATTATAACTGCTTCATTGATTGAGTAATTTTTGACATACAAAATGACCTTAACAAGGGTTTTACTCCCTGGAAGACATGTTTACGATCTTGCAAAGTTGGAGTAAACAAACAGATACTACTCCTAGCTGGAAGACGCCGAACTTAGGAAAAGCTGTAGATGTAGAAATTGGTGCAAAGATTGTCAAACATATAAACATTCACAACATTAAAACATTTCATAGTTCTTATGTGTATATGAATATATATTATGATCATTAAAAAAATATGGCAAATGCTTTTATTTAAACCCTTTCCCTCATAGAGGACACCATGAAAAGACCTATGCGAACAGCAAAAAACCAGATCAGCCTGCGAGTAAAAGCGTTGGTAGAGGATTTTGTGAAAATTTTTTTTTTTGTGGGGATCAAATGGGTTGTTTATAGATTAAGGGTTTTTTTTTCTCGATCATGCGATCGGGTTTTTTAAAAAAAAAAGAAATCGACTTTCTTTTATATATGCAGAAGAAAAATATTTCGAACACATAACGGGGAAAAAATTTTCCCGAACCATTAGCAGAAAAAAAAAATTTTCCCCGAAACACATAAGCAGGGGAAAAAATTTTCCCGAACACATAAGCAGAAAAAAATTATTCCGAACACAAAAGGGCAAAAGGGAAAATTTTCCCGAAAAAAAAGAGAGGAAAAAAAAATTCCGAACACATAAGCGAGGAAAATTTTCCCCCGCCACATATGCAGAAAAAATTTACCCCGGGAACAAGTACCCCGGGAAAAAAAAAGCAAAAGAAAATATTCCGAACACATAAAGCAGAAGAAAACTTTCCCGGAACACATAAGCAGAAAAAAAATTATTCCGAACACATAAGCAGAAGAAAAAAACATTCCGAAACATAACCAAAAGGGAAAACTTTCCCCAAAACACAATAAGCAGAAGAAAATACTCCAAACACATAAGAAAAAAAGAAAACTTTCCCGAACCCCATAAGCAAAAAAAAAAATATCCCAACCCACATAAAAAGGGACTAAAATTTATTACATAAAATTTGGGACCCCCAAACCCAAACACCGAGAACAAAAAAAAAAATTTGCTGCGGAATCTTTTTGTACATCACAGCGAGTATTCATCTTCATTTTTTACATTTTTTTAGGGGCCCTGAAATGTTAAATCACTTTTTGTCTTTTTTATTTTAAATACTTTGCAAATAGGGGGTTCATATTTAAATTCACTGTTTCCATATTTTTTTATCTGAACCACACTTTTTTTAAAAAAAAACTGTGTTATATAAATTTATTTTATAATATTTAATACATGTTTATGTTAATTTTAAAAATGGGGTTTCCTATAAAAAGCAGCGGTTTGTTTTCATTCTTTACTATTCACAGCCTTTTGCAAAGTTTTATTTGTAATCTTACATTCTCGTTTGACTTTGTATTTCAATGTCACGGGAATAATTTTTAAAGGGAAAAGACTACACAAAACATGTTTATATTTAAAAAAAATAAATAAAGGGGAAAAAGGGTTTTTTTTAGTCATATGTAAAAATTTAAACTACATGCGTGAAAAATTTTTTCCCGACCAAAACTCGAACAAAAAGCGTTGGGGGGAAAAAAGCAAGGGAAATTAAAACTATCCCCAAATCGGGAAAGGGGGAGGCAATCTGTACAGCTTTTTAGTGAAGCTGTTCCTTTCTTTTTTTTTTCCCTTTTCCCAAAAAAAATTGTGGTCAGGAAAAATTTAAAAAGCGGCATTTGCTTAGGTAAAAATTTTTGGGTTTATCGGATGCTTACCCCATGACAGTACCGATGAAAAGGCTCAGTGGAAAAAAGGGGAGACCCAAAAAACGAAAAGAGATAGATTTTTTTGGTATTTATATATTTGGCATTTCCCGGGCAAAGGGGGACGCAACTCTTTTTGTATCTCCGAAAATCTAAAAATAGATGAAAGTTTTCTGACATTAAAAAAAAGATCGCATAAAATTTTATTAAATATTAACATGTCAGATATAAATATTAAATACATTAGTTTGGACATTTGACTACTCAGGGAAGCATTACGATGATGATTACCTATGCAAAATCAGATTTTTAGTTCGAATGTTAACAATTAGTTAATTTTCACCTTTTTAAATTACAAAAAAGGGTTTTAATAACAAGAGGGTTTATGATGGCCCCTTTATCGCTCACCCCTGGTATATTAGGCTATTTGAAAAAACTTGGTTAGGGGTCTATTAGCAATTTCTGCAAACCAATTTTCCTTTTTTTTTTTATAAAAAGCTTTTGTTTTATCAAGTGACCCCTGGGGCTTGGGGGCCCAATTTTTGACCCCCGGGGCATGATTTGTTTAAATTTTGTATGATTACTAGACAATGCTTTTCCCCCCACCCAAAAAATCTAAAACCCCAAGGGTTTGTGGTTTCTGAGAAGGGAAAATTTTTTAAATTTTTTTCTTATATTAGCCTATGTTTTAATCAAGTGGGCCCCCGGGGCTGGGCTAATTTTGACCCCGGGTCTTGATATGAACAAACTTGGTAGGGGATCCATTGACAATTTTCTATTACCAAATATCTTAATCTAAAGCATTTTGGTTTCTGAGGAAAGATATTTCGTTTTTTTTCCCAATATTAGCCTATGTAAAACAGGTTTACCTCTATCGCGGGGCCTAATTTGACCCCCAAAAGGGCATGATTTGTTCAAAATTTTTGGGAGAGACCCCTAGACAATGCTTTCATACCAAAAAATCAAAAACCAGGCCTTGTGGTTTCTGGGAAGAAATTTTTTTAAATTTTTCCTATATTAGCCTATGTTAAAACAAAAAGGGCCCCTGGGGCGGGGCCAATTTTAACCCCCGGACCATAATTTTTAACAATTTTTGGTAGAGAGTATAAAGGGTCATGTACATACCAAAAAAAGGGGTAGGCCTTGTGGTTTCGGAGAAGGGGTTTTTAAAATTTTCATTTTTTAAAAACTAAATTTTTTGGGTTTGTGACCAGTTTTTGGGCCAATCAAAATAATTTTAAAAAACCCTTTTGGTTTTAAAAGGGCCCCCTAATAAACATTTCTGTGAAGTTTTATCAAAATCCAGTGATAGTTTTGAAGGGGGTTTTTGTTTAAAGAAATTGTTGGGCGACGGAGCACGCACGAAGGACAAAAGGCGAAATTTTGAATTGGTCCATGGGTAAATGATTGTTCATCAAATCAAGTCCGAAAATCAAAGTGCTGGGGGGCTGAAAATAAAACTACAACACTTATAATCACATGGGAAAAAATAAACGACAAACGGGAAAAAATATTATTGTTATTACTTCAACTTTTCGGCTAACCCTTCACAGGAAAACCAAAAATTTTCAAACAAAAAAACGGAAACGACGTCCCCATGAATAATTTTTTTTAAATTTTTTTTATTTTATATTTTTTTAAAATTTACACAAATTTTTCAACCCTATAACTTTTAAATTTGGGAAGGCGCCCATTGTTGTTAGTCGGGCGGGGGGGGGGAAATATTTCTTTTATGCCTTTTGTGTGCATGCAGATCACACTCGACAGTTTTGAACACAATTCCAGATAAATAAGGATATTTAAGACATTGTGATATACGGGGTTCACTTTCCGGCCGACAATTTTGGGGTTTTTATCTTCAGTATGGCTTTCTTGGCAGCTTCGGGTACATCCCACCCCCTTTTCGAACGCGCGGGGAAATCCCGGGCATCGTGAAAAATTTCAAGTTTTAACAATACTAAAAATTTGTATATTTATTTACAAAAACTGGTCAAATCATGTTGACTACTGATAATTTATGATGTTTTTTAATAACTTCGTTTCAGCACAAAACTGAAAGTTACATACATGTAAACAGAGTGTGTTTTCGGAACTCGGGCTAACTTCCGTGACCCCATGTTTGTATTCTACAGGGTATACAGGAGGGGCCTACTGCCCTGCCCCGACGATTGGACCAGGTACCACGATGGATGTTACTATTTTGGACATAAAATATGTCATTCTTCGAGTCGGAGGTAAGTGTTTCGTCAAGAAACAAAACTCATCAAATTGCTGAAACTTGTTTTTTGTTTTATTTGTTGATTTACCTTCCGTCACATTTTGTTGTTATCTATCAGGTCGAATTTTTCATTTTTAATAACATTGTAACATTGTCTTGACCTTGATTTTACTATATGATATTATGTTCATTGTATGCAAAACCCGAAACTTGTATAAGTTTACGTTGCTTAATAAAAAATATTGAATCCTTGAATCTATTAGTTTACATGGTTTAAGCACATAGTGAACGATAAGATAAGCGATCTTCAGTTTATTATTTTTTCTCAATCTATTAACGAAAGAATATTTTGATTGCGCTTCTATCATTTAGTGAGAAATATACATGTTCCAAATCTAGTTCTAGTATCTTGTTTCTTTCTAAATCGAGACTCTTTCTGTGTGGTTAAAGGTGAACCACAAAGAAAATTTTACTTTTTCCTAAACCTTTCCTATTTTGGCCATTTCATTAGGGAAACCACGAACAAACATTTTTTTTTTGCGAAATAAATCTCTTAAAGTATGTTAAATGCCGATTTTGTTAGCTGCTGGCGTATTTACATTTAAGGGTCACGTGAGCCCCATGACGTCATCGATAGACAAGTGTCATTTGTCTTCTTAATTTCATATAATGTATGTAATCATTAATCATATTTAAACGTTTTAATCCAAACGTCTATTTGGTTTTGGTCTAGTATAAAGTTAAAGGTTTTATCGAGTTGTTTCTGTTTAAAATTAATCCGCGAATTTGACGAGAATAAATGATATATTTGTGATTACGCAAATTTAGATAGACTGTGACATAAAAACTTTATTTCAAAGATAAACAGAAGTTTTTTAAGTGAACAGAAGTTAAAATTTTCATAATTTGAAAACGTTTTCATCGCTCTGACATGACGTTTACCCATACTTTGATGTTAGAAGTGCAACCATGTTTATTTTTTTTTAATTCTCTCCTTCCCGAACATTATGAACTGCGCTTGTTTGTAATGCACATTACGAAAAGGAAGCAATAAAACACATTTTTTACCCGTTGAAACACAGGAAGAAATAAAATATGGAATTATTAGTACTTACCTTTCTTTCACGAATTTATTCCTGTCTTCCTTTTTTATCATAATTCCATTTAAAAAAAGCTTTTTATCGTCAGTCTAGAACTATTAATTCGTTAAAAATCAAGTTTTAAGTAAAATATTTTCTCATGTCATTTTCAGATAATCAGAATCACATTCACTTTTTTTTCTATACCCCACAAAGACATAACTTAAAAAATCGGTTTGATTTGAATAATAATGGAACAACAGAACCTACCTATATCCATAGACATATTCACCATCCTGCATATGCCTGTGCTATATCTTATATATTTGCACTAATAATTCCCTTTACATTATTTTGAATGAAACTTGCGGATCTTAAACGCGTTAATTAAGACTTAATCTGTGTCATTATTGACTAATTGTCATTGTTTCACCATCTAAGAACCTGACCGTCTGTAAGCGTCTGCTCACTTCTCAAAGTGATTGGCTTGACAATATGTCACACCCTGGGCCATAAATCATACCCACCAATTAGGCATCTCTCCGACACACACACCCGGATCAATTAACCCGGGTAACCTTTTTATTACCCCCTGATTGATCCAAACAGGAAATTACATAATCATACCAAACCAAAAAGTTAATTATTAACAGTACATATGTTAGGGATTTAACTCATGGTCTTTGTGGAAACCCAACGCAGATACAGGATTTTCACAAAAAATAAGAGGGATTTTGATATGAAGGTATGTAAAACGTTCATTAACGTTACTCATATTCAGGACCTTCATGTCAATATTATCAAATACATGTATTGTTTTACAATACATCCTGATATGACATTTTTTCATTATGCACCCCATCACTATTTAGTACATATAGCGACCAGTTTTATAAAGTCCGAATGAAGAATATATCTTAATATTTTTTTATAGGAATGCAAATTAATTTATTGAGCTACACATTTTCACCCATATTCGCTCATTGTCTTGGATTTAGCTTGAAATTAGTTACAGTAACTGTGAATTGTTCAATAAGATATATAGTGCTGACAGAGTTTTGTCTATTGTTGACGTCATAGCAAAGGGAAAGAAGTCAGTCAAACTTTTATCACCTGGGTCATTTTTGCAACTTTCAATAGCCGATTTCATACAAACTACAACTAATTTTAACATATTATTGGTACAGAATGTCTTACACTAATGTATACTTACAGATAATAATAATCAAAGCGCTGAAAGCGCTGAAAGACTGCGTGGCGAGGGCTACTAATATTTGGGAATAGAATCTGAGAGATCATGTATGGAAACAATAAATTAACGTTTCTGAGTGTTAAACATCTTGCTATACAGCATTTCAAACATTTGGAGACTGTGTCTGGATGAGACAAATATAATGCTACCACACTGCAGTATCACGACGTAGACATACATGTATATCTTGATGTATCCAGACGATTCGTTTTGTGTGTGTGTGTTTTTGTTTGTTGTTTTTGTCAATTCGCAGGGTCTCCTTATATATATGGAGACCCTGATTCGGAACCTGTTTTTGTTATTGTTGTATCTGGTCGATTCGTAACCAGTTCGTTATGATACAATACCACATTATCCTGACACCGTGTCAACCAGCCCTGGAAACTATCCTTATATAAAAGAGTTTTAGTATATCATCTTAATTAACTAGGAAGAAAGCGACGCTAAAACATCTTAATGGTCAATGGACAATGATGGACAACAAAATTGTCATTTTTGAAATGTTTAATTTGTAAATAATATCAGGTATAAAATCTGAGGCACAAATGTCATCCGAAGATGTGAAAATGAAAAACATTTGAAGAGGGCAGTATCATAATGAGATATTACTTTGTGGCATTCTATGGAACAGGATATTAGTAGTTTTGAAATGAGTAAGTTGAACTATAAACGTTAATGGACAGACTCGTTAATACATACAGTTACTTTTCTTTTCAGGAGTCCTCATCAGTTAATCACATATATTTAAGGTTTATCTTAAATAATCAGTAAAATAAAATGTCATTATAACGCAATCCTCCTTAACATACTGAAAGACAAAATTCTTTGGAAAAGTGTCATGGTATCGAATCAGTAGATTAAACAACCTGCTCGCACATAAATAAGTAATTTGTTGCTGTCAACAAAACATTAACATGTGAGTATTATGGAGTCGCTGCACATAGACCATGTGTAAACTGAGGAATTAACCTGTCATAAAATCGTAAATATCTATTGAGAAAAAAAAAATCTTAAAAAAATGTGTCATATGACATTTATGAAAATGAATGATTGAGCTTGTGATAGTTTTAATTGAATTATATGGACAATATAGCTGAATTAAATGCAAGTGCCCCCCACCCCCCCACCCCCCCAAAAAAAAGAAAGAAAAGAAAAAGAAACCAGTATGTAATCATCTCAACAATAGCCATAAAAAGTTAAGCAAAGCATTATGTTAATTCAGAGAGGCATAAAATAATGAGATATGAGATACTTTCAGGCCCGGATCCAGAAATTTTCTGCTGGGGGGGCCAAAATCCGAATGTGATAGGAGTGGTAGGGGGGTTCGGGGGCATGCTCCCCCGGAAAAAAAAGTTTTTAGTGTGATGGAGATGCATTCTGAAGGGTATCTGGGGATAATAGTGAAGGTTTTTGTTGTTGTTGTTGTTGTTTTTGTTTTTAAATCCGATATATATTTTTGAAACATGAAGGCCTAGGTCCCACTGTGGAAAAAAATTCGGTGATGTGGAAATAAACATTTTTTTCTACCGATGGCTCCCGATGTTTGAGCAAAGAAAGACTGAGCAGTCCGTTGAAAAATGACAATTATTAGGCTTCGGGATTGGTCCGCTGAACATTCACTGTTGTTTCGGCTATGACACAATAGCCTTGAGTCCCGATGTTCGGAAAAGCACCGGGGGACCTCCTCCGATGATCGGCGAAGGTGCCCCGGAGTATCACTGAGTTTGTAACATCATCGGTGGAATATCCCCGTAGATTAGGGGATCTTGCGAACCACTACGTTTTCTCGGGGAAGATTATTGAGAGTATGAAAATTTGATGGTGGGAATTAAGCGACAAAGGCCTTTTGA
>CM037788.1:20535391-20585391 GCA_021229015.1 Solen grandis
GTACATGTTATTAAAATATACTAAATGGCTTTGCTTTGTTTAAGTCATGCTTCAAAACATACGCGGCGTCTTTGATGATTTGCATCAAAATTAGTCTTGTAACGTCTTGTAATAAATTTAATTAGTCTTAGTGAGAGACCATAATACCAGAATCTCAGCCATACATTGCTTCTGGGTATAGATATGAAATATATTTAATAACCCAACGGGCAATATGATTTATACTTAATACGCCTGTGTGAAAGAAATATAATATTTATTTCAGACGTGTGTTATAATAAGGGATTTATCGCTGGTTTAGCAGTTTTTCCTTTGCCAATACCGTTTTATAGAATTACCTTGATTTTTCTTGGTATCTGTGTAGACAAATAATTAATTTATATGCTAGGTCATAAAAAAATCATTAGGTCCGTTTTTTTCTCTTACATAAATACTTGTCATGACTACTTCTTCATTCTCGTTGACTAAGTTTTTTTTTAACTCAATAATTCCTGAAATGAATGAAGCCAGACGATGGACTTTAGATTAGCTCGTTATTTGAAGCTAATCAAATTAATTATGCGACCGGCAATTGTTATTTATCATTCATTTTTTATTATTTCTTTTACAAAGATTTTTTTTTCTTATATGAATCTTTCTCGTTTGTTCCAAGCTTGGGCTAATACTTTACGCCCTTTGAATATTGAACCATCCCCACAATTCTTGTACTTTTTTATTAAAACGACCAATGCATTCTTCGAAAAAAAAATCAAATCTGAGACATTTTTTCCAATTATGACATCGAAATTTATGTTAAAAAATGTCTATTTAAAAAGGTCCAACACACATTCTTAAATATGTGACTCCCCAGGCACATAGCTTGACCTGTATGTTTGGAATACGTACCATTTTATTGGATTTATTGGGGTAACATTACATAAATAGAATTGTGTATGATTAAAATTTTCAGATATATATTATATTGTATATTTCTATACATGTGATATACATTAAACAGCCGACATGGCTACGCAGCATTTTTCGCTAGTTCCCTTAACTGACCTTTTATAACATATTTGACAAGACTTCTTTTCTTTTATTTATTTTATTTATTTATAAATATAATCATCACATTCTTAATTGATTAATCATTTTAATAGTTTATTCCTTTAATAGATGCTCGACTGGTTATAGCGTCCGCTCTGGAGCGAACGGTCCTGGGTTCGATCCCCGGCCGCGACATACCAAAGTTGTAAAAAATGGTACTGGTAAGCCCCCTTGCTTAGCGCGTAGCATATAAAGTTAGTTCCAGGACTGGTTGACCGGTGTCAGGATAATGTGACTGGTTGTGGTATCATGCCAACTGTCTACTGCAGTGTGGCAGCACTATATCTGTCTCAAGTAGACATCGTCTCAAAATGACTGAACGACTGTCCGTGGGATGTTAAACCCAATAAACAAACAAACAATCCTTTATACATGTAATCATCTTTTATTTATTTAATTATTAGTACGTATTGTCAAATCATAGCATGTATGTTGGCCAAGCTACATGGGATGACTCGTTAAGAAATTTGAAAGTTATCTGAAAGCGCGTATTGTTGCTAATATAGACGTCGGTGAACGACCTTTATTGTACACTGGACCTTGAAACAATTTTAGACGTACATCAAAGCAGGCATCGTCAGTATGCCACAGCCACTGTAACTGTATTAACTTTTTCATCATATTTTGTTTAAATAGTTTTTCTTCTACACTTTTTGGCCCTCGAAACATATTTTACGTTTAAACATGAAACCTATGCCATATATGAAACTGAACATCAACCCAATTCACATACGTCAGGATATACTCCTGCAAAAATAAAATAAAATTTATAAATATAGAAAAGTAGATTTTCGAATTTGACACTCCAATGTGTGCAATTTACCCAAAGTATTTTTCATATCTGTTGCATAGTAACATGTTTAAGCCTTCTATTTTTTTCTTCAAGAGCATTTCATAACTTTGAAAAAGAAAGGCAAAGTAACAAATATTTCAAATTTTCAAATTCCTAGTCAAATTTCAACACGTTATCAACAACAGATAGAATCTGCACCAGCTTCAACTCAGTCAACTTGGTCCTATCCTCCATAGATGCTGGGGGTACTAGTATGCAATTAGTGAATGGAATCAAGGCCATGCCAGTTACTCAGGATCATTATGAAACAAATTAGTTCGCGTAAAATTAAATATCACTGTCAAGGATAAAGGTTGCTTCCTTCTGACATTAATTAATATATTAATAATAATATTGCGACGTGTCAAATATCTTAAAGTGATTGTATATAAAATTGTGCAACGAACACAGACAGCGAACCTCTGTGTTCATCTAATGTGCCATGTGTCTCTTAATAAATTTGTCGGCAAAACAGCATGCTGCTTTCGTCATCGTTTTAGTATAGGTTTATGTTTGTTATCGAGGGTTTAACAAATTAAACCGCTCCGAGCGAGCGGTCCCTTAAACCCTCGATAACAAACATTAACCTACTGAATGTATGGAATTATGTTTTGACGTTACTATCTAAGTCCATCTCTACACGCATGCGCACAAAGATTGGTGGTATATACTAGGTTACCCATTAAACCAAGTGGTTTAATGAGTTAAACCGATGGAAAATTTTGAAAAATACTGCAAACTCATTGGTCAAAATATAATTCCATACATTAAGTTTACAAACTATGAGATCGTTTATATTTATATCTCACTAACTTTGTTCTTTCTTTCACAGTATTTCGGGATTTTGACCTTAAACTTCATGAAAATCTGACGGAGTGAAGCCTCATGACAATCGCAGTTGTTGACATCCGCATAGAGTTTTCAATATTGTACATTCTCTTTTGCAAGTTACAGGAAACATAAAAAATGTCATTCACACATTGCAGACTGACCTCATTGACATCACGACTCAGATCGCCAATGGTATGCAGTATCTGACGTCACAGCATTTCGTGCATCGTGACCTAGCAACCCGGAACTGCCTCGTCGGGGAAGGTCTGATAGTCAAAATCTCTGACTTTGGCATGTCACGTGACATCTACACGTGCGATTATTACAGGGTGAGTCGCATTTCCTTCTTTCCTATACATGAAAACTGATACCTACGTTTAGTTTGAGAATAATATTAACATTAACATTTCGTATTTCTTTTAAATGTATTTTGTTTGAAAATTCAGCAGATTTTGAATTGAAATCGTTTGCAGCATGCCTTTCCCATTTTCCTAATAATTTCACAGGCTTTGTTGCACCATTTCTAGCTTTATAAAACATTAATTTATAAAACAAATACTTGAGTAAACGTGTCGAAGTGTATGAAATCGTATTGATTTACCCACCTTGTCAAACAGTGTATCAGTGTTACCATTTAATATCTCAAACGATGAACATATGTTCAAAACGCCCTTGCAAAATCTGCATATTGCGTGACTTAGTGATTCTATACATCACAAATGGGGTTAAAATGGCCCGACCATTGCATGCTTAAAATCTTTAGGACGTATAGAATCCTTGAAGTCAGTGTTAATGGGCCGTGTTTTGATTTGATGCTACAAACTATATTTGAAATGCTTGCAATTTACGATTTATGCATCGTATCTTCTTGTGCAAATGTTAAGGTATTTATTTCAAAGCATTCTTTACGATATAGGGAAATGGAATGAATGACGACTGTTCTTTATTTTTTTTTTTTATTTTTTTTTTTTAAGTTTACTTCAATATTAATATGGAGGAGAGATATTGTTTTCGTTTGAGTTGTCCAGTCGTCCGTCTGTCGCTTTGTGTGTGTGTGTCACAAGTCATGATAACCACTTCTGTAAATCCTGAACTGTATCATGATTAGATTTTTAAGGACAAATCAGCGCAAATGGCAACCCAATGGCACTTGAGGCGTAGGATCTAGTCGTGTGTTACCAGTTTCATCGGAGCCCTAATGGTCAAAGATACGATTTTCTTCTTTCTTCCGTTATAAACTGAAACAATTAACGACTCCAATTGTAGGCAATAGCACGTAACTCTGTCATGGAATTTGAAACTTTTTCGACTCGAAATGTTACTTTGTTTTGTTTGTTGTTTTTTTTTGTAGTTTTTTTGTTTGTTTTGTTTTGTTGTTTTTTTTTTGTTGTTTCTTTTTGCACCACCTCACTTTTTCACTGAACTCTTTGGAGTAAAGCTTTGAAACGTGAAATACATGTTTATTGCTATTGCTTATTATGTTCAAAATACATAAATTCTTGTTATATCTTTTACTGCAAAAGATCTGTTTTATTGGCAAGCACTACGATAGTCGGACGCCCTGACTTGTGGACATCTCTTATTGGTTTATTTATATTCATCCTTTTTTTTTTCTTTTGGTTCCTCGACGTTTTAGGTTCGATCCCGGTCAGGTCACTTGATTTTTCATTTGAAGGAGATTTTCAGCTGGATTGCGGTAGATCGGTGGATCTACCCGGGTGTACCTGAGCACTCGAGGGTCTTCCTTCCACCGATTTCGTCATATGACAATATACAACTGTCGTAGCGACCTTGATCAATCAGAATGTCTGGCACAGAAACTGTAATATTCATCATTTCGTATGTGTTTCAGTCTCATGTCATTATGTTGTCTCTGGAACTGGACTGATTAATCGTCGAAGATGATTTCTTACTCGTCAACGAATTGGGCATTTTATAATTTTAGGCAAAGTATGTGTTTGGGATTGGTAACAACTCACTTGTAACCTCATTTCTGATTGGATGGTTCGTCGCCGTCTGCCACTTATGTTCTCCATTGCTACAGTAATATATTGACATAAAAATGGTCTAATAGTACAAATTATAACAAAGACATTCAAATCCTATTGTTGTCTTTAAATATTTATCATGCGTTACACAGCTAAGATCAATAATGTTTAGCAAGTCAGAAAGACAGACTCTCACTGTTGTATATACAGTCAAGCCTGTCTTAAATGGTCAGTCAAGGGAACAAGAGAAAGTAACCGCCTAACAGAGGTGAATACAAAATGAAGTTTATATATATATACAAAAATGTTAGTTTGGTAATATTAAAATTGATCGCTAAATACAGGTTGATCGCTTAGTACAGGTGGTCGCTAATACAGGTTCCCCTGTATACGGATGATGTCTCGATAATGACTGAGTCCTTATGTAAACCCCTCGATGATTCAATAACAGACGGAAATTTAATTTTCGGGCGTTAAATCCCGTTACCAGATGATAGCAGAATCTCATGGGAAACAATTGTTCGGATTAATTTTAGCAATTCCAGGAAATCAGTTTGGCCAAAATTACATTTTCTTCTTTGTTTTTGCTCCTAACGATCATTACTTTACACAGACATATTTCCGTCGGTAAATTAAATAGTTAAAATATATGAGCGCTTTCTACAGTTATTGCTTATATCACCTAAAACCCTAAAGCCACTTTGTGTGTGTGTTGGGGGGTGCTTCTATAATCCTCACATTGCGAGGTAAATATCTCGTACCTCGGTTTGTATATTTCGGTGTTCGGGTCAAGGTTAAGGTTATGGATTACTGGTTGTGGGTAGTATTTTAATTTTTAGAGCTAAAATAATTGTTTGTTTCCATGGTGAATTACATACCGAGATCTACCTTGGAAAATTGCATCAATAAACATGTTGTTAAAATAAAACAGAAATAAAATGTTAGGCACGACTTTTTTCCCTGAACATTTCATATAATTTTAGAATATTGTCGATTCGTTATTTCGTGAGGTTTTGCCTTTTTATACTTCGAGAATGTCATCAAAGTATAATTTCCAATTTTTTTTTCATTAGACTGTCCAAAAGAGCCATGTTACAAACAGTATATATCAAAACGTCGATTTTTTTTTTTATACTATGATACCAATTCAGAAATACTGTACACGAATGTTTACAAGCATTTGAAGTTTAATCAAGTCACGACAGGGTTGATGCTAAACCGTCGATACTGTTATAAGGCATTTTGTGGCACGCATAACTCAAAACAAAATGTCTACTTGTGGTGCAGTTGTGCTGTCTAGACATGTTCTATGTTGTTTTAGTCCCCTACCGGCATCGCCAAAGGGTACTATAGGTTTGCACTCCGTCCGTCCGTCCGTCCGTCAGTCACACACATGGTTTCCAGACTTTTTTTCTAAACGTTTGCAGATATTGATCTAATATTTGGTATGTGAGTCAACCACTGTGAGTTACAGGCCAAGTTCGAGTATCGTTCACTGATATTTGACGAAAGTACGAGCCTTTGACTTATAAAATTTCTTTAGAATAGCAGTTTTCCGGATATTTTTTAAACGCTTGCAGAAATTGATCTTATATGTGAGTCTACCACCATGAGTTACAGATCAAGTTTGAGTTGTTGTTGTTTTTTCCGATCCACTGATTTTTGACGAAATTACGAGTCTTGAACTTAGAAAATTTCTTTAAAATAGCAGTTTTCCGGAAATTATGATATTTATTGTCGATTTGACTTTCATCAAAAGTATTGATAAGATAACAGACTTCACGGTTTACAGCGTGAAGAGGGTCGAGGGTTCTTAGTTTCCTTTTTTCCGGCAAGGGACTTAGTATTGCCTAAGTAATACTTTCAGAATGCTTCTTTTATTTCTATCACAAACTGTCTGGGTTTTTCTTATGATAATGAAATTTAAAATCAGATTTATTTGATTATATAGCCGCGAAAAAACTTGATTAACAGACGGATTTTCTTAAATGAAAGGTGTTGTTATTTTGTGGCTAGAGTTGACTTGTAAGATTATAAATGACATTCAAAAGAGACAGCAACAAATGTTATACCATCTATTTTCAAGAAGCAAGTGATGCTCAGTCCAGCAGTCTGAATAAACTACGTTGACCGAGCATGCGCACTGAAAAATATATATCTATAAACTTTATCATGAAATATAAGATAATCGAATATTATATAGATAGAGAGAATACAAAAAAAAAGTTTGGTGTTTAGATATTGGAGTGAGAAAAGTGCTTATTTTAGTAAAAAAAAAATCATAATACGAAAACGGATTTTTCTGAAATAAAATTACTATCTCTCCGAAATTATTGGATGTCATTGGCAACAAATGACTGCTGAACATGAAAAAATTCGGTTCCTTATTCCTTATTACTTTATATTTCGAGCGGTTTAACTATTTAAAGCACTTGGTTTAATGGGTAACCTAGTATATACCACCAATCTTTGTGCGCATACTTTAATAGTAACGTCAAAACATAATTCCATACATTAAGTAGGTTATGTTTGTTATCGAGGGTTTAGCAAATTAAACCGATCAAGCTCGGCGCAGCCTTGCTTCTTTTATTTGTTATACCCTCGATAGCAAACATTAACCTATACGTATTCTATTCTGTTCTATACATATTAACCAAAGGTCTATTCACGTATACAGAGACTCAAATGATTCGAAATAACGCGTGTTAACGTGCCAGAAAACAGGTGCGCGAAATTTGATCGAGATCTCGCTAAACGCTTAACATCTCGCAGACGCTTTACAGGCGCAAAGATCTATACACATATACATGCATAGTATAGATCTTTGTTCTGAATAAGACTAACTGTGGTGTTCAAATTATCATCTCACTGAAACCGGTGATTGCGAACAGTTCAAAATCCAAAACCAGTTTTGCTAACGGCGTAAAGTCGATTGTTCCTCATTACAAATGTCATTTTAAAATGTCACATTGACTTTCAAAAGTACCAGTTACAATACCGAATGCTAAGTTACTAGACTTCATACAGCTGGCATCTTCAATCTTCATCGTTCGAGATGTAATGAAATAGAATATCTTTTTATTATTATTTTTAAATGAAAAATTCTATAAATTGTATTTTACAGAAAGTATTTTTCTGTACACAGGGGTTTGGCACGAAATAGGAGGGGGGTATTTTTATCCGTAATACATATAGTGATTTTATGCCCCCCCCCCCCCCACCCCCACCCCACCCCCTTTCGTGCCAAACCCCTGTGTTTCTGTACAGCCGTTCATATTTTCATTTCCCCAATTTATAAGGACTATAATGTGGTAGACAGATATTACTTTCAATTTGAAATTAGCAGTTTGGTTTGACCATTCAATATTATAGAAATTACATGTATAGGATTTACGTAAAAAAAAAAAGCCAAACTGAAGTATTTTATAACATTTCTGAATACGGTCCCTGTGCCTTTGTTCTTCTTAGACATGCCTTAGGCATCCGGGTAGAACCATCGATCTACCGCAAGCCAGCTGGAAGGCTTCCTCACATAAAATCTGAATGACCCTGCCGGGATTTGAACCCACGCGATGAGGGGCTGAGTGAGTGTTAAAGTCAGCGATTTTACCCTCTCAGCCACGGAGGCCCCTCGTAATTCTGAAAAGAATATTTCAAGCAAAATTCCAGCTTTAAATAGCCACAAGATGTGAACTAAATAACAGTTTCACAACCTGAAATATTGCCAAATAAGTTGGATATTTAGCACTTCCTAATTTTTTAAAGAAATAAGCCGTTGGGACAATCATCACAAGAACACCCTGAGCTAGTCTGTTATGAAACTCTGTCTGCCGATTCTTTAGAAACAGATAACTCATTTTAGACCATTTTGTCAGCCAGTTCACCCTGACTTCTCATACCGTCCAATTTTTTAACTATATATTCCCAAAGTGCTGGTCATTAATCCCAAGCTACGTGTGTCATCAATATCCAAATTCACCAACGCCATTTCCTTACATTTCTTGCTCTTAATTGTTCGTCTTTGTTCCGTTCCAGATCGGAGGTTCCCGGATGTTACCGGTGCGATGGATGTCACCGGAAGCCGTTAAATGGGGTCGATTCACCACGGAATCAGATATCTGGGCGTTTGGCGTTGTTTTGTGGGAAATCTTCAACTACGGGAGGCAGCCGTATTATGGTCATACTAATGAAGAGGTGGTCTAACATTTAAATTTTCCTGGATTTTGATTGGCTAATGCTTTGAAATGTTCCAGTAAACTGGAAGCACTTCATGATAAAATTTAAGAAAATACTTTTGTAAATCGTGACGGTGGATACATGTATACCTATCGCCCGCAAACAGCGAAAGCGCCATACATCTATAAACCCGTATATGTTGTTAAAGACACCCTGTTACAATATATGTCCACTTATAATGTTTATTATATACTTTTAAGTGGATTATTGTAATATAAATAAAAAGATATATTTGAAAATTTTAAAGTGAAAATTATTAAAATATAATTTTACTCTTTCCAACATGAAATGATAAAAAAAAAATGTTTATGGAAGATGTAATATTTTATTTCGTCTCGTGAACTTAAATTTTGTATTTTCATTCGTGGCTACGTAACACGTAAGACACAAATTTTGAAGTTAATTCGATTAAATGAAATTGTAAATTCTACAAAAACAAACAAATATCTTCATATTTTTATTTACAAATTCAAATGATTTTGAAATTAAACTGTCCTGCTTTTAATACTGAAAGTACAAGTACCTATAAATGGAAACAACTCATTATACTGTGGTCTGCTTAAAGTCTCTTTGCGTGCAATCATTCAAAATAAAGTACATGAAAGACTGTTAACCTGTTTGCACAATGACAGAAATACTAGCCCTGTAATTGGGAAGAAGAAGTCAACATATAAAAAACAAGCTACCAATTACTACTGAAATACAGTCAAACCTGTCTTAAGCGGTCAGTCGATGGAACAAGAGAAAGTGACGGCTGAACAGAGGTGGTCGCTAAATAAAGGTTATACATAAAGCAAACTGCTAATTTGGTATACCAAAACTGACCGCTCCATGCAGATTGGCCGTTTAATACAGGTGGTGGCTGCTACAACAGATATACAGGTACACCTATATGAAACTATTGATTATATACATAAGTATTGTTAAAAACATCTTCTAATCACCACTGTGAGGCCCAGCTTCGACAGAGTCTCTCGGGCTTTCATGTGAGAAGGCCTTAAAACTGGCTTTCGATAGATCCATGGATCTTGGTCTTTCTTCACCTGTAAACAGATGAATGTCGCCATATATGAATAACATACCGCCGCATCGGCAAAATAAAAAAAAATCAGCTAAGGCCATCATTAAAATATGTTTGTTTGCTGTGCTCCTACTCATAACTTTTTAGATGGGTAGGTAGGAAAGGATTTTTTTAACTCTGACAATGGCAGAGCTGAATGGCCTTCAACATGAAGAGATGAACATATGTTTAAGCTTACTTATGTCCTTTGATTCATCAAACATTGTCTTGTTTATGTTTGATCAAAACAGTGGAAAGATTGAAAAAAGCGAACTGAAAAAATGAAAGTCTGGGCTGAACAAAAATTAAGTCGTACCGATTCTGTTGAGTCGGTCGGAGCACCTCAAACAAACATATTTTTAATGATGGCCTAAGCATCAATCAAGCCATTTTACTCGTCATTATTTCATAATCACTCGTACTTTGTTTCAGGTGATCCGGTTTCTGGACGAGGGGATCCTGCTACAAAGGCCGGACGAGTGTCCCTCCTTAGTCTATCACGTGATGCTACAGTGCTGGAAGCTGGACCCAAAGGAAAGGCTGCCCTTCAATCGTATCCACAAATATCTCACAGAGTTTAGTAAACAGCAGAGTCGCAACGCCCATAATTCCTCGCTCGAGATCATTAACGAATATGAGATCCCATTGTAAAAACGGAATCATGTACATCAACAGGAAGTGTGAATAGGATAGTCATTGACAATGTTGCCTTGGGGATCTTCTAAAGCGCCTTAGATTCTCGTTGGAGGTCTACATTAGAAAACTTGTTTTATGTCTGCTCGAAAACATGTTTCCACGAAATGTGTTGTTTTTTTTTTTTTTTGGTGTTGATGTTGTGTTTTCAGCATGTACGTTTACTGAATCATTTGCCGATATTTTGATTGGCTTTGTTTCAACTAATTGTGATTGTAAGTTCTTCAGTGTTAACGAGGCATTGATTTCTTAGAAAGGAAGCATCCAAAAGCAATTACTTTGAGAGAAAAAATAATGAGCATTGGTGTAAGCATGGTGAAACGTGTTAAGAAAATGTTGTTCACAAAATGAACTTGGGACATATCGGAATCCTGATCATTGTCCCGACCGTCCTGTTTAACAAGAACTTCAATACTGTTAAATCATTAATTTTCGTTGACATTAAATTTCGTTGATTATGTACCTAAGGGAATTTCATTGGTACATTTATTCGTGGATCTATTTCCTAGAAAACGTGAGGTCTATTAAGAGAAAGTTTTCATGGGGATTCATATTCGTGGATAAAATCCTCTACGAAATCAACGAAAATTAATGTCCCACGAAAATTTATGATTTTGATATTGTTGAGTCAATATAGTGTAGTTTGTGTATATATTACCACGGTCTAGTACATATTTATGCTGGTACTTGAGGTAAAAAAATAAGTCACCTATCATAAAGGATTCAGCTTTTTACCTGTAATATCAATTCGTAACAGCTGGACAATACCTGGTTTCAAGCAATAGAACAGAGAAGCCTTAGGTACTTTGTTTATTACCATAAAAATCTGCATACAGTGTAATGTGGACAATACCAACACAATAGAATAGAATGTAAGCATATTTCAACATTATATTTTGATATGTGTGTGAGAATGTTATTTTGTATAACCCGGATAGTCAACACAGAGACTTATAAACAGAGATCGGCATCTTTCCGAAATGACGTGCTTTATCGCGTGCCTCGAGAGTTAACGAGAGCGTGCCGTCCTGTCACACGGGTACCGGACATTTCGGGGCTTGGGAGTCACTTACAAAACAACAATTACTTTTCAAATACTTTAAGTAAATCTACTGATTTTAGCTAAAGTGAGATTAAATAAAGGAAAGAAGAGAAAAATCGCATGATTAGAGTACTTTTTTTTAAGTTTACTTGTAATTAAGACACAGAGAGAGGGCGGAGAAAGGGTAACTGGTCCGATATGACTAAGCGCCGTACAAGAAAACGTCGAGATACATGACAGCCACGTGTACATGCTGGATTAACCCGTCATTTTTTCCGGTTAGGGTCTTACTGATGTTAGTAGCATAAATCATGTAGAATTAATTGCTTACTGATTGTTTCCCCTAACTGCGTCTAGCCGTGTGGTCGATCAATCTCACTGACGTTTGTTTATGTCATACGTAACAAATAATCGACTAAAAAAAG
This sequence comes from Solen grandis, assembly GCA_021229015.1. NCBI lineage: Eukaryota > Metazoa > Mollusca > Bivalvia > Adapedonta > Solenidae > Solen > Solen grandis. The sequence goes on from CM037788.1 coordinate 20,547,585, forward strand.
TAACCATATTAATACTATATTACTTTAATTATGAAACTTTCCATAAATATGCATTTGATTTCCAATCTCGTCCGGTTCTCGTTGAAGTCTCGTTGGCTGCGCGCGACCTCAGAAAATCGATATAGGCAAAGAAGAAGCTGCCAATCTCTGTTTAAAAGTCTCTGGTCAACAGTAGCACTTGGCTAGTAAAATAAATACATGTGTACTGCTTTATTGTTGAGTCAAGGAAGTGTAGCGAGTGCATTAATTACCTTTAATAGTAGCTCTTTGTCAGAATTTTCATCGTTTTTATGGTTGCGTTGAGTAAAAGACATTAGCTTTTAACTACAGTGTATTCTACAACGCCTCGATGGCCTTCCGCTTTGAGGTCTAGCGGCCGAAATTCAAGTCCCCATTTTACTGGTGTAAATGTTTGGTTTTCAGTAACAGGGAAAACATATATTTGAGAATTACCGGTGTGTTTTATCATTGCATCGACAGTATTGTTAAAAGAAAGACACGGTTTGGCTGTTCTTAAAATAGTGTCAAGGAATAGAGGCGTTCTAAGGAAGGTACCAGATAAGCCATGTCTGGCTGGGCTTTTATCTAGAGGCATCATTTTGATAAACCAACATTTTATGTATCTGTATATCATATACAATTATATGTTTATAAGTGGAAATACATAACCTACATTGTTATTTTACGATGCAATAAAACATGGTCTTACACAAGCAAGCAAACGCTCAACATTTTTTCAGACATTTTTTCCGACAGTCTCATAAGCGTGTAAATATTCATGTAAAAATTCATTAATGTAACATACGAGAGAAAAGTTTTGGTTGGTACTTTTCATCACTGTTGGCCACCGGCGTAAAGGGAAATTCATTGTTTTTCTTTTAAAGGATATACATATAGTCAACAAGCCGGTCTAAAAGGGAGAAGAAAAAGTAACTGCTTAACCCAAGGTGGCCGCTTAACGGAGGCCGCATGAACTTTAATCGCGATGCTGGCCGCATACAACAGATTAGCTGATTTATATAGGTAGCCGGCCGCTCTCGCGTGCATCGACTGCACACAACTGATGCTAATAATACATGGGAAACAATCTATGATTCATATATAGGTGCCTTTGTAAAATAGGATCTTATTTTTTGTTGTTGTGTGGTAACATAATAAACTAGTGAATCGTATACATGTATCAGTGGGTGATGAAAATTTTGTGCTTGTTGTTTTTTATTGTTTCTTTCTTTTGCAATATTGATCAAATGGTTAAATGTTTTTTCTTGTTTGTGATTTGCATATAAATATTAAATAATTATTGTATATATTATATGTATGCATAATTGTATTAAGTATCATATTTGGATATGTTGAAGATGAGCAAGAAGATCAAATTTACATAGGTGGAGTTACATTTATTGTAAATATACGAGTGTATGACACACGCACACATGCGCTGTTACACACACATTGACGCAGACACACAAAATTAACAAGCGTGCACACAACACACAATGTGACAGGCACATGCATACACACAACACGACATACTGCTCACACACACACGCGCGCGCACGCGCAAAGTACGACATATACACGCATGACACCACACATTCACACAACATGACAGGCACGCATACACACATAACATACTAATATACACGCACACAAACATTAACACTCTACATGACACGAACACATACACAACATGAGTACACACACACACAATCACAAGTCACGCATGCGAGCACACATGACACGGACGCTCACACACACAACATGACATACAAGCACACGACCAACATATAACACGCACGCATACACACACAACACGAACGTGACAAGCACATACACACATTTTCCATTAGTCAAGACACAATGCCGGTCATTGATAAGTCTATGCGGGTAGCTTTTAACAGAGTTAATTAAAAAAATCATTGTCTTAAGCTAATCCATCCATTTCTGGGTTGTAATCATGATCCTTCAAATGCTTAACTTGACAATTTGACTATTTGAGTTTTTTACCGTCGCTTAGACCGTATTTCAGTCATGTAGCGACGTCCAGCTAATAACAGGTGGAGGAAGACCCCGTATGCACGGAGGCATCCGGGTAGAACCACCGACCTACCGCAAGCCAGCTGGAAGGCTTCCTAACATGAAAATCCAAATGACCCTGCCGGGATTTGAACCCACACGGTGAGGGGCTGTGTGAGTGTTAAAGTCAGCGACTTTACCCTCTCGGCCACGGAGACCCACCCTCTCCCCCAAGTGCTTAAAAAGACCAGTACAGATGCAGACTTGGAGTTTATAGGCTGTTTTGCTCAAAGTCTATAAAGGTTTGCATTTACTATAAAATTCCCATAATCACTTGATGGACAATGATCACAATTTAATATGGATAAATTACCTTAACACAGTTCAAAATCATTGTTTTAATTGTTTATACATTTTCATACTGAGATCTCATAGTTATTTATCTTTAAACTGGATATTTTCTAAACGCACATTTAAAACATTTTGTTGTCATGGTTTTATTTCTTCAACATAAAACACCTACTAAATAAAACAACAATAGTTGTAAGTCTGACGGTAAACCGACCCATTTACTACTAACAATAACAAACGTAAGGGTCTCAAAATATCTTAGCATACTTTTCTTTTTCCATTTCAATACACAAACATAACCTTTACCTTTTCAGTCTTAAATGTTTTGTACAAATGAATGCTAGTCATCCTACAAATACTCAATTCGGATCGGCGTTGTCGACTTTTGCTTTCCATTTCAAATATAGTTAGTACTAAATGGCGCAAGAATTGCCTATTTTACAATTTACTGTAGGAACGTGTGCATTTATATATCTACATGTATGTTATACCGGTTAATTTGGACGTTATACTTGATTTTCAAAGATATTTAAACATGCCTTGAATTTACTTAAATTTACAAAAGAGATATCCTACTTTTATTTCAAAGTAGCTTCGTACTTCATATTTATGAATTATTAATTAGGCATTTCATTTGATCCTTGGCGGACAGCACGGACAATTTGACCAATGAAACGGCGCGTTACATATATATTGTAGTTGCTTTGGATTTCGGAAGTTTTTGCCTCTGTAACTGCAAGAGAGTATTAATAAATACTAAGCGCGATTTCATTTGTCAGCGAGTAGCTGATTTATAATCATGGAAACGAAGTTTTGCCTTTTTGAAATTCCCACGGTATATACGGTAGTGATATCGGAATATATACTGTAGATTCCGACGATGACTTTCAGTAGGTCTGTGGTCCACCCGCGTGTACCTATGTGTATACCCGGGGTCTTACACTTCTCGTTATTAGCTTTACGATGATGCATAGCTCAAGTACTTTTGTGAGGACGAGAAACACCATGACAACATATACTGCCATGACAATTTCTAGAATAACAATGTGGCGTCTGTAGAAACATTTTCAATAAAAAAAAAAAAAAAAAAAAAAAATTTTCAAAATCTATAAGCTGTAAAATTCATGGGTTTTTTGTTGTTTTTTTTTTGGGGGGGGGGGGGTGTTGTTGTTGTTTTTAAGACATGTTTTTGGCCGAAATATTGGTATAGAGTGACTTAAATTGTTTACTGGATCATTTCCCTCTGAAAAATCTACATATTTACTTCACAAAGTAGATGTACCGGGACTATAATGCATTACCTCTCCTTGAACATCCACACATCCACAAAATGGTTAGAATCTTTGAAACAGGGGGGTTTTAGGTTCAATTTCCAGTAGAGTGTGTCTAATTTTCTCTTTAGCCATTATATCTTGATCACTCAGATCAAATTTAGAAGAAAAAAAAGTATTTTATTTTATTTTTGTAAATTGTATTAATATTAATTGAATAAATCATGCTATATTTATAAACAAAAAAATAGTTCCTGGTATAGAAAGTCTAAAAAAAAAATCAAAACCACTTCATAAAACGTATTTTAGATTTGGCAAGATTAACCAAATTACTTCTTCAAAAAGTTTAGTAAACATCGAAATAAGTCTTTCAATTATGAAAACCGGTGTCCGTTAAGGTATACAACACAACAATATTGTTTATTTTCAATTCTCCATAATGCCAATTAGGGTAACTACGTTAACACAATTATATAATTGGAATTTTAAAACGATCTAGACAGAATTACACAAATAATAGTTATATAATATATACAGATACTGTTTATTTTATAACTATACATGCTTTAACATTGATTATGAAATATTGTTAAAACAAAACAGTATAAAATTGACATGCTGCAGGTAAAATAGCGGCTGAATTTACCGGTAGATACTTGCTTCACTTACTGGTGATATGAAATTATAAACGCCGGTGTAACAGTTAATAACTTTTAAATATCTGTTCAACAAAGGCCTTCCTAACACACTGCAGAGCTTGAAGCAAATCTCATTATTGTACTCACGGTACGTTACAGACAGTGTACGTAATGTGTGTTTATAAACATTGTAAAACAAGAACACATTTTTAATCATAAGAATAAAAAAATATATAATCAGGTACAATAGGAAGCGTACACTCTGTTTTTCCCCATTTAATTTAAATTAATTCAAATGTTTTATTTCTTTCAGAAACGAATCTTATAAAAATTTGGGTAGTAATCAGGCTAAAAAAATAGTTCCGTTTCTGGTCTCCGGGCAACAAAAGAAGGAAAGAGAGGGGGTCGGCAGGTGGGGATATTTTTTCATGAACAAAGTTAAAAAGAAAGATTTAAAGCGAAGGTAAAAAAAAAACAACTTAGTCGTGTAAAGTGGGATCATCGCGCGACAAAACGGAAAATTTTTTTTTTTTTTTTTTTTTGGCCTCCCTCATTTCTTTAAAATATAATACTTTCAAAATGGCAAATGCACACAAGTCTGGAATATAATGATGCACACAAAAAAGTTCAATACGCAAAACTTACTTATAAATAATATATTTAGACATCATAATAGGAGTGATCCTGACACTTTTTATGGAACTGGGGAAACAAATAAGTAAGTAATTTGTTAATTATAGTGATGTATGTACTCGTACAAACATACAATGCAGGATACGAGAACACGCGGCCCCATGGACCTATAAGTGACCTTTAAATAGAATTAGGCACAGAAAGTATCCACTTTTCGTTGGTTAATGTTACAAAATCAATAACACTGTAGAATCTTCAACTTGAGCTTGATTGATTTGAATTGGCATGGGATATATAGAACAATTTATGTTGTTCCTACATTGCTGATACATGTGGCACAAACTTGTAATGACGTCATCAGCAGGAAATTGACACTATGTGAAATTGGCCTCACTTGAAATTCAGACATTGATTTTTGCTTAGTATTGTTATTGTTATTAATGAATTTCAATGAGCGGAATATATATTTAAATAATTTAAATTGAAACAAACTGTAAATTAATTCTTGTTTTGTTGTTATTAAGTTTTCATTACATATAGTCATATATTTGTCGTTGAATCGTCCCCATTGTGTTGAAATAAAAATGTTAAATTCCATTTTTTGGGTGTTTACTTCTATCTAACGGCCTCGAACATACGTCCACATACATGCATACAGGGAGAGGGAGAGTGATGGTGGCACCACACAAACACGTCAAAGAGAGAGAATGGGGGAACAAATATAGATGTGAGGGAACTGTCAGATCCCGACACATAGGAGTGTTTTGTTGAAATTAATTTCTTTTACCTCGACTAAGAAAGCACGCAATGTCCCTCGAGGATGACCAGTACTTTTCGCCAGGGAATTCCATGAAAGATTCATTCCAACTCACAACTTTCGGATCCGGCGGCCGTGGTATAACACAGGAACCACGAAGAGTTTTCTGTTACACCTGCCCTGCGTTCAGTTACCTTTAGAGGTCTATATCATTAGCGGACCGTAACCGGTGGTCGAGTGGTTAGAGCGTCCGCCTCGGGTGCGGGAGGTCGTGGTTTCAATCCCCGGCCGCGACATACCAAAGTCGTAAAAATGGTACTGTTATAGCTCCTTCTTGGCGCTCACATATAATGGTAGTTGCAGCACTGGTTTGCCAGTGTCAGGATAATGTGATTGGGTGTGGTATCATGCCACATGTCTACGCCGTGATACTGCAGTGTGGCAGCACTATATCTGTCTCAAGTACACATCGTCTCCAAATGACTGAAATACTGTCGGTGGGACGTTAACCCAAAACAAACAGACAAAAAAGCTTTTAGCGTTTGCTTCCCAGTTGCATTGTAGCAACGTTAAATGTCGCACCAACGCTAAATGTCACACTTGACGTTATTGTCGCACGGCTGACGCTAATGTCGCAACCAACGCTAAAAGCCACAAAACTTCCTTACGTTATATGTCGCATCTGTAACAAAAAAAAATGCACTGCCGCTTTATCTCGTAACATCAACGCTAAATGTCGCACTCCCTTATAAGTGGAAATTAATAATCTCACAGAACAACATACTACAGAATCGCAATGCCAGACAATCGTTAATATTCATTTCGAGTTGTTTCCCTTTTGAATAGGCAAGAGTGGAATCTCACGGAGGCGATAGTCAACAGTACAAACACACGGAGCAATTAGGGCAAGTTCAAACGACGTTAGAAGTACAAGCAGTTAGCAGTTCACACAGATAGTTAGGCAAGACACCGAGTAGCAAGTACACAAGTATACCACGGACAGTTGGCAAGTACACACGACAGTTAGGCAAGTTCACACAGATTGGGCAAGTACACAGCACGTAACCAGTTCAAGTATTAGGGCAAGTACACCGGAACAGTTAGCAATACACACGGACGTTAGCAAGTACACAGAACAGTCAACAATTTACGGACTGGACAAGTACGTGACAGATTGGGCAAGTCACGCGGAAAAAAAAAGAAGTATCATATCTTCACTTCATTTGTTTCTTCTTCCCCCTGGAACAACTTTGAATGAGAAATGGGTTTTTTATTAAGTAAAAAAGGCGTTTAAGGGTTTTTTTTTTGGAAAAATAAATTTTGAATTTCTGAATTATTTTTAGTAGAATGATAGAAGAAAGCCCAAATTTTAAGATACATGTGTTAAGAATATAATTAAAAGTATATTTGCCAAATTTTGAAGGTACAAAAAGTCACATTTTAGTGTTTTTATGCAAATTTGTCTAAATTTTTTTTTTTAAAAAAATTTAAAAAATAAAGGAAATTTGTCCATTTAATTTTTTTATTTAGAAAAATATATATAAAATTCAGTTTTGGGATAGTTTTTGTATACATTTTCGTCCGGGCACAAATGAGATTTAGTGCCCGTTTTGTATTTTCAATGCATATTTGACAGTATTTTTATCTGTAACTTATAGAATACATTATAAGTTACAAATGGTGATAAAAACAATATAAAAAGATATCATTTTAATATGATGTTACAGTATTAAGAATAGAAATCTTTCTTATTTTTTAACGCCATTTTTTTTTTTTTTTTTTTTTTTTTTTTCCAACAAATTTTAGCAAATAGTGGTGCTCTACCATAAGCTTGATCTCTAAAACAAGCAAGATGACCCCCTAATTTTAATTCATATATCTTTTAGTTAAAGTCTAAAGTACTTATATGCAAATATTTAGAAAAATCTGTCCGATAGGAAAAAAAACGCTGAAACGCCTTTAATAGCCAATAAAATAAATTGATAATTTTAATTTTTGCCTCAGGGATTTGAACCCAAGCGGAGTGATACTGAGAGAAGTTGTAGACGGAGTCGCTACCACTGCGCCACTTTGGAGCCTTATTATAAATGGAATTAGAACACCTATAATATTATCCTTGGGCTGTTTAATAAAACGTTTACATTTCGTTGGGGTGGGGAGCTCTATATTATTATTACTGAATTAGCTAGTTGTATTTTTTGAGCTTAGAGAAGGTAAAATAACTCTGTATATAACATAATTAAACAGAGTAGAAAATGCTTTAAAAAAAATTTCATGAAAAACAAAAACATTTGAATGTAGAACCAATTTAATACCCGCCCGAAAGATATTACAAATGGGGTATATAAAGTATGGATTATGAGAGACAGAAGTAAGGCCGCAACTAAGTTTTTTCCACAATGCAGACTTTCCCTAACGTTCGCTTAAGGGCGAACTCAATCAGCCTTTACCATTGTACTGTTTAGGTCTCAATTCAAGCATGATCCTGGTCGTAGGCTCTCATCAAGGTGTTATCTCTCTCTCTCTTATTCATTTTTAAACTTTTTTGCTATCTTGCTATATAGTATCTTTTAAAAAAAATGTCTTAAATCTTTATACTCAGTCTTCATTTCATTTGTTTCTTCTTCCACCTGGAAACCTCTTTTCTTCAAATAATATAACAGTCACTCCGTAAAAGTCTTTCTTCACTAGCAGCATTTTTTTCCATTTCCCCTACAACGTCTTTTTCTTGAAAATAAGTCATGCATCCATCCCTTAACACATATTCTCCCTCAAAGTCTCGGCTTACATTTCATCTTTCCCCAGTAATGTCCCTCAGTCTTCATTTGATTCTATCAGGAAGCCGGTCGCACTGTGTTAATGTCTTGGGGGAAATATAAGAAATGTAGGGAGGTAACGGTAAAGAATTTGAAAGAGGGAAATAGTTTATGAAATGGAATGACTGTGTTATTTGAAGAAAGATGGATTGCCAGAGGAAGAACTTTCTCTAACTGTTCTGTTTGAACTTGCACTTACTTCTCCGTTTGTTTGTACTGTTGACTATAGCCTCCGTGAGATGCCACACTTACCTATTCAAAAGGGAAACAACTCGAAATGAATGTACGATTGTCTGGCACTGCGATTCTATTGCCCCACCAGCACTATCAGTGCTTTCATTTTTATCTTGACATTCTATATCATCAAATATTTTTTAATCCTAAGATATTCACTTTCAATCAAAAAATTTAATCTAACGGAAAGTATAACGGATGAATTACGGACACATGAAAAAAAGTCCATAAAGGCCAATGTTTTTGTAACAGGGTATATATTTATATACAGGAGCGTCGTATCCAATAAATATCCCAAAAAATAAAAATTGAAATTGTAATTTTATTCTTATTTTTTCCAGCCTATTTTTGAGACAACAGAACATCTTTGATATTGAGTATACACATTATTTCAAATCATCCATATGTTCACAAATAGATGTAGAATAAAATCAAAACCTGTTTAACCTAATAAAAAAAATACTTTGGCCTAAGACGGTAAGTGTCTATGAAAGGGAAAGTCAGCAATGAACAATAAAGGCGCATTGTGCTTCCAAAAGCAGTAGACAATATAATATTCTTCGGACAGAAAAGCAAAGTGTGTGCTATAGATTTGTTACGAAATGCAATCTGTATAAACTCGTTGACGACAACGTTTCTACAATGCATAAATGAAAAAGAACCTTTTACTAAAGTTCATTCAATTGTTTACAAAAATAAACTAAATGTGCAATTATATTGCAAAATAGTCAATTTTCCATAGACACTTCGTATGTCTCCGTTAACGAATCACGGGTGCATAAATTGGTGACGTTGCAGCTTAACAAATTATGATATTTCCGTGAAACAACAGAATTGTTTAAATGCAAACAAATCCTAATTTATTGCATGTCAAAAAAAAAGGTAATCGTTCTTTGTGGCTCGATACTTAAAACATTTTGGTGGTCCACGGTGCTGTTAGGGTTGTACGCCGGGTGCCGGATCATCAACAACTTATTTCATGCAAACCATTGAAGTACATGTGCCTAGTTCAATCAGTTGAATATATTTCATATCGTCACCGCACGTGCAGTGAGTGATATATTTCATATCACTGTCACCGGTCTACTGTGGTGAAAGAAAATGTGCTATATATCCCCAATTTTAAGTGAAATCACATTACACGTATTTGTATTCATTTCCTTGGTTGAAATAAGATCGTTGACTTGGTATTGATAATTTTGTCGAAATTTGTGGCTAAAATTGATATCGTCCTCCATTATCAGTGAGCAGCAAAAATTGCAGAAAAGATAACATCAAACCGGTATAACTTTTTTGTTTGTGAACGTAACATAGCCTTGTGGGTAATCTTTTTCTATGAACGAAATCTAAAAGATTGTCTTTTATTGTGCTTTATTGTGCAAATTTTTTACTATTTGTTCAATCGCCACCGTTGTTGTTTTGTTGTTTCCATGATCTAATATAAAATGTACTTGTTTTTCGTAGATATAGAATGTATTTAACCTCAAAGTGATATACATGTAATTTCAAAATAATATTTTTTCAGTGATATATACTCCATATCTGCCTAAACAATTTCTATAGCTCAAACTGGCACAGTAAAGACTGGGCTTTTGCGGTCGTGCCCGGTTCATCCCGGTAACCCCTAGCTCACTGTTACGGGATACGTCGGTCTCTTAAACCAGGTCAGTAATACTACAAAAGAGTGCTCATAAGGAGGTGCGACAATTAGTTTTGATGTTGCGACATCTAGCGGCAGTACAATTTTTTGCGACATTTGGCGTCACAGAAGCGCCATATAACGCCAGGAGGTTTTGCAATATTTAGCGTTGGTTGCCACATTTAGCGTCAGCCTTGCGACATACTACGTCAAGTGTGACATTTAGCGTTTCTACACACGCGCAGCAGCAACGTATATCGTGTGTTAATTGGGGAAAAGACAAATCTAAGGTGAGCTCTTCGGTAAGTATGCAACATTAACACATTGAAATATAAATCCACTTTTCTAAATCTGCTCACATATAATGGTAACCATAAGACCTAAATCACATTCTCCAAATATGATGCCTTTTTTATTCTTTATAAAACATATCGTATGAAGTTAACCCCACGTAACATATTCTTAATATTAAGCATTTTATTTTCATCCATAGATAAGTAGGGATAAAGCGTGCGCGCGTGTGTGTGTGTTTTCTGATTGTGTAAACAAGCGTAAGAAATAAAACAAGAACACTTTTGACGCAGGCGTCAAAGAATCGGGCTGAGTTGTTGGCGTGATTCTCAGTCATTGTGGGGAAATGATGAACAAGTGTTGATGTTGCGACATCTAGCGGCAGTACAATATTTTGCTGCCCTACTGGTATACTTGCTTATCCAGCGTGGTTTTCGTACTCGCATACTTACAACAGGACTAAATAGAAGATCTAAATTTCTAGTAGGTAACTGGTAATACAAAATATTTGAATAATAATTTGGTGTGATCTATTTAACCTATGTTCCCATTTTAGATGTACAGTTGCTGGAGAAGTTTAAGTACGAAAACGGCAAGTCCGTGTATACCTGATTATGTGTAAGTACAATAAAATACTCCACAGATAAAACTAATACGTGCACACTGCAGTCATATTCTATATAGACGGAGAAGGAAGGAAAATTAAAACTAGCCACGAGCATTTTCTAAGAGAAAACGCACAATACAATTCAGCAATTAAAAACCATATTAGGAACTGTGTCGGCCCGGAATTGGTCAAAGGGAAATTATAGGGCACAGAGATACCGTCGGCGGGATTACATGAAATGACTATATTTCTTAGCCCAGCGTTTCAGCAGGGTTAAACTCGATAGAAACAATGATCATATGAAGCCAAATACTCCACACGTTTGTATAGTAAGTTAAATGAACTCGCATTACTCAATGGGCTAAATTACATACATTGGGGTTCCTTGTGCGAAGCGCTATTTTTTTTCTGCAGATGTAGATCTTTATATATGTTAATTGCATTCTTTTTAAAGTTCATAAATGGCACGGATTTTTTTCACGCTTAGAATTGATGTTTCCAGCGTATAATAGTGGTAAAAGGAAACAATGTAAACAAACTATAACACATTGCAAGCGACTATAGGTATGATTATTTAAACGTCTGCGTAACATATTCCACTCGTATTCGTTATATATAGTACTAACTGCCAACGAAAGATTTCTTTCCGAATCAGTTAACAAGTGGATGCATCCATCTGTACATATTGCATAATGAATGTGATATGTTTTATCAGGGTCTCTGTGTATACACATATACTTGAACATAATATATCATCAATAGTCTATATAAATGTATGTTAGATAATGATAATTCAAATGATGAGTCTAATGAAGAATATGTCCAAAAAAAGCTTAGTTCTTTACAATTAATACTTAATTAAATTAGTGGCATGAATATGTAGTAAGGGAGGTAACTGTTCAGGGACTTTGGTGAAACTTATTTTTTGATTACTCTCCCTTGTTGCAGAACGTTTAGCGTGGAATATAGATTATTTTAGTACTTGAAGTCATTTTAAATAGGTACAAAAGAGTAATTCGGCATAAAAAATTCATACTTTCACCTTTTCATTAAAACATCCTTTTATTTTTTTCTCTTAAACATTTGACCAACCGCGGGTAGAGCTATCTTGCTTTATAAATTAATTTAGTCACCTGTAAAACTGGCTGTCGTGGTGGCCGAGTGGTTAAGGCGTTTGACTCGAAATCAAATGGGCTATGCCCGCACAGGTTCGAATCCTGTCCACGACGAAGTTTTTTTTCTCTTACTCTGTTTTTTCTATCTTTAATATGAGACTCTGTTCAATAGTAAAGTAAAATTTTTTCCCTTTTTAACATAGGGAAAGATATATGACATAATTTAATTCAATACTAATCTGACAATATGATGGCTATTTACATGCGATTAGATTCTATCAAAACCTGATCACCGATTTCATAATTTTTTTCACAAAGGAAAGACTCAAAGTGTAAATTATATTTATTCATTTATCCACTACATTTAGGTCATTTAAATCTCTGATTTATCCATTCGATCATTCCTACAGGGACCTATATTAACATTCAGTCTAGAACATTCACAAAGACAGCATGCACATTGGGGAAAATATAAATACTTCTCCCAGCTTGTTGAGTGTACTGTATGTAACTTATTTTGTTTTGATAACATAATGTAAATATACAAAATATAAAAGTAAAAAGAGCTTGATAAACCTACTGTTTGGTGATTAAAATTGGTCCATGAGAACGCATAATTATGTTTTCTTTTTATTAGAAGTTTACTGTATGTGAAGTAAAGATGTGTTCATCATTTATATATGAAATATAATTTTATCATTATATTATGATAATAGCTACATGCTAGTAGAGATGTACCTTAATTTAAATGTAGCTTCGTGATTCTAGGTATTTGCATCTCTGATAAAATATACATAACATCACATTTATTGATATTATATTATATTATATTATATTATATTATATTATATTTGTAGCTGACATATATAGCAATATTGCGGTCTATTTCCGTGCGTTCCGTTGATTCCATTCCATTTGACAACCAGTCTCTATTTAGCATAAAAATGGTGGACAATAATTCTGTTAACTGAAAATACTTTGTTATTGCCACGTTTTCTCACGACTTAAGGTACTTAATTCTGTTTTCTTCCCATGAAATATATAAAATTGACTTTTAATTTCACTGCTTTATATTCGTTTGAATTAGAATTATTTTGAAGCTTGAAATTTGCAAACACAACCGTTTTATTTTTGCAGATCAATTTGTTAAGCATCATTCATCACTACGATGTCAACTTTTATTGGTGACACTTACTTTTGTTACCATAAAAAATGTTTAGCAACATCAGACACCCAACACATTTAAAATAACTTATTGATGGGATATTCTACCAAAATTCCAAAAATAATGTATCAAAATTTACACAGCAGCTATTTTTCAGTATTGATTTGCCATATTGCAGGTGTATTCGAATAATGCAGATCTTTAATGAAGTGATTTTTTTCTTTATTTTACAGAGAGGAACATTCCTCAGTGATAATATAATCACCATGACGTAAGTATATGTATTTATAAAAACAAATGTTCAACAAAATGTGTTATTATTAATGAGTTATTTTATCTTACTATGGTGTAAAAAAATCTCAACAAGTCAGGATATTAAAATTTACCAACATCTTAATGTTTTACTGAATTGCTCGATGATATGAACCATATTATTTGCCTTGGGAGCAGAGGTCATATAAGATTTTACTCCCAGCAGTTTTGGTTCTGCAATTACATATATGGACCATGGTGCATTTCAAATTCACTGATACTAATTTTTTTTTTTTTTTAAAGGGTCACAAAAGTCCCATGGCATTCTGATACAGTTTGTGTCAAGTAAATTAAAAATATCTTGCAACTGTACGATGTTAATACAGTTCAGGTTCATGCTTTATAAAGAAAAAATGTATACAAAATTTATATGTTACATTACATTTCAACATAAAATGAAAGAAGAAATGTACTTTTCATAAATCAAGTATAATGACGTTGTTTGATGCAGCACCCAGGGTTACTCAGGCAGTAGCTATGACAGGTTTGTGGAGCGACAGGACACATCAACTCTACACAAGTTTAAGGAAACATTCTGGACAACCAAGCAGGCTGTCATACAGAAACTGGGAAAGAAAGAGGATGAACATGTGGTCGCATCAGATTCTGAGCTGGATGCAAAACTTGAGGTTTAAAATATTTCTTATTAGTTTGCAAAAACATGAAAACAGGTTTTATAATCTTACTAAGAAGCTTACCTGAGCATCTTTAGTGATCAGTGTGAGCTATTTTAATTATTTAATGTCACTTCTTCAATTACAGTAAGTTTATTTACTTGGTAAACAAACAAGGCTGACAAGGTCTTGAGATGTTAAGTTTCAGAATAGATATGTTTTAATTGTTCATCAAATATAGAAAAACAAAATGTTTTGTATGTAGTTTCTTTTAGGAGTTAAAAATATGCTTATCTGCCAGAAAAATACATGAATCATTTGCTAAAATTTTTTAAAATGACAATTGTTTTAATGGAAAATAAATGTTGCTCTACATTAGGCACCATCTTGAAACACTTGAACAGTGTTTTTAACTTTTCACTCAAATCTTTGCACACAAAGAGAACATATAACATTGCAACTTTTTTGCGATTGAGAAATGAAATTTGCAAGTTCATATTTTAGCTGCTCGCATTTTTTTTGTGAGTGCAAAATTTTGAATCTTTATGTTTGTTTTATCGTGACATGTAAAATCTATAGCATGGGAGCTGAAATTTTAACATACGTGCACCTGCTAGACTGACATCACCATGTTTTTGTATACTAGTCATTACCCAATAACTACATTTGGCACACAGTCTGTTTACGTTTATCTTTTTATGCAGCTGATAAGTAGCAAACAAAATATCAAAGCGTTATACACATGAATTTTTTTTTTTCTTTAGAAAAAAAAAATAACAGTAATAATAAAATAATTAGACATTGTCGATATATTGACAATGAATATATTTTTTTTAAAGTATTTGTTAAAAATAAAACCCAGGCATTTCACACTGAGAAGAAAATGATTTGACAGTTTGCCTTTGTAAAATGTATACCATTCATGAAATTGCAAGTGAATGATAACTTTTGCTAGTTGAAATTTCAGCTTCTCACAAAAATTTCCAAGTGGCAAGAATAAATTTGAGCCCAGAGAATTTAATATTGGAATTTAAAAAAAATTATAGAAGGAAACTTAAATTTTGGAATTTTAAGAAAATTATAGAAAGAAACCTAAAAGTATTGTTTACTAATATGAAGAGTTTTATATACTTCTGGTTCTAGGTATTCAAGGCAATTCAGAAATCCTGCATGGAACTGCTGCGAGTGATTGAGAAATATCAAGATCGTCTGTGTGGTCAGTTTGCTCATTTTTTTTTACTCCCTTTCTTTTACAATATTACATAATGCATGACATTGTGGATTTTGTCATAACAATTTCCCATTGATCTCTGTAGATATTTATTTAAATGATATATAATTTATTAAATGCAAAACTGGATTTTGGAATACAAATCATGGTAACATTAAGAGCTCAATTTGCCCTCAAACTACCTCACTTCCCATCCCACCGCCAAACACATACAGGGTTCTCACTTGGAGGCCGTGATAAAGATATGGAGTCCTCCCATATATACATAGAGGGACTGCTCAGGAAATTATTAGTTCTTTTTCCTTAATTTGGAATTATGAGTTAGATAAAACCTTTGCCAGGGTTTGAATTTAAGCTTGCATACTCGCTAAATGCGAGTGGAAATTTAGAAATGCAAGTTACAATTTCATGTACTTGCTAATGTAAATAGAGTTGCTAATGCTGAGTTATATGATCCAAAGCCTGCAGTTACAAGAGTGGATGTCTTGAGAGAGATAGAAAAAACACCACTCTGCCATATAGGGTCCGAAACTAAAATTACATGCTAAGCTTATTGTCACTGCATGCTGTGGTTCATAGTTTTGTAATGTGTTGTTAAAATTGGCACTTGACAGTGACACTTTACAAATAAAAGAAATTGAAACTTTAAAATTGTGAGTTCATTTTACATTTAGCAAGTAAAAAGATATTCTGCTTGCTAAAGATAGCAAGTGCAAAATCTTTCAAAATTCAAACCCTGTTCACATACATACACCTACATTTTATCCCTTTTTAACAACACTAAGAGGGTGAACACAATGGAGCTTCCTTATAGGCTTTACATTTTTAGCTGATTCTCTGTGTTTTCACTTCTAAAGCTCATATAAACTGCTCCCGGTGGCTGAGTGGTCAGAATGACCATCTCTTGAGGAGATTTTGGGTATAAAAACTTAATGTGTTATGGCCATGGTACGCCATGTTACTGAAATGGCTTTTGTAAGGCCCTCTTGCTTTGCACTCTCCCTGTAAGGGAATGAAGGACTGACTCACCCAATGTCAGGATTATTGGACTGGATGTCACCAGGGGGTGTAGTATCAGATGACAATGGTGTGATATTTGCACCAAGACTGTGGTAAAATCTTGTCTCCTGTTCACATAGCATGTATAAATCAGAAAACAAATTTTGCTAATAGTTATATTTTCCATTCTGTATATAATATTATGCACATGCAGCCTTGTCTATGGAGGAGAACGCTACAGGACGATTTCTGAAGGCCAACAGTGGTCAGGACAAGACTCGTGCAGGCAAAATGATGGCTGCTGTCGGCAAGTCACAGAGTTTTGCTGCCCAGCAAAGGTGAGTATAGACATTGATATTCTAGTCAGTCATATCTATGTTACAGTTAATTTATTTGAAATGTTTATAATTTTTGTGTGTGCCTTATTTTTGCTTGACTATTTGAAGAAGGGGATGAGCTATGTCGTCATGTCCTGAGAAATGTCAAGGTTTTACTTAACATTGCCTCTATCTCCACTTTTAATCAATGGATGTCACTCAAATTTTACACATGTGTTCATCATCATCATCAGACCAACAAGTGATTTTTCATGTGAGGAAGCTGTGTACTCGGGGGTCTTCCTCCACCTGTAATTAGCTGGACGTCGTTATATGATTGAAATATATTGCAGCGACAGTAAACCTCAATACAACAACAACAATCAGACCAACAAGTAGAAACAGGAACCGTAACTCTTCCAAGTACTTTTTTGCATATTTATGGCCCTTTTTGGACTTAGAAAAATGTTAAAGTTTTGGTTATCATTGCTTTAATTTTCACTATTTTCTCAATGGATTTCCCTCAAACTTCAAACATGAATTGCATACCTGTGTTAGGGGTCAGGCAAGAGTACATAACTCTGTCATGAATTTGACATAGTTATGCCCGTTTTTGATATAGAATCTCAGTAAAGGTTTTCATTCCAGTTCACTTTTTATCTGAACCCTTTGAGGTATTGCTTTGATAATTGGAATACCTTTTTATGACCCTCACCTCTCCCTGTAGGCAAGAGTACATAACTCTATCATGGATTTTGACATAATAATTTGATTTGTTTTATTTTAATTAAAATTCCCCTTTTTTA
Source organism: Solen grandis (assembly GCA_021229015.1). NCBI lineage: Eukaryota > Metazoa > Mollusca > Bivalvia > Adapedonta > Solenidae > Solen > Solen grandis. The sequence goes on from CM037788.1 coordinate 20,565,397, forward strand.
ATTAATTTAATTTTTCACAGACTCCTTTGCTTTGAAACCTGGAATACATGTTCATAACCCATGTTTACTTTTTGATAATACAGAGATTCTTATTTTGCCTTATACTGCATTATATTTTTTATTGACATGCACTAAAATAGCCCTTGTCTATTTAACAATCATGAAAAGTTCATTTTAATTGTCTGTAAGTAATTTCAGTGGTAATCCAATTATGAAAATAATTTATTTGTTGTTTGGGAATGAAAAATGTGGAAAAATTTTTACCAGGCTGGCATTACGGGTTCCACTAGTGAGGCTATACCAGGAAGTAGAAACATTTCGATATCGCGCCATATCCGACACATTGATGACTATCAATCGCATGGAGAGTGCACGGACTGAGTACAGAGGTGCCCTCTTGTGGATGAAAGATGTATCAGAACAACTCGACCCAGACACTTATAAACAGCTGGAGAAGTTCCGAAAGGTATTTCTATCGATTTCTTTTTATGACCTACTCTGCTGAATAATAAACCCGTATAGTAAGGGCTGACCCTTAAAGTGTTCTAAGCATATATAGAAATAGAAGGAGAAGGATCAGCTTTATGATCATCCCTCATAATGCATTGATTGGGGGAGGAGAATCGTACAAATCATGCTAAATGTGTCATCAGATACCCACACCAGACTGATCAATATCATTTTGGTCTTGGGATTTTATGTCTATATTTTGTCAATTTAGAGTGTTGCAAATTATGCCATTTTGTTGGTTTCATCACGGTTTTACCAAGTAATGTAACCAAATAAGGTGTGTTTTCCATGATCAATATTTAAGTCAACGCCTGCTGTAAACCACCATTTGCTCGCCTATTTTCCCATGGCTTGATATCATGAAGTGAAATGGAATAAGACATCAGGGGGTTTCCAAAGGCTATACGTTGTTTTGATTGAATGCTGAATGCAATCACTGCTTTTCCATAACGGGACAGTATAATCCAGCTAGCATCTCAAAAGACTCAGTTTAGCTTTCTGTTACTTGCAGATGATTTCACTGCCTCCAAGTAATCAACCTTGTTTAACCAGATGGCTATCAAATTCTCAAAATGGCATTTTTAACTGTCTTTAAGTAATCATCGAATCTATACAGTAATTTTCATTACTTCATTGGTCCCAGTGGCCATGCAGTTTGAGAGTCATCTCCATATCCAGGAGGTTGAGGGTTTGATCCCAGCTGTAACAAAGTTGTAAATAATGGTTTATCTCCCTTGCTTGACACTAAACCTATAAGGGCAACTCCAGGGCGGGTTGGTCCTGTGTCAGGATAATTTGACTTGTTGCTATATCATGCCACTCATCATAAAAATTATGATTAAAATACTGTTAATGGAGGTTAAACCATACATACAGTCAAATGTTTTTATTTTTATTGATTGCTGCTTAAGTCAAGATGGACTGCATGACAAGGGTGTCAAAGTCATTTCACAGTGATATTTACTCCAGATCCAATGTTTGTGATTCCAAGCAACATTGAGTACAATATTCTACATGTATAACAGTTTGTCAGTACACAAGATGCTGGTCCAATTTAGGAACCACAAAGAGGGTATGATACAGTGTAAAAATCTTATACTTAATTGATGTTTACAAAAGGAAAATAAAAATAAATGTATTTGTATCACCATGGCAACAGGTGCAAGCCCAAGTGAAGAAGACAAAGGCCAAGTTTGATAAACTGAAACTGGACGTGATGCAGAAAGTGGACCTTCTGGCGGCCAGTCGATGTAACATGTTCTCCCATGTGCTGGCCAACTATCAGTCGTCCTTGCTGCACTTCTGGGAGAAAACATCCCGCACCATGACAGCAGTCGCAGAGAGCTTCAAGGGCTACCAGTATTACGAGTTCAGTGTGATTAAGGTAAAAAAGGCTAGAAATAATCAATTTTTACCCTTGTATATTATAGTCTGACCTCCGTTTTGTGATAATCGATCTACTGTATATAAGTGAATTTGGAATCAGATTTTTTTTTATCCAATTAAGGAAAACAACACGAATGAGTGACACTTATGCTAAAATGACTTTGTAATTTATGTGCTTAATATATTTAAGCATCATGGGGTTTTGCATGCCTTAGTGAACGTCATTATAAGAAATAAATATATGAGTGATTAACCTCATGAATATTTATGTACACATTTTGAGTTGATGAATAATAATTAATTGAACTTTAAATAGTATATGAAAATATGATTTTCCTTTGCTGCACGGCTCTGCAGAATCTGATCTACCATAAACACTCATGTATTGTGCGCATTTCTATGACTTCAGTTTTGATTTCAGAGAAGGCTGACTGACTTTCGGAAGCAATAGAACTTTTGTTACCTGTAATTCAATCGAATATCTGCGTAACACCCATGGCTAAACAAAATAGCGGCCTCCTCAATGTACGAAAAATGAGTTCGCATTATAGAAGGGAAATAGATTTTTACCAAGGTTTTGAACCTCAAACTCGGGATGCGCACAATACACGAGTGTTTACGGTATAATTACAGATACCTAGGAGATGTATGGTCTGGGTGTCTTCTGCTTGCCGAGGCACCAAAATGTGTAAGATAAAGTCCCTGTAATGGTTCTGCTACATCTTGGACCACTTAATCTCTACCAAGATAACCAAGGTACCCTAATGAAACATTAGGAAACCTTTGGTTATCTCTGTGAAAGGCCATGAGGTCCGAAATGTAGTGGAACCGTTACAGGAAATTTACCTTAGTTGATAACCTTATGAGACAAAAACTGTTTTCTGTCAATAGGAGCTTCAGGAACCAGTCAAGAATCTTGCAGAAACAACACGGGAACCAGCCGAGCGAGACATAGACGATGACTTTGACCCAGAGAAGTAAGTGGTGACCCATAACTCTTTATATAGTGATAGTCGCACCAACAGAATCACTCATCTGTGAGAACTAGACCTTCCCAGTGATTACAGAGTATCCAATAGCTTCATTGTAATATCATGTGATCAGTGGTTGACATAATAATTAATAGGGGTGAATGGTACAAGACTCTCACAGTACCGCAAAGTACATAGCATATAATCTTTGGTACGGTACAGTGCTGATCACTGTCCTAGGTGCCTTTTGCCAGTTAGTGTTTGAAGATTCGTGTTAACCAGACAAAGCTTGCAAACTGTGGTATCTTTTGATGTCCTCTTGATCCTTAGTTGAAATCCAAACCTTTTGGTCTGTACAATGGGTGAGTCAGTAATTCTAAAGCCATCTACATCAGGGTTTTTGTTCTGATGTAAAAATAACTAAAGTCATGGCAGAATGTTGCATTTCACTGGATATCAAGTGGCCACTAGGCCGATTAGACATCGGCCACTAATTTGGCTTATGCCAATTTGTATCCGATACGTACCACAAATGAGGACTAATGAATCAGAAACAATGCCACAAAGTGAAGTACCACTGTACAGCAGTACCGTCTTGTACTGTTTCAACCATAGTTATTAATGATAGGCCCAACCTTCTTTGGCTTTTTGCTTTTTAAAGCATATCTCATATTGTATATTACTCAGGAAAAGATTTAAAGACAAATGTATATTAGAGGTCACCTCTGAATAACAGCCAACCTGTGTACAAAGGTCAGGACTGGAATCCCAGCAATGAATTTATAGGGGATCTACCGTCTGAAAAACAACCACCTCAAGATAAAGGCCAGCTTTTAATTCCATCAAGTGGCCTTTGTTTACAAGTTTTACTGTATATTTGAAGTTCAGGCCCCATGTTCTCTCAAAAAAAAAGAAAAAAGATCACTTAAAAACCCATGCTAATGCCTTATTTAAGTAATACGATTGTTCTTAAACACTGTCTGAAGCATAGTTGAGTATGACATTTGACTAAGCTGAGAATGTGAATAAATTTGCTGTGAACACCACTCATTGATCATACTAAGTTGAGCATGAATATTATAATCATCTCAGGGATTTTTCAGTGAATTAACTACCTTATGCAGGCGGTTTGAACTTTTCCCTAGTCAAAAACTGATTGATTTTTTCCCCCCAAAAGCTAACATATTTTCCCAATAAACTTTTTTTTTCCTCAAAAGAAATAATTTATGGAATATAAATGAAATTTTTGGTATTAACACAATTAATGTGTTGATTAGAAGCTTCCTAGGCCATATAACACCTAGAATTAAATCATTTTATTGTTAATATAAAACTTTTCATTATCTTATAATTTCCCAATTTTCTTCTAATAATGCCAATTTTCCCCATTATGAAAGCCACAAGTACAAAAAGAAAATATTAAAAAAAAAAAATACTGAGTCAGTGTTTGAGTAAGGCTTGATATCTTTGATAACTTGTGGCCGGAACAGTTGTAAGTATGCAAACTTGTTCTAGTAAGATGTTGATTTAACATTGTGAATCTGGTGCCAGTGGTTGATTGGTTTGAGCGTCTGTCTGTAACATGAAAATTGTGAGTTCACTCTCGATCCACGACATACCAATGTCATTTGAAACAATACTGGAATATCTCCAGTATGCTTGGTGTTCAGCACATATGGTAGTTCAAGGACTTGTTGGCCCAGTGACAGAATAATGTGACTGAGTGTTCCATGTGGCATCACAGTTAGGCAGCACAATATCTGACTCTTTTAGGAATTGTCCGCTAATGACAGAGATACAGTCAATTAAATCAACACAAACAAACACATTCTAATCATTTTGAATACTGTAAAATCATTAGTTTTCATTGACAATAAATATAGTGGAGTCTGAAATGAAATATTTTTTCATTGGTGCATATGTTTGTTGATTCATGTTCAAGAAAATGAAAGGTCTGTTAGATAAACAGTTTTAATGGGGATTGTTATTCATGGATAAAATGTTTACGTAAACGATGAAAATGAGTCCCCTATAAAAAACTAATGATTCTACAGTAGTCTGCTATCTCATTTTTATGCTAGATTTATCAATTGAACTTGTCCTTTCTTCATTTTGGACTGTACCATTAGTTGTGTATGGGGTGCTTGCTGAAAATTTATGGAAGGAATAACGAACAGTGCAGACCATGATCAGACTGCACAGATGTATAGGCAGGTCTAGGTCTGCACTGGTCTCAAATGCCCACACCATTTGTAAGGGTTGATAAGAATGAAGACTCAATTAGATGTAAAAATGGTATGCATCTGTGACCAGTGATGAAGAAGACTCCGATATGAGTGTAGAGTTTGAGGAAGACGATGGAAACCTCTATATTGATGCTGATAACCGTATCAGGTATTCCACTGTACTTACGCATGACTGGCAAGGTTATAGTTGGGTAGTCAGGTCCCTAGATAACCAGGTGTAGGCAGGACCTGTGAGGGCTTGAAGTGTTGGGTGTTTCAGGAATATTTGGTGATTTGGTTGGTGTTTGACGAAATACTTGGGGAAGTGTTATTGACTGTAGAAATATTTGGCTGAATATTTAATGATTCAAAATATTGGGTGACTATTAAAATGTATTTGGTTGAATATTTTATTACAGTAGATTATTTGATTTTATAGTTTATTTCTAGATATATTTGGATGAATATACATTTGTATTATGACTATAGAAATATTTGGTGCCTGTAGAAAATTTAGACTGGTGGCTCAGTTCAACTCTTACTTTTTTACTACTGTATTAAAGCTTTATGGGGTCAGTTTACTTCTGGTGTTTTTACACTTCTGTATGTAGAGAGAGAGAGAGGTTTCGATAGATGGACACTATTGTAAAGCTTTTAGATTTATAATCATTATTTTGATTGATTTTTAATTTGCTAAACCTATATTTTTGTGTTATGCGGATCATACAGTCATTTAATTCTTTTAAAATGTGATGTAAATTGTAATTCATCTTTCCTTTTTATGAGGGATCGTTTTTGCTTTATCATCTTACTTGGTATATAGACTTGGGAATGGTATTGTTTTATTTGTCCTTCTACCGTGGAGCAAACATGTTTTGGTCACACCTTTGTTATATTTGTTATTTGATTTTGTGGAGCAACTGGGTGTTTTATATCACTCAGTAAATGTCTACAGCAGGATACTGTAGACAGTATTCTTAACATATGACGTATACAATAAAAATACTGATAGTCCTTGGATTTAACTGAAATTTACCACTACCTCATGAATATTCATCTTCAGGAATATTAATTTACTTAAAACTTTAAATGGTACATGAAAAAATGGATTTTTCATTGCCATGCAGACTATGTAGAATTTGAGTTACAGTATTTTATAAGCAAACGGAGGAGACTTAGATCTGACAGCTCCTGGAATTAACTGATATGGATTTGCAGTGTTTTTGCCAATGCATCAAAATACATCTATATAAGTGGTTAATATGGTTTGTTCAAATGCTGGGTAGTAAGTTCGATTATGGCTGATATCAGCCTATTAGGTCAAGAGTTAATTTTGCCCCTTTTAATATTAAAAAAATGCCAGATTTCACTTGGTTTGCAGCCTAGCATCTTCATTTCCTAAGCAATCATCTTCAAACTGTTTGACAATGTTTATTATCATAATCTCTTGGCCAAGTTCGATTATTGCTGATATCAGCCCATAAGGGCAGGAGTAATGCCCCTCTTTATATTAAAAAATGCCAGATTTTAGTTAGTTTGCACTCTAGCATCTTCATTTCTTAAGCAATCATCTTCAAACTCTATGACAATGTTTATAGCCATATTCTTTTGGCCAAGATTGATTATGGCTAATATCTGTCAATTAGGTCAGGAGGTATGCCCCTTTTGATATTAAAAAAATGTCATATTTCACTTTATTTGCACTCTAGCATCTTCATTTCTGAAGTAATCATCTTCAAACTGTAGAACAATGTTTATAGCCATATTCTTTTGGCCAAGTTCGATTATGGCTGATATTGGCCATTTAGGTCAGGAGTTATGCCCCTTTTAATGTTTAAATTTGTGTTTTTAAAGCCATACTTTCTCAGTCAAGTTTGACTTCAAATTTGACCACAGGCACTGTTTAGTTTGTGGAATTATAATGATCTCATGGATTATGTATTCAGTACAACTATGCTATAATTTAGTAACCTGTACAGGCATTGAAGGCAGTTTTCCTAAGATGAGCATCTTTAGGGCCATCTTAGCCCTCTTCTTTAAGAGTGGGGAAGATTAAATGATGAATTTTTGTTCTGGACACATTTTTCTTTTCTGTATAACCTATTTTAGGTTGCATGGATCCAGTATCATGTATGTAGTTTTATTATGTTGAGCATTTGAAATACTCAATTAAGTCTGAGATGTAGGGGTTACAGATAATGAATTACTCAATCATGTTTTATCAATACTCAAATACTGAAAAGTGATAGGATGTAGTCAAGCGACGAAAAAAATGGTTGTTGGTTCCTCTGTTAATGTAATTCATTCATCATTAAATTGTGATCATGGTCTATCAAGTGATAGTGAGAATTTTATTGTAAATGCAAGCCTTTATAGTTTTAGAGCAAGTTAACTCCAAGACATCTGTACTGAAGTTTTAATCATTTGAAGGACCATGAGTTATGATGGATGGATTACCATAAATAACTTGCATATAGATAAATGACTTGCCACTAAAGTTGCATCATTGTGTTTATCCGCAGGTTGATTTCCATTGAAGAGGAGAAATCTGAAGAACAAGCCAACGCAGACAACCCAGCCCAGGATAACTCTAGTCTCCAGAATCTCTTTACTGATCAGTTAGACAACAAAACAGATCAAGGTAGAGTTATTTCCCTTTGTTAGTAACCCATTTCTGAGAAAGAAAATTTGACTAGACTCTCTGTTCCCAAATATACTTGATTATGAGCTCATAATGAAAAAAGAATATTGGATGTAATTGAGTTTAAGCTTGAGGTCATACTTCTGTCATCCTTAAAAAGAAAATGACTCTGCTTTCTTCCATTCTCTAACCCTTTCTCCATGGTATTTTCACATCATTACTGGTACATTCAACTTACTTTTGTAAATAGTCAGTGCTTGGGGGGTGGGGGTGGATTGGTGGCTCAGTGTTAACATGCTGGACTTAAAATCCAGGGGACCAGGGTTCAAATTCCAGACTTTGGAAATTTTATGAGTTTTTTTTCAGCTCTTTCCATCAAACTAGAAGCTAGCGCTGGTTCATTTAGACAGTGGTAAAGGGGCTTTGCGTGTATCAGGCAGGCACGTTAAAAAACCAAGTGGTCTGTTTGGAGAGAGCTAATGTATTGCACCCAAACTCCCTAAGTATACTAACTCTTATCTCCTTAAGTAGGTTGGCATCTGCTTTTTAGTGCCACTTGGTTTAACCTTTTGATTGTTGAAGGCAGCCAGTAAATGGTAGAAAAAGAAGTAATTTTTACATTCTTTGTGGATTTAGATTAGCTATAATACATCCATGGTTATTTTGTGATGCTGCTGTCTTGTTAAAGACTATTCTTCAAAACTTTTCATTAGTTTTATGAAATGAAGGGAAAATTCCATTCACCTCAAGACAAGTAATGTTTTTATACTTAGACATAGGATCAAGAAACATGAGCTCTAGAGAGCTTTTTACACCAACTTCTCTTGTGGGAAGCAGGGTTGGCATAATGGAATTGTATGCACTGCAAAGAAAGTTTGTGCTGCTAAAGAGGTCCCCTTGCTTTGAATAATGCTACTACAAAATGATGTGTGACATTATCAATTCATGTGGTATATAGGTAACATATGAATGACAATTTTATTAAACCCTTTCCCTCATAGAGGAAACCATGAAAAGACCTATGCGAACAACATAAAACCAGATCAGCCTGCGAGTAACTCGCAGGCTGATCAGGTTTTATGTTGTTCGCTGTTCCTCAGTGGTCTGAAAATGAGGATTTTGTAATTAAATTTGGTAAGGTTTAACTGTGGTTTTCTGCAGATCAGGCTTTATGTGGTACCTATTGAGTGCGTCAAAATGAGTCTATATGACGGAAAGGGTTAAACAAAATATAAATAGAAGTTTAAACTCTTTGTATCAATATTTTTTCTCAAATGCTTTCAGAATCCTCAAAAGCTGACACAGAGGACAGAACAAAAGCTGAGCCATCTACTGACCCGTTTCTCGACTTCGGAGAGGAGATGACAGAACTATCAGACACCCTAGACCTCTCTGCTAATAATACATCAATACAAAAGAAACCAGTTCCTAAACATGGTGAGTCCTCTCCTGCCAAGACTTCTTATACCCCCACTTCACAGACTGTAAAATCATTATTTTTGTTGACATTAAATTCTGTTGATCATGTAACAAAGGGAATTTCGTGTGTACATTTATTCTTGCATCTATGTTCAAGAAAATGTGAGGTCTATATAAGAGATGAATTTTTGTTGGGATTAATATTTGTGGATAAAACACTCAATGAAATTGATGAAAATCAGTGTCCCATGAATATTTATGATTTCACAGTAGTGAAGTGGGGAATCATATTTGTCACATCCTGTCCCATCTGTCCTGTCCAGTCCAGTCCTACACTCATATAACATCGTATAATAAGTTTCGTAACAGTTGTTGATGTTGCCTTTTAGGATTATTGGTTCAGGGCATTTTTTCCTTCTATAATAGAGGCCTATAATGGGTGGCTTACCAATTGAAAATGCCTCTTTTTTAATTTTAAAAATTGCCCAATAATATAAATTTAAATTTTTCAGAATAACTCAGCACTGCTTTGCAATTATTAAGTTGATGTTCTGAATGTATGTAGACTGCCATGTGATTATTGATGTCTCTTTAAAGTCAGTCTACCTTTTCCCAAGTTGGCCGATAATCGCGCTTGAATTTCCCAAAATGTAAGGCTAAGGTCCCTTCCAATTGTTGGAAAATAAGCCAATGATTTATCAGGATAAGACCAATCAGCAGACAAGTGCAGATAACTGTGTCAAGGATTTTGTAAGAATTATAGCCCTTGTGATATGCGATTGTATTTATCCCCTTCAGTGATAGTTCTAGTTGTAGGTTCTCCATGAGTAGGTCAGAGTATCTGACCCATTTCCGCAATCAAAATCGCACTGAATCCCCACTTGCTCCCACGTTAGAACTTTTTTTGTCATATATGATCCCAGTTGGGTGAATAAAATTGTTTTCCCATAATACCCAGATTAAGGCATTCCAAATACTGTTACAGTGCTCAAGCCAGGATTTGAAAAGCGCAGGGTGCTAGTGGCCCAAAGGGGCATCCGAATCGCGAAACAATGGGAAGGGGGAGGGTGCGGGAGGGGGGTACCCCCTCCTGGAAGGGGGGCTTGGGGGATCTCCCCCTGGAAATTTTTTCAAATTAGGACTTTAAATAAGACCTCTGGGAGATTTCCTGGTTGGAATTTTTGTTCTTATTCCAGTTTTTTTTTTGTATCAAGATTTTCATTTTATTATCCTTGTTCTTAGATAGCAGTGGGTTGGGGAAGCACCCAGACTACTTACAAAGAGTTCACATATATGTATATTAAAATTAACATGTAAATAATTAAGCTCTTTTTTTAGAATCAAAGGATAACAAAAAGAGTTATTGAATATTACCTAAAGAATTGATAATACTAATAGGAGAGGAAAGTATACATAAGAGAAAAAGGTGCTTTTGCATTTATGTGCAGATTTGATAAGTTGCTTGGAAAATTTTTTGCAGAGTTTAAAAAATGGAATTTGTTCCAAGAACATTTGATCACTAATCTTATAATTGTAAGGTTGCTTTTTCCGGTCATCTTTACCAAAAGTAAAAAAGAAAAAATGCTAATAAAACTCACTTTTCAGTTGCATATTGCTGGAAAATTTTTGACTACGTACATCCAAGTCGACTCAGAAAATCATGGATCCCAGATAAATTCTGTTATTAATTTCTTAATATGTATACCATAGAGAGGCCCCCATTTTGATGACTCCAAGTGCTCATACCCACAACAAGACATGAAAAAAGGCATAGTTGCCCTAAAAGGGCATTGTAATTGTATGTGCAATTTGATAAAAAAAAAAAAGAGCATTATTTTTTTTCAGAAAAAAAAATTAAAAAAGCTTTCTTCTGTAACATTGAAACCAAAAAAAGAATTGTTTATGTAGACATGTATTATCCATTCTGACAGGATAATTAACAATACAGGAAATATCTTTTCAAAGTTGAATTGGTTATGTAAAGACTCAGATTAAAATTGTAATAACTTTAAAATAAAATTCCATTTTGATAAACATATTTTTATTGTTTTTTTTTTTTTTTTTTTTTTTTTGTCTCCAAATTTTTTTTTTCATAACACAATAAATCTCTAAATATTATTTTTTTTTAATTTAGATCTGATATTTAAAAAAAAAAAAAAATATAATACCCCACCCACTTCACTTAATTTACCCTACGATCATAAATATTAAAAGTTTAAAGCCTATCTTTATTTCAAAAAATGATGTAAAATCTGTATGTACAGTTTCTTATTTCAAACATTTATGTTTTAAAACAATTTTTAATTTTTTGCTTTTTAAATGCGAACATACCGGAAGTAAACATAGATACATTTAAAAACTGTAATAATTTATGCTTTTAACATGATTAATCTATAGAGACAGATAAATTAAACATTAATGATAAAAATTATTATGACAATTATCCGCCTCTCTTAACATAATTTTATCGGAAAATTTCATTGGTTGATATTTTTGGAAAAATGGAATTTTTCGTCTGTAAAGTTTTCGTCTGTCTGCAAAAGACTAATCTGACTTTTGAATTGTTGACACTGATTTGCCTAAGATAAGTTGAGACTTTGGAGAGAATAAGCTTTAGAATATTTGTTATAAATCTGATGGCTGGACTAGGGCATGTTTTCCACTTCGTCATACTTGGAATTCAAAAGATGGCAGAATACGCGTTTTAGGTGAATAATGACAACATACTATATTTTTCCCCAGGTATTAGACAATAATACTTACCTTCGTAATGAATGCAATTAAAATTTACTTTTTTGTGCCAAATATCCGGACATAATTGTGTTGATACTAATTACTAGAATAGCCGACTGTTAATTATGGCTTGTGCCGGTTGATTGACACCGACTTTGAACATTGGGTGACTGCGTCTGTGTTACACATACACACACGCTAAGGTTTGTCGGCAAAATCAAAGGGTGCCGAGAGTTGAGGCTTGGGGAAAACAGTATGGGGTGAAACTTTTACCAACAAAGGCAAAGCAGGGCACTGTCTGAAAAGGGCAGGGCGGAGATCAAAGGCAGCAGGGCGTATATCAAAGGCGGCAGGGCGTGGCGCCCTGCCATTTCAGCCTAGCTGGAGCACTGCTGTTATAATTCAGTTGAAGAAAAGAAAAAATAAATAATTCCTTATATATGGGTTATATCTTTAGATCATGCAAACTCATTTTCTCTCTTTATAGTGTGAGTGAACTCTTTATAGTGTGAGGGAACTCTTTATAGTGTGAGGGAACTCTTTATAGTGTGAGGGAACTCTTTACAGTGTGAGGGAACTCTTTATAGTGTGAGGGAACTCTTTACAGTGTGAGGGAACTCTTTATAGTGTGAGGGAACTCTTTATAGTGTGAGGGAACTCTTTACATTGTGATGGAACTCTTTATAGTTTGAGGGAACTCTTTACAGTGTGAGGGAACTCTTTACATTGTGATGGAACTCTTTATAGTGTGAGGGAACTCTTTACAGTGTGTGGGAACTCTTTATAGTCCAAAAGTTGAGAATGCTTGCTGTATTTAAATAATTATGGTGCTTTTATTGTTCAGTCTATGTTACTGAAATTTATGTCAAATTGATCAGCTTTAATTAATCATTTTAAATATGAAAATGATATTTTGATGAATTCAAAGGTAATAACTTTATAACCAAAAGAGTTACACGGTTTATTTTGTTTAAGTATACAACCCCTTCTTTTTTCTTTACTTTTTGCATTTATTTTTTTGTGCATCCATGCATATTTAAAATATTTCATCCTAAAAATATGAATTTCAAGAGCTTTCTTGTGGTGTATTACTTTTTGATTTTTGGAGCAGAAATAACAAAATAATAAGAAAATGAAAATTCTGCTTCCATGTCATTCATATAAAAATCCCCTGATTTTACCTTTAAAGATGGCTGCCAAGAGTAGGGAGATTCACTGATGTGGGAACTATGTATTGAAACTGAGCTTCAGTATTGTACGAGCTGCCTGATCTGGGTCTGTTCTGTTTGCCAATGAGTCAGAATATGTCTATTTAAGGTAAAGGGTTAATAAACTGTGTTTCTCTTAACAGTTAAAAAGTTGGCATCTGATAACCTTAACCCTTTCCCTCATATATACTCATTTTGATGCCCTCAAAAGGTATCACATAAAGCCTGATCTGCAGAAAACCACAGTTAAACCTGACCAAATTTAATTACAAAATCCTCATTTCCAGACCACTGAGGAGCAGCGAACAGCAAAAAACCTGATCAGCCTGCGAGTTACTCGCAGGCTGATCTGGTTTTATGCTGTTCGCATAGGTCTTTTCATGGTGTCCTCTATGAGGGAAAGAGTTAAGGGTTTTGAATATTGGAATATAGAGATCGTCACTATGCAGTGGACGCTGGCTTGAAGTCCGCCAATCACTCATAGCGATGAATAATAATTAAATACCATTGGGTGTATTTCATCATTCTTGTTTCTGTAATAGATATACCAAAATATTTCATTCTTAACAAATATTTCTGGTATTAAAGGAATAAATTATGTTAACTTAGCCATATGATATTTAGATGTTTTGTAAACAGGAATGGTTGAATTTATTTCTTCCTAATTCAAGAATTTAAGTATGACTGAGTATTGTTGCAGGAATTCAAGCCAAGACAAATTTATCGTTCAGATTGATCCCTCTGAAACTGTCAATATATCTCTCTCTCTCTCTTTCTCTGTCTCTGTATGAAAAAAATAAAGTTAATTACCATGACTGATACTTCAGAAATATCATTAATTTTCTTGTATGACCAGTTTTCTGTCCTATATTCAACATTAACCCTCCTCATAGAGGAAACCATGAAAAGACCTATGCGAACAGCCTAAAAACCAGATCAGCCTGCAAGTAAGGCTGATCAGGTTTTATGCTGTTCGCTGCTCCGCAGTGGTCTTGAAATGAGGATTTTACAATTAAATTTGGTATGGTTTAACTGTGGTTTTCTGCAGATCAGGCTTTATGTGATACCTATTGAGTGCGTCAAAATGAGTCTAGATGAGGGAAAGGGTTAAGCTGTTCTACCGAAAAATCGCTCAGAAAAAAATTAGTGGAAGGTAAAATGAAAACAAACAATTACACACTATAAATAACAGTTTATCTATAAATAACCTAGAACATACAGTAATATAATATGAATAAATAGTAAACCACCGCACCTATAAATTAAATACTATAAATAATTAAAGTGTCTCATGCATATTTCATCTTTCTATAATCCCTTCTGTATGCAGTTCAGGTTCCTCATAATGCTATATTAGGCATCCAGATTTATGTATCAGGTAATTTTGGGTCATGACAACAATTGAACACTAAGAATTGTTGTTCATGGTTTTGAACCATGTCATGTTGGAAGTGGCAAAATGTGATGAATCTGTTCTGTAAAGCTACTTGAGGTCCTAAGGAGGTACAGTCAAACCAATCTTAAGCGGTCAGTCAAGGGAATAAGAGAAGGTGACCGCCTTACAGAGGTGACCACTAAAAGAAGGTTTAACATATAACACATTTTTTATATTTTGGTAATATTAGAATTGACCGCTAAATACAGGTTGACCGCTTAAGAAAGGTGGCCGCTCATAAAGGCTCAACTGTAGTTAAACAAAGTTCTATAGCATGCAACTGGTGTCAAAGGATTGATCCTCTACATATAAAACTCCAAGAGAGAAAACCCTCCAAAACAATATCAGGGTCTCTTTTGTTTCCCACACTTAAAAAGTATTTTCTGAAAAAGGGTCACATTCTCTACAGCACCTCCACCCCCATTTCAAGTTATTCATAGTCATGTAATGTTGAAGAGATTTCAAGGTAAATTTAAATGCTTAGAAATTGTGGGGAAAAAACATCACATAGATATATAGTCCTTCACTCCTTTTGCTCATTTTTAAGAAAAAAAACACACACACACTCATTAAAATGTGTATTCTGTGGTAAAGATATTAAGATTTCAGTTTATCAGTTCAGAGAAAACTTTCTTGTTATTTTCAAAAAATCATGTAACATTTCTGTTCTTGCAGAAGTCTTTTTACCTATCATTGCTATTTTATACTCAGGACAAGATGATCTGTTCAGATAAACCCATTGTGTTCTCTGGTGTAAACCAGACCAGATATTGATCATATGTTGACTGGTTTGCTAGATATATTTGAAGAGTTTCACTTTGCCCAGTGCTTCTGTGATTATTAGGTAACCCTTCTGTGTCACTGCCACCCCCATTGGATGCCAAAGACTGTTGTTTTTAGTGATAAGGAATTTTGAGAATTTCCCATCAGGCAGCAAGAGGTGTATTCGGTGATTTTTGTTATCTGCGACAAATATATACCCATATTCATCACAACAGACGCCATACGGCTGGAGAATCTCGTCTTCCCGCAATCCATAATGCCCGTAGTTGGCCAAGTAGTCTCCCTTTGGTCCAAATACCTTGATATTCGGAGAGGCTGAATCAGTAATAATGAGGTTATCTTGAGCTGAAGCAGTGACATAGTAAGGATCTATCAGCACTTTGC
Organism: Solen grandis; assembly: GCA_021229015.1. Classification (NCBI taxonomy): domain Eukaryota; kingdom Metazoa; phylum Mollusca; class Bivalvia; order Adapedonta; family Solenidae; genus Solen; species Solen grandis. The sequence continues at coordinate 20,581,092 of CM037788.1, forward strand.
CGCCTTTCCGGTCTTTCCCTTCAATCGTCAGAATTCTGTCCCCTGTGGAAGGATCGTGCACCGTTAGCTGGCGGAGTTGGCAGTCCAGCACAATTATTTCACCTTTACTGTTCACAGTTATCCCTCGTGGATATTTTATATTTTCTTTGATAGTAAATGCATGTTCTCCATCTGATTTGAACACTTTCACATCCTCAGCTTCGTGGTCAGTCACTGCTATATAACCTGATTGCAGCACAGCCGCATCGAAAGGAGCGCCAAGCTTGTGTTCTCCTTTACCTGTGAATTCCCTCAGTAGCTTACCTTGATTATTGTACACTTTTATCTTCTTGTTATCACGATCGACTATAACAAACTCATCATATTTACTGATGGCAATGCCAGTTGGCCACACTTCCTTGCCGTCTGCTTTTCCCTCTGCATCAAAGTCTGTCACAAACTCTGGAACGCTTTTCACGTTTGGAAGTATAGAGGTAATTTGTAAGGCCATTCCTGAGGCTAGACCATCATCAGAATGCCCAAGCGGGGTATGATCTATGGACATTTTACCAAAAACGGCTTGTATATTTCTTTCACTTGAATTTCCTTTCACATAATCCATCCGTAGCTTTGTGCTGACTCCGTCAAGTTGCATGGACTTGAGCTGGGTCAGACGCTTTGTGATCTCCTGTCGCAGGAGGAGGATTTCATCTGGTTTACCATGCTGCAGAAGCAGACGTAAATACTGCTCGTTGTTCTGCAGGGAATTCTGGGCCATGCGGAGGTTGCTGCTTTTGACCTGAAGCTCACAGCGCTCCTCATCACAGGCATTATTGAGGGCCTCAAGATAGGTTGCCTTCTGCTTCTCAATCATTTTGTGTAGGAGCTGGGCCTGCTCTTCAATATCAGCTGCACGTTTTGCGCGACTTCGATCCACTGACTGATCGTAGTTAGAAAGAAACTGTATATAGTTGATGATTGATGGTACTTGCATCTGTATTCCACCCAGCAGGTTTTTCATGTGAGGCTGGTACTTGCTTAAGGCCGTTTCCAGGTTGCAAGACCTGTGGTTGTCATGGGTTTCCACCTTACATTCTTTACACATGGGCAGTTCACATTTCTCGCAGAACATAGTGAGCGGTTCATCAGAGTGAATCTGGCAGGGTTGGAACTGATGTTCACGGAGGTCTTTGTCATATAATCCCTTCTGTATATGCACATATGGAATGACCTTGTGACCTCTGGTGACCTTGGTGCGTTTGTGTGCAGCGGTGCACGACTGACACATATTGTCATGGCAGTCAAGGCACGTTGCATCTGCTGTAGAGGTCCTTCCATCGTATGAACAGTAATCACATCCCCGCTCTACGTTCTGTTTGTAATTGTATAACTCACATAGGTCCTTCATGAAAATATTGGAAGGGAAGGCAGCAGATTTAGATGTAGCTACTTGAATGCTGGATTTACATATAGGGCATGTCAAGGTCACTTCAGTCTGTAAAAAGTTGTTTGTGCCCTTTTCTTGATCATCTTTATTAACATTTTCTTGACCTAAATCTGAATCTGCTATACTTTCTTGATCTGTGTCATCAGGAGATATATTTGAAACCTTCTGATTGCCAGTCTGGTTCTCAGTGCTCTTCATTTCCTGTATACACTCCCTGCAGAATGTGTGAAGGCATGGAAGCAGTCTGGGGTCTCTGTAGTGTGACTGGCATTTGGAACAAATCAGGAAACCAGTCTCGATGAGTTCACTCAAGGTCATCTGACCGTCTGGTTTTATGACTTCTCCAGACATCATTTGGAAGACTAGTTAGGCGTTGTGATATAATGAGGCTTTTCACCTGAAAAAAAAATATAAAAAAAAATATAAAAAGAAATCAAGACTACAGAGGTTCAAACTAGGTATCATGCACTAGAACTGTACAAGGTTAACTTTGATAATGTTTTACATTTATGGTAACAATTTAGGGTTTTGAGGTCCATGACTTGACTTCTATTACCGGTATACAGATTTTTATAAATAGTCCATTTGGAAGAGAATGCCAGTGTGACACTGTTTAACAGTTGTCCAGTGTGACACTGTATTTATGTTTAGACCTGAAACACAGTTCTGCTATAGATCTGCATTTTGTCAGCATTATTAGCTCACCTGAACACTTTTGCTTTTGTTGAGTTATCATGAGTGTTGAATGTTCGTCGTTTGTCTGTCATCCACATTTACAGTAGTTTATTTACACTCAAGCAACTTCATTTCTCAAACTTTGTGACAATGTTTATGGCCATACTCTCTCGGCCAAGTTAGATATTAAGTCAGGTAGGAGTTATAGGCCTTGAATTATTAAAGAGTGCAAGATTTTACTTTGCTTACACTCTGTTTATTGTTGGTTACAATGTATGTATTGCAGTCCTTCATTTGTCTTTTATTTAATCATCATGTTCATGTTGCTTTATTTTTATTTTCTTAGTAATTATCAAGTTAAAGCTCTTATTCAAACTTAATATTCAAACAAGGTTTGATTTACTTCATTTGAATTGTTAATATGTTAGTGGCATATTTCCTGTATACATAGCTCTTAGCATATGAGGATGGCCCAGTGTCAGATTAATATGGCTGACTATTGTGTCATGTCACATATCTTCAACATTAAATCACAGTGAGGAAGTATACTATATCAATCTCATGTAGAAGTCCCTTCCCTAAATGACTTTCAATTGCCAAGTAATTCTAAAATACCCTAGTTTTCTCTTAACCCTTTCCCTCATAGAGGAAACCATGAAAAGACCTATGCGAACAGCATAAACCAATCAGCCTGCGAGTACTCGCAGGCTGATCAGTTTATGCTGTTCGCTGCTCCTCATGGTCTGAATGAGATTTTGTAATAATTGTATGGTTTAACTGTGGTTCTGCAGATCAACCTATTGGTACCTATTGAGTGCGTAAAAATGAGTCTATATGAGGGAAAGGGTTAATTAAGATTCCATCAAGCATTGGCATGTACAAGGTTACACCTTAGACCATAATTATCCATTGATTCAGATATCAGATCACCAATCTGATTATCATCCAATATTGACTCGTATCTCTGACTTAAGCTAGGAATTTGATTCATTCATATCCCTGGTAACACAGCAGGGATGAATGATATCAACATGTAGGGCAGAAGGACAAGATAAAGGGAATCCTTAACAAACATGGGGGACGCCCTGTATCCATGTCTTCCTCTGGGTTATCTTGTGTGACTTTCTGCAATCAATATAATCAATCAATACCATATAATATGTTGATCCCTGGTCAGCTGGTAGAGATAGGGGCCTGTTTTGATGATAAGAGGGAGTAAGTAGGGCTTCATACTTTGTTAACCCTTTATCTCATGAATATTCATGAACAAGTTTATTGCTTGTTTATGTATATATTATTTGTACAAAATACTTGCTTGGACCCCTGTTCATTAGACTAGACTCTTCCTATCCCTACAAGAGGTTTTCTTAAATTGCTGACAGTACCCTACCACATAGGCAGTCTCTAAACAAAGTTTAACCCTTTCCCTCATATAGACTCATTTTGACGCACTCATTAGGTACCACATAAAGCCTGATCTGCAGAAAACCACAGTTAAACCTTACCAAATTTAATTACAAAATCCTCATTTCCAGACCACTGAGGAGCAGCGAACAGCATAAAACCTGATCAGCCTGCGAGTTACTCGCAGGCTGATCTGGTTTTATACTGTTCGCATAGGTCTTTTCATGGTTTCCTCTATGAGGGAAAGGGCTTAACTGAATACTTTTCACTACAATCATCAGCCTTTATAAACTACATATATTGCTTTATCAGTTGTATAGATATTGCTGTATTTTGTTATTAATTGCATTCAGGTAAGGTAATAAATTCATATTTTGACCTCCAAAAATGGAAAATCAATAGTTAATTTAAAGCTTTATTATCTACCCTTCACAATGTCACGGTGCGAGCAAAGAATTAAGAATTCAAATAGAACATAATCCATTTTAAAAATATAATACCACTTTACATGCAATGGAAGATTTGATATAACAAGCCCAATAGGGAGTTTATTGACAATGTACGTGCCTGTTGGTTGAATGGAAGCCTTGATCAGGTTCCGTAATTAAATGATTAAAGGGTATATTTCAATTTTACCACGAGATGTGACCCATGCTAAGCTTTTCACTGTTGTAACATTACAAAGGTTTTATGTGTATTTGATATTGGTGAATGTTGGTTTTACATTAAGACTTGTTGCCGAGTTAGAAACGTCTTTTTAAAAGTGGAAAATCAATGATTATGCAATAGGCCCTG